>JAJQQW010000025.1:871645-1406374 GCA_025583905.1 Ia io | reverse complement strand
TTGTGTCCATGTCTATTAGAAGAAAGCAGCATCTTCTTTCAGGAGCATGGACTGGGCTCTGGGTCACCACACCGCCCCCAGGAGCTGACTCATGCACTGTGAAGCCATGGCCCATGTGGCCTCGGGTTAAAAGACTTGGAGAAAGGGCTGATGCGCAAATTAATATACAAGACAAGAAATACAAATTTGGAAATTATGGGGGAAGCCAGTTGTGATCATGGTACAAGGGAACAAGTTCCATCTGCTTTTATTTACTAGAATACACAATTGCCTTTTAGGAATGCAAACACATATCAAAGATGATGTTTGGTAAACATTAAGATTATCAGGTTGGGGGAGTTTACTTTAGTCCATTGAGTCATCAACAGTAGGTAATAAAATGCAGATGTTCATCCCTGTGAATATCAAAAAGCCCCATTAAGCCTTCTGACTGGACTTCTCAAATTTATAGTAATTACTGTTGATCTTGGTTCCCAGCAATGTACCATATGCACCTTATGGCAAATATGGTGCTTAGACTTCCAGGTACCACAGTTAGAGCCCCCAAGCAATTTCCTGAAGCAACTCTCTCTGTTTCTCTTACCCAGATAAGGAAACCAAGAGGAAAATCAATGGACAATTGAATGCTTGGTTTTTAATGATTGCAAGGTCTCTTTTTAGGCCCTAAAGTCATAGCTTGGTAAGAGTGGGTCAGTGAGGAGGCCTCCTTCCTTGTAATATTTTATAGTGAGTGTGTGTCACATCTGTAATAAAGTATGGAATATGTGTACCAACTAGCTGGATAGAGTTTCTCTTGCCAAGGAGTTCACAGGTGCTTGCCTATTACTATTAAATGTCTGTGAGTCAAGTGACAGCCTAAAGCAACAAAGTCATGACAATACATGATTAACACATATGAAGGAAAGGGATTTGTGTGGAGACCAAATATGTGGAGACAAAGAACATGGCACTAGAATCAAAAGCCCCTGCTACAAGGTAGAGTTGTAGGCTACCTGTAATCTCCCTTCATGGGCTTCCATTTCTGAACTATTAAAACTGGAATAATGATAACCCACCTGCCGGATTATGGAATTGCTGAAGAGAGACAAAACTTGCGGAATGTAATTTTCAATTATAAACAATGCACAAAAGCAAGGTATTACGATTCATTGATTCTATAAAATAACAAATAAAGATTTTTCTATTTGATCATCATCATGTAACTTCTAAGTCATTGCCTCATATCTCCCACAAGGCCAAATAAAAAGTTCAGAAATATCATGGAAATACACACCATTTTTTAATCCACAGTACAGTTTTATTACGATGGTCTTTTTCCAATAGGAATCTTTCTGACAGTTAGTTATATGTCAATTTCATTATTGCTTATTATTAACAATACACTTTATAGATAGAATCAAAGCATGGCATAACTTTCAGACTCTAAGAGACCTACAATCACAACACTTCACTCTGCAGATGGAATAATCCACCACTCAGAAAGATGAAGAATCTGGCCAGAGAGGCTGTCACATTTAAAAGACTTTAGAGACTATTGCACTGGGTTTGACACATTCTTCATTGTATAAGATCAGTGATTTTTTTTTTAAATTTTGAAAATGTGGCCGAGCCCCAGTCCTTTTCTCCTATTGGGTTTTTAATTAATTGTCTCAGGGAGGCATTTGCCCCAAGTCCAGTAAGACCCATGTCTTGCCTGCCCCCTATTGATATGACATTGAAGGTGAAAGGGTTTTATCTTGGGTTTCACAGATACAATCTGCAGGTGTTTTATTGGGCATGGTGGTGGGTAGTTTGTGCCTGCCTTGGTGTGTCCACATGACATTACTGCACATTGCGATAGAAACCCCTGTAGCTGTTCAAAGGCTGGTTCCTAAAATTGGAATGAACCATTCTGGCAAGTCATTTTCTTTAAAAGGAGGGAAATTGTAACAGCACAATTGTTCACAGCGCCCTTCTGTTCTGATATTATGTCATTTCAAAAATCCTTGAGGTTTTCTCTTTTTATTGTAATAATATACACATAATACAAACATATGCCACTTCCAAGTGTGCAATTCAGGGGCAGTACCTATGTTCACAATGTTGGGCAAACACCATCAATGCCTTGTTCCAGAAGATTTTATCACCAGTGAGCACACACTCCCAAGTCCCCTCCCTCCAAGCCCTTGGCAACCACGGATCTGCTTCCCATCCAGTGGATTTGCTGGTTCTGCACATTTCATAGAAATCAGGTCACACAACATGTGGCCTTTCGTGTCCACCTTACTTTGCCTAACAGAGTGTTTTCAAAGTTCATTCCCGTGAGAGCATGTATCAGTCCTTCATCCTTTATTATTGTTGAACGACAGCCCAGTGTATGATTGCACCACCATTTGTTTATCTATTCATCAGTTGATGGACATTCGGGTTCTTCCACTCTTTGGCTATTGTGAATTGTAGTGCTGTGGACATTCACATACAAATTGTTATTTGTATATCTGCTATCCTTTCTAATAAAATGGTAATATGCAAATTAACCATCACTCCGCTACATAAACCGTGCCCACCAGCCAAGCCACGCCCACCAGCCAATCAGGGTGAGTATGCAAATTAACCCCAGACAAGATGGCTACAGCCACAGAGAGCAAGGTTTCCTAGGTAACAGAGGAAGCCAAGCTTTCCGCCTGCCCTGGCCAGGCCTAAGCCTCCACTCAAGCTACAAAGTTTCAATTATAGAAGGTAAACAAATTCAAACAAATGGCGGCAGAATGGAGCTTGAGAGAGCAAGCCAGGGTTGCTGGCGGAAAAAGGGGAAGCAAAGCTTTCCGCACAACCTGGCGGGGCCCACCCGCTTAAGGCTACAAAGTTTCAATTGTAGAAGGTGAATTAACTGCCACAGAAATGGCTGCCGCCCCAGAGGGAGCAGAAGGCTTGGCTCCGCTCCAGGCTACAAAGTTTCAATTGTAGAAGGAAAATAAATTCCAGATACCAGGGCCTCTGCTTGGGTCACCAGGGGGTGTGGCCGGCCTGCAAACCACCACAGGCCCCTCACCCAGGCCACCCCATGCCCCAAGGGAACCCCCACCCTGATCCGGGACACCCTTCAGGGCAAACCAGCTGGCCCCCACTCCTGCACCAGGCCTCTATCCTATCTAATAAAAGAGTAATATGCAGATTGACCATCAATCCAACACACAATATGACTGCCCCCATGTGGTCAAAGATCCTGCCCCATGTGGACACAAGATGGCCACCACAAGATGGTCAGCAGGAGAGGGCAGTTGAGAGGGACCAGGCCTGCAAGGGAGGGCAGTTGAGAGGGACCAGGCTGGCAAGGGAGGGCAGTTGGAGGTGATCAACCCTGCAGGAGGGGGCAGTTAGGGGTGACCAGGCCGGCAGAGGAGGGAAGTTGGGGGCAAACAGGCTGGCAGGGGAGCAGTTCAGCATCAACCAGGCTGGCAGCGGAGTGGTTAGGGGGTGATCAGGCTGGCAGGCAGAAGCGGTTAGGGGCAATCAGGAAGGCAGGCAGGCAAGCAGTTGGGAGCCAGCAGTCCTGGATTGTGAGAGGGATGTCCGACTGCCCGTTTAGGCCCGATCGGGCAGTTGAACATCCCTCCAGGAGTCCCAGATTGGAGAGGGTACAGGCTGGGCTGAGGGACAACCCCCCTCCGTGCACGAATTTCGTGCACCGGGCTTCTAGTTATTGTATATGTAGATATAGATATTAGCTAGCTCATGTGATAACTATGTTTAACTTAATAAGGAACCACCAAGCTTTTCTATAGTGGCTGCACTGTTTCCATCCCCACCAACAATGGATGAGGGCGCCCATTTCTCCACATCCTTGCTAATACTTGCTGTTTTCCATTCATGGTTGTTTTCTCGTGGCCGTCCAGTGCCCGGGAAGTGGGACCTCTTTGTGGTTTCAGTCGCACTCCCTAATGACTATCAGTGTGGAGCGTGTTTGTTGGCAGTCTGTATTTCTTCTTTGAGGAAATGTCCATTCAAGTCCTGTGCCCATTTGATTTTTTAATTGGATTGTTTGTCTAATAATTATTGAATTGCATCAAGATTTTCTTTTAATATACATGAATGTTTTTATGACTGTCAAATGTTTGCAAGCCCAAGTGTATCTTTTATCTCTCCTTGTTTCATCTTCTTTTATATGAAGATCATGCCCACTAGAATAATTTTCTTCTATATTGGAACAAACTGAGCCTTGGTTCCTTTCAACCCACAATTTCATGAACCTGTGAACCTAAGACCAGATTAATGGGCTTAGTCAGGGAGCTTGACTTTCTAGCTTATCTTCCTGGGGTTGGCACGCCCGAGTCTCCAGAACTATTCATGAAATGTTTCCTTAGATGCTGCCTTCCAGGTCTGTGACTGGGAAACAAATTCATGTATGGAATTTATGGATGATAAATCCTGATAGTATTCATTTATTTCTCCCCAAAATGAGCTGACTCTCCAACATAGCTCATAACGTTTCCAAACTATACAGAAAACAATTTCCCAACTGTCAGTTCACAACATTCGAGCTGTGGCTTCACTGCTAGGGGAAAAGACTTCAATCTTTTCTAAATCAGCATAAATAGTGATACTGGATGCAAAGCAGAAAACCTACTTTTTATCATCTCATCCACCAAGATACCTTTCTAAAATGACCCGTATACTTGGATAGATACATTGTAGTATTTTTACCAAACAATAGTTCTTGTTTCTCATAGCTAGCTATGCCTTCTCCATCCACAAGGAGCATGAATTATAATTATAATCCCAAAGGGCGAAGCGAACTGCTTATGCCCTTTTTACAGTGGGAGGTTCCAGAGATATGTGAGAACAAATGTTCCTTAAGAAGAGAATTTCAGCCCTAGCTGGTTTGGCTCAGTGGATAGAGTGTCGGCCTGGGGACGGAAATGTCCCTATTTCGATTCTGTCATGGCACATGCTTCGTGTTTTGGGCTCCATCTCCAGTAGGGGGCATGCAGGAGGCAGCCAAACAATAAGTCTCTCTCATCATTGATGTTTCTATCTCCCTCTCCCTTCCTCTCTGAAATCAACAAAAATATATTTTAAAAAATAAAAGAACTTCAAATAATAAACAGATTTATTAATTGGAGGTTTATTCCTCTCTGAAGTAAAGGGAGACAACCAATCGATGTGTCTCTCTCACATCGAAGTTTCTCTCTGTGTGTCTCTCCCCTGCCTTCACTCTCTCTAAAATCAATGGAAAAATACCCTCGAGTGAAGGTTAACAAAAAACAAAACAAAAAAAAGAAGACTTTGTCCAATGAGAGAAGAGTCTACCCTCTTCCCCAGAACAAACAGTTTCTTGATTTTTTCACACACAGATTTGATTTACCACATTTTAAAAATAATAGTGTATGTTGTATTGGGCCTTTTCCCCCGTCTTAAGCTAGGGAATGTTCAGGATGTGTACCACAGTGGGGTTCTGTCCCCACTGCTGTGGGGGTGCCAGGGCCCCCTTACTCTGCTGTGACTCACTTCTGTTCCTGTCGGTGGTTGTGCTGGATGAGGCTCCCACAGATGGTCTTGAGCCTGTGTGTCAGGAGTGTGTCTGAGAGCATCCGGTGTCCACCTTCTGGAGGCAGAAAAGCCGTCTGCACATCTGTGACCCTGTCACGGAGCCTAGAATAAGAGGCTACGCCATCGCTCTGGCTGCAGGCTCCTTTCCCACATCAGGGCTGGTCACCCCCCTCCTCTGAATGTGGAAAGCCCGTCTATTTTTAGGCAGAGGAGCATCCTGAACCCTCTGCCCACAGCCGTACTCAATGGACCCGGTAATGTGCTCAGGGCTGACGCATGACCCGAACCCTATAAGGGCCTCTGTGCCAGGCTGCTCTCTGCTCCTCCACACCGTCATCCATTCGCAGGAGGGCTGGGCACTCAGGAGTTCGACCCCATGAAGGTCCTCTTTTTTCTCGCTGTTCTCCACTGCCTGGTCCTGATGAACTCAGGTAACCCTGTCGGGCCTGGGAGGAAGCTGGGGGAGGCTGAGAAGGCCAGGGAGGCTGTAGGAACTCATGGACATGTCCACAGGCCCCCCCCGCCCCTCCTCCCCCGGGGCTCAACTCTGGGCCCTTTTCATCTCCCCTGTGAAGAGTGTTTTAAAGACAAATGTGAAATCAGGGTCCTGCCAAAGGCACAGGGCACTCTGCTCTGGGACAGCCAGGAAGCGGACACTGCAGGGTGAGGCCTTTAGAAGGCCAGGGTAGGTATTCCTGGCAGAGCTGGGAGGGACGGGACCCCCAGGGACAGCTCCTCACTCTCTGGGGAGAGAAAACCTTCTGACTCACGTTCTGCTGTGGGTTGGACAATTACCGGCCTGGTAGACACACGAGGCCCATTTGACAGATGGGAAAATGGAGGCAGGGCCGATGAAATGAAAGGTCCATGGAGAAATAGTTTGTTATTGCAACAGCAAGACTAGAATCCATTCTCCAGGTCACTAGGAGCTGGGGTGGTGGTCGGGGGGAGGGGAGGCAGGGCTCTTTAGTTTAGGTGTGTGTGTTTTTAGTCATGCCAGTTGGCATTTGCAGGCCTGACATAAGATCTTTTTTTTTAATTCTCTCATTCCAAATGGCAAATGGTTTTTATTATTCTTGAGGTATAATTGACCTATAACATTATATTGATTTCAGGTGTACAATGCAACGATTTGCTATTTGTGTATATTGTGAAATATTAACCACACCTGTCTCATTAACATCCATTGCTTCACATAGCTACAATTTTTTTTCTTGTGACAAATATGAAATGTTTTCCTAATGGGGACATAAGGTGCTTGTGCCTCACCTACACACACACAAGTTAGGGTGAGGAGAGAGGCTTTATTTTCTGTCTTTCATTGTAGGATATAAAACTGAAAATTGGGCCACAAACTGAGGGTCAGAACTATTTCCAAGTTTCCTGGTGACCAAGACCCACCCTCCATTCTTCCACTCTGGTCACCCCAACTCCCTTTTCCTTCCCTAATGGGTGAGCTCACACCGTCCCCAGGGAGGTTGGAATCAGTCAGACACTAATAACCTGGAATAAAATGGACAAGTCCAGGCAACACTTTGAGCTTATTGTTCCTCTTTTAAAGCTGGGAAACCGGAGCTCAGGCAGCCTGGAGCTTGTCCTGAGAAAGTCAACGCTGTGAGAACACAGTCACCACCTGGAGTTGGGCTGCGGGCCGGGCTCCACCTTCATTCTCTGTGTGAAGGAAATGTCAGCTCTCTTCTATCATATCCACAGGCGACATCCCCCCTGGAATTCGGAATATTATCTGCATGGTGCACCACGGAACCTGCAGACTCTTTTTCTGCCATGGCGGTGAGAGGAAGGGGGAGATCTGCTCTGACCCTTGGAACAGGTGCTGCATATCCACTGCAGAGGAAGAGAGGAACAATAAACTGGAGAAAAGTGACAAAGCTGACATGGAAACTTCTGGAAGGTGGCCAGAACCTTTAAGTCCCCAAAGGGCTTAGAAGGACATGTGGCTTACATAGGTGCTCAATAAACCTTTGCTGAATGAGTCCAGCACCCAGGGTGGAGGTCTGATGAAAGAATTTTCCTAAAAGTTTTCTTTGTCTTTGTCAGTGTTTTTTCAGAGAGTTTCAGAATTTGGGCCCTGGCCAATGTAGCTCAGTGGATAAAGCGTCAGCCTGTGGCCTGAGAGGTCTCAGGTATGATTCTGGTCCAGGACATGCACCTCAGTTGCAGGCTCCTCCCTGGCCCTGGACGGAGGCGTGCAGGAGGCAACCAATCGATGTGTCTCTCTCACATGGGTGTTTCTTTGTGTCTCTCCCTCTCCCTTCTACTCTCTCTAAAACGCAATGAAAAAAAAATATCCTCAGGTGAGGATTTAAAAAAAGTCTTAGAACTTTGTAGTATTCTACTCCCTTTCCCTGTTTCAGAGGGTGTCTCCTACCTACCCACAGATGGGGGGTGAACTTGAAACCGAGGTCTAAACCATCTTATCTTCACAGGAACAGAATTACAGCCAACCCACCTGCTTCTTGTCCACTTGAGTGACCACACCAAACCCAACATCAGCTCGTCCTATGTGCTCCCAGACCTCAGGGAACTCTAGGCCCTTCCCCAGGCTCCTCTAGCAAGAACCCCAGGAGGTCTCAGGTTCCTAGGACTGTATTGTTTTCACACATTTACTCTTAGTAACCTCCCTTGGTTAACCCAACAATCTATTGTAGCAGTGAAGTCGGGAGGCTAAATGCACTACCCAGGTTAGCCATTCCTAAGTGGGATTCTCAGCATACCTGCTGGCCAAGGGCTTGTTCTAGTTGCCCCTTAGGAATATACTTCTGGGCAATTAAAGCAAGGCGGGGCGCCTGCTCATTGGATCCCTGGAGCTTTCTTTCTTTTTTTTTTTTTTTTTAAATATATTTTATTGATTTTTCACAGAGAGGAAGGGAGAGGGATAGAGAGCCAGAAACATCAATGAGAGAGAGACATCGACCAGCTGCCTCCTGCACACCCCCCACCGGGGGATATGCCCGCAACCAATGTACATGCCCTTGACCGGAATCGAACCTGGGACCTTCCAGTCCGCAGACCGATGCTCTATCCACTGAGCCAAACCGGTTTTGGCTGGAGCTTTCTTTATTTTATTTTTTTTATTATATTGAAGTGGTGGCAGTGGTTAATAGGATTATATAGGTTTCAGGTGTGGGTTTCAGTGTTACAGGTGTTGTGGAGTGAACTCGAGTAAACGACCACTGGAGCCCAGACCAAATTAAAATTTAGGGAGCCTTTAATAAAGGTTGAATTCCTGCTCTCTTTCCATGCAGCGAGCCCAGAGAGCAAACTGACTGCTCTCTTTCCATGCAGCGAGCCCAGAGAGCAGCACTGACCCTTTGTGAAGGACCGTTTTTAAACCCATTCACTACATCCTGTTTTTGCAGTGCAAACAATATAAAACAAAGCAGTTTTTCTTAAGTAACGTCAGCATGTAATTTACAGGGTCCTGGCGCTTGGTGGAATAACTGCATCCTGTTATCAGGAAAATTGACAGTGGGAGTAAGTAACTGCATCCCTTTATCAGGAAAGTTGACAGTGATCTATCTTATAAGGCTTACTGGCATCCTGTTCTCAAGAAAACTGACAATAATTTATCCTGCAAGCCTATGTTGTTAGTTGCAGCTGGGATTTATGGCCAAGTCAACTAGGAGGAAGCATGCTCAAAAATTCCCACTTTCTAACATTCCCCACTGGTTTTATGTACATGAGTCAAATCAATGACTCTTTTGGGTCATTGTTAGCGAGGGAGTTATAATGACCTATGAGGACTATAAGCTTGATAGAATTAATTCTCTGCTGAATAAAGTCAGTGGGCCTGTTTATAAGATAAGGGCCCGGAATGAGGGCCAGGACTAATCTTTAGAGGGTCCGAAAAGTCCTGGGCTCTCTATTTTGCCTGGGCTGTCTTAAGTCAGGTGTGATGAAGCCACATCAGGATACCATTGACCTTGACTGATGTGGGGGTGGTCCTTTCCAGGTAGGAGTCAGTCCTTGTGTGGCAAATTTCTTTATCCAAACAGAGTCAACAGAGTGGAAGGATGGACTGGATCAGAAGCTGGTATACATGCTTCTGGACTGCTTTCTGGGTAGACTGTAAAGCCTGTAAGAACTTGAGTAAAGATTGGTTATGGATTTCAGCTTTTCTAGGTTGGGTTTCTATGTAAGCTGGTGAGGTGAATAGGCAGGTTTGGAAGAGTCACTATAATCTGTAGAGGCCCCACTGGTTTTAGGGCAGCCTCCAGGGCTGCTTCATCTGCAACCTTGTTCCTTCTTGCTTCTGGGAAGTCCCCTTGTCTCACATAGGTAGAGATGGAAAGACTTAGTTACATCTGGTAGTGCTAGTTGGCCCATCGTCCTTGTTCTGCTCATATCTGTCTAACTGCCTAATATATTACCTCAAGGATCCTGGCTCTGAATTCTTTTAGGGACAATGGACATTGAATTTCTTCTGTAGCTGCTTCATGCTGAGGAGGGGTGGAGTTTTCTCTCAGAGCCAAGAGATCCTTGCTGTCTGTCAGAGGGACAAAGAGGCCTGGGCACAGAAGGAGGTGGGCTTGTGACCTGGTGGAGACAAACTGTAATAAGTGGTCTGGTGGAAGGGCAAGAAAACCTTTCAGTTTTAATAACTTCTATTGAAAATAGAATTTTTCTCCTCAAAATTACCCCCTTGTTTATCAAAAGAGCCAAATCAAGACTAATTTATCTATTGTATTTAATTTGGCCTGATTGTTTGCATAAACAAAACAAGAATGGTAACTGACTACCTTTGCCGGAATTTCATGATTGAATCTTAATATGCCCCATAGGACCAGGAAGTCAAGCCACCCAGCTGCCGTCAGGCCTGCCTGTAGTACCTGCTGAGTTAGGTGAATCCTCACCTGCAGTGGCTCTACCCAGGCCCATGTCCTAGGCTTCAAGGCCCATCTCAGCCCTCCTACTCATCGCTCAGAGTGCATGGGGGTCCCGCAGGGATGCAGAGGCGCCCTTATTGCTCCCCATCTACTCTGACCAACCGCCAATGATGGTAGGTTATGGGCCTGATGCTCCAGTACCAGGTATTTTCAGGGCTACCAAGCAGGATACCAGGCTTTCTCCGTGGCACTCTTATTGGCTTCAAGTCTTCAGAGTTCAGGCAGGGCTCTTTAAAACATGATACTCCAGCCAAAGTTTCTGGTTAATAAGACCATTATTGGAAACCAGTCTTATTGAATTTATGCAAATAAATGTATTGCCATGATTTATTAAGTATTGCCAAATTTCGGAGGAATTGTATAAGGAGAAAAATATACTGACCTGCTTTAAGATCTTCTGATTTTCCTTGTCAGTCCTTTCTATGGATTCTTCAGAGTAATATAACTGTCTTCAAATGACAAGGAGGAATTCAAAATGTGTCTATATTCAAATAGACAATTATAGCTGTCCTTGTAGTAGGGTTCCCCCTACTTGACTTGTCCTTAAAATTTCATATGGTCTCTGGGAGGGGTGACATGCCCTCCGAGAAAGGACTAAGGGAGCTTTATTCCTTTACATGGTCTCACATGTCACAGGACCTCACAGGGTCTTTAATTCCTGTAACAAAGGGCTGGTACTCACCACTTCCCTCTGTTCCAAACAGGCCTTTCCCGATTTCCTAAAGTTGAGGTTTGTGCCATACCTGACATGGGCATGGTCACACAGGCCTGTAAGACAGTATATAGGCTGCCAACTGTCTTTTAATAGAGACCAAAACCAGATGGGTATTTTCCTTGCCCATTTGGGCACCTGCCCTTTTGGCAACTGCATTCAAATTTGTAAGGTTAATGCAATCTTATTAACACAATGAAGCACAATATTGGCACTGTGGCCACCTTAGGTAGCCAAATCTTCTGCTATCATATATGACACATGGTAGAGCTATACAAATATCTTAGGGAGGTGACTAAGGTCTATTCTTGACCTTCCCACATAAAGCAAAATTGTCCTTGTCTTTCTGGAGTCATGTCCATGAAGACGCAGACATCATCTAAGTCTATTATACAGTTTTCTGCAGGCCACTGTCAGGGCTGTGCATGGTAGCCAGTTCTTCTTTCTAGCCACAAACACAGCCTGTCTAATTTCCCTGAAATTTATTCTGGCACGGGAGAAAGTTGTTTTGCTATAAACAGGCAGCTTAACCCCTACATAACTGGGCTTGGACATCTGCATAGAAAGCTGTAATTTATAAGATTAACATGAGGCCTTAGGTCCTTCCAACCCAACAGGGTCTCTGCCATCCCTCAGTCAAACTCCTCCTCTCTTGGAGAATCTCTAAGTCCTGAAGGCTCCCCGGTCCAGGGAGAGTGCCTTTCCTTTCTCTTTGACTTTTAAGCTGCCAGTCCAAAACAGGCAGAGTTGCAGTTAGAAACAGCTTTGCATATTGCAAAGCGCTTCTGTGGCAGTGGCTTGCGTATTAGGCTCCTTGTCTTCCCACCAGTCAGCTCATGCATCCAGCCCCTCTCACCCACTTCTTTCACCTGGCTCTCAGGGTTGAGTCTGTCTAGCAACCAGTTTTAAATCACCAGGGCAGCTGCGGACTTCAGCTCTGTTTCTCCTCTGCTTGGCTCCTGGGAGCATAGTATTTTGTTGGTATTTTTTTTTCTTTTCTTTGAAACCTCAATCCTTTAATGATTATTAAAAGTGAACAGTTAGCATTTTTAGATTAATTTATATGAACACATTTAAAATGTACTTTTTCAAGAAAATATAACTAGAACTTCAGTGATAAAACCAAGGTAAAAATATTTCTTTTTGAGATATAGAGATTTTTAAAACTTAAACTAGTTGTCAGCCTTAAAGATATTATATCTTAAAGTTCTTTTGCTGAATATTCCACCACCGCCCAAGAAGTAATAAAACGGGGCAGAGGAAGATCCCACTGTGTTTTGCAAAAAAACTTGAGTCTAGCATAGTTCAGATAAGTAAGAAACCAAGGACGCCAGCAGAGCGGGTTGTAAACTATCTCTCCCTGCTCTCCCCACCAATGCACCCCCCCCCACACTTTTCTGCATTAACCATTTACTCTGTCCTTAGCAGGGGAAATAAGGCAAGCAGTCTGAGATCCTGTATAACCAGGATTTTTACATTAAAGAATACTTTTTTTCTTTCTGTAACCTTTGTTTTCCCTCCTAGATTTTTACTCTAAGCCCCTAGACTCCTAGAGGATCTTAAATCCTTATCCTTTACCACTCTTGATTTCTCCGACCATTCCCGTTCCCCAGTCCAGTTGCTTGTCTCCCTTTCCTATTGAGTCAGAGGAAGACAATTTCTACAGAGGGGAGAAATAGAAACAGTGGGAGTTTCAGAGAAAACTACAGACTACCGCTGTAGCAGTCCTCCCTTTCGAAGTCTGAGGTCCGACCTGTGGGGAAAAATGATTCTTAGTCAGCCTGGCAAGATAGCAGAGGAGGATAAGGGTGTGTAGGGAGATTTCTTGTGAACTGAAAGCCTGGATGGCCTCCTGAAAGAAAAGATCTTTAATCCAGTCAGATGCTATTAGAACCAGGATGAGAGAGGAAGGGAAAGACCGGGTATGTCCTCTATGAGGATCCTAATAACTGAAAACAGCAAGTCAAACAAATGTTGGACTATGATGTCACAGGCAGGGACAGGGCCTGTAAATCTCTCCGCCCTGCGGAGCTGTAAGCCCTGCCCCTGGAAGTCTCCGACCACCAAAAGAGATAGGAAAGCCATAAATAAAAGTTCTTTGTTCTTTGAAATGTCACAAATTTATACCTTTAAATTAACCCTAGGTCTTTAAAATTTCAATTTAATACAGCAAATTCATAAATCAGAGCAAACTGAAACCCTTACTTATACAAATATAGACAGAAATTTTTATTAGCAAAGTGGGCTGATTCCCTCTGTGATGGAGAACAAAAGACTCTGAGAAAAAGGTGTCTCAGCAGTTGCCAAAGACTTTTGCATTCCATCACAGCAGGTCCGCCCTATCTTTAAACAAATTAAACAATAGAAAGAGATAGCAAATACTCTCATGTGTATAGCCAGACAGCACAAAGTAGCTTTCACTTCACACAGACTCTCACACTTACATTTATACACCAAACAGTCTGAGTTTTTGACTTCAGGGGAGGTGATCAAGCTCCCCCTTCCACTCACTGGGATATGGGAAAGTTGGCCATTCCTGCACACAAAATTTCTGTAAATCAAAAGCATTAACGGAGGCTCTGTAGTCATCCACTCGCCACTTGAATTCCTGAAAATTTTTCAAAAAACATTTCAGGGGAGTACAGACAGACATAAAGCAGACTGGCCCATTCTAATGATAGAGACAATTAGACCACAATAACACAGAATAACAAAGACAATGACAATCAAACAGGATTGCCGGGCACCGTCGTGTGCCGGGATCTGGTCTCGGAAGTAGCACTGTGTCCAGCCTTCCAGAGACCCCAGATGGGTGCCCACAGAACAGAACCAGAAATAAGTTTCTTACCAGTAAGAACCAGATCTAGGTGGCTCCTATCAGAGTCAATCAGGAAATTTAGCAGGTGGGTTCTCCGACTCCTACCAGTCCCTGGGCTGAGGAACGTCTCTCAGAGATCTCCCCCTAGTTGGAGGGTCCGGGGACCCCGGTGGGCTCCAGTCACAGGACCAGGCAAAGGTTGGTTATCTCGCTGGGGCCTCCAAATGTTGTGGAGCAAACACAAGTAAATGACCACTGGAGTCCAGAGAAAATTAAAATTCAGGGAGCCTTTAATAACTGGCCGGCTGACTGCTCTCTCTCCACGCAGGGAGGCCAGAGAGCAGCCCCGACCCTTTGCAAAGGACCATTTTTTAAGCCCATTCACTACATCCTGTTTTTGCAGAGCAAACAATTTAAAACAAAGCAGTTTTTCTTAATAAAGTCAGCATGTAATTTACAGGGTCCTGGTGCCTGGTTGAGTAACTGCATCCTGTTATCGGGAAAGTTGACAGTGGGAGTAACTGCATCCTGTTCTCTGACAATAATTTATCCTGTAAGGCTATTTTGTTAGTTGCAGCTGGGATTTATGGCCAAGTCTACTAGGAGGAAGCATGCTCAAAAATTCCCACTCTAACGCCCCTAGCAGCATGGTAAAGGCTGAGTTTGAGACAGGGTTGGGGAAGGCCAGTGTTCCTTTCCAAGCTCCCTGGAGGCCATGGGGAGGGACAGGGTTCAGAGCAAGTAGGGAGATGTCCGGTCCCCTGACTCCGCCTAGAAGGTGGGGGACCAGGGGAGCTTGGGGTGAGGGACTGTGCAGGGGCGCAGGGTCCCTACAGTGGAGAAGGGGCTGGATGGGGGCGCGAGTCCTCCCCAGATGCCTTGGGGAGGGGCTGCGCTGGGCGCGGGCTCCGTGTCCAGTCCTCGAGGGGGAAGGGCAAGCCTGGGGTCCCTATACCCCGTGGGGAAGGGGCTGCTCTGGGCCACGGGGGGCCCCTCACGGGCGTGGGGCCTGGGGGAGGGGCGAAGCGGCGGCGCCCCCCCCTCCCCGCCGCAGTCCTCCCGGCCAGGGTGGGCGCTCTGATGGCGGCCCCTCCCCCTGGAGGTCGCTGCCCGTGCCGGTCCCTCCCGTGGTCCCGCACCGCCACCGCCGCCACCGCCGCCACGCCCTCGCCGCCATTCGCCACCGAAACTTTCCAGCTCCCGCGCCTCTCGGACTCGGCGACGGGCGGGGGCGGGGACGGGAGCCGCCCAGGGGGGCGCGCTGCTGCTCTGGGGCCGAGCCCTCCTCGGCCGCGGCTCGGCCGGGCGGCTGGGCCCGCGGAGGGAGGCTGGGCGCGGCGGTGCCTACAAGTTGCCCAGCCCACGGCGAGGTAAGTGCGCGGGCCCGGCTGGCGGGAGGGCGCGGGCGGGGGGCGCAAACTTCTGGGGAGCGTGGGGTCTGGCCGGCGGCTCGGGGCGCCCGCGCGCTCCGCCTGGGCTCGGGAGGGCAGGTCACCAAATGTCTCTGGGCTCGGGCCGGGGTGCGGCGCGCTCCCTGCAGGCTGAATAATACCCCGATGGGGCCGCTCCCCAAAGTGCCGGCGCGTGCTGCGCTCGCGGAGCCTGGGGCTCCATTGTTTGGGGAGGGGGAGGCGCTGGACCTGCTCTCCGGCTCCTTTTGTCCGCCGCCCCCGGGGCTGGGGGGCAAGTCTGCGGCGCCGAGGGGCGCCCCATTCATACGCGGGCGCGGGCCGGCCTTCCCGATACCGGGTGGCCGGCGGAGTGAGTGCCCTGACCGGCGAAGCCCCGCCCGGGCGAAGTCCCGCGCTGCCTCGCGTCCTGGGAAACTGTCACGGAAGTCGGGAGCGACCGGGCTGAGGGTGACATGAGGTGGGGGGCGCCCCTGTTCCCTCGCGGCCTAGGAGGCTGCAGACCTGTTGCTTACGGGCTCTGAGGAGTGACCCCAGATCCGGAACTCGGGCCCTACTCCCCAGGGGACTGTCCCCATGGGGGCGGGGGTGGGGAGGGGCCGCGCAGAGTTCTAACGGGGGCAGTGCGTCTTCGGGGTCGGTGGCCGGGGGTTACGTGACAACTTGGGGTCGCTGGAGGCCCGCCCGCCCCGGGGTGGGGCCTGGGCTTCACGTGCATCGCCCTCCTGTGCGCAGTCAGGCGAGGCTCAGCTCCTCTGTGCAGGGCCGAGCCTCTGCCCCCCTCTCCCCGCGTGCATGGGGAATCCCGCCAAGTGAGAGTCCAGGTGCATTTCTCCCCGGTGGACATGGTGGAGCGAACCCCCAAAGACAGAAAAAGCCAGCCCCCGTCTCCTCTGCAGCTGTCTCCGCTTTGCGTGGTCACTGAAAGGGCAGAGCAGGACAGCACAAAATGTACTGTACCCTCCATCCTGTGTAACTATGTATATGACTCCCTTTTCTGGGAAAACCGTGAGAATGTAACAGTTGCATAAACCTGCCAATAGCAATGTAGAGAAGTAGACTCAGTCCAAATTAGGCAATCTCCGTAACCCACGTCACTTCCCTAAGCCCACCCAAAGGACCAACCCTTTATAACCTACCGCTCCCCCGGGGCTCGCTCTCTTTGGTCTCACTGCTATGCCAGAAAGAGGCCGGGAGCCAAACCCGGGTTTGAATAAAGACTCTTTGCTTTTGCCTGGGAAAAAAGGCTCCCTGGTGGTTGATTATTGGGGACCCTGAACTCTGGGCATAACATTTGGGGGCTCGCCCGGGGTTCCCCAATACCCACGAGGGACCCGATCTGAAGAGTCTGACTGCTGACTGACTGTGGTGTCTGTATTGTGTATTCTCTGTATTGTCTATCCTGTTCTGTGCGAGCTCGCTTCTGAAGCCTGAAGTGCCCGAAATGGTCTAAGTGGACGCACTGGTGGACCTCGGGTGGGAGGAGTCAGGGGACGCTCTGATTCTCCGTCTGGAGGGGCGTAAAAACCCCGGTCTGGAGGGGAGTGGCTTCTCCTCAAACCTCTGGGACAAAGCCGGTCGCTCCCGCTGGTTGGCGCAGGGCCATCGTCCAGTTTTCAGTGTCTTTGTCTGTTTGGTTTCTGTGTCTTTCTGTGTACTTCTGTGGACTTACTGGACGGACATTATGGGACAGACTCAGTCCACTCCAAGTGAGTGGAAAGGGGAGCTTAATCTCTTCCCCGCCCCCCTTGGAGGCCATAGAGCTTCCTCAGGCAAATTAATCAGGTGACTGTTTAAACTCTGGTAAATATCTAGTAGGAGTCAAAAACTCAGACTGTTGGTTGTATAAATATAAATGTGAAAGTATTTGTTATCTCATTCTGCTGTTTAATTTGTTTAAAGATAGGGCGGACCTGCTGTGATGGAATGCAAAAGTCTTTAGCAGCTGCTGAGACACCTTTTTCTTAGTCTTTTGTTCTCCTTCAGAGAGGGAATCAGCCCACTTAGCTAATAAAAATTCCTCTGTTTGTATAAGTAAAGGTTTGTTTGCTCTGATTTGTGAATTTACTGTATTAACTTGAATTTTAAAGTCCTAGGATTGACTTAAAAGTATACATTTGTAACGTTTCAAAGAACAAAAGAACTTTTATTTACAGCTTCCTTATCTCTTTTGGTGCCAGGAGACTCCCGGAATGGGGCTAACAGCTTCACAGGGTGGAGAGATTTACAGGCCCTGTCCCTGCCTGTGACATCATAGTCCAAAGTGGCTAAAGTTATTATTAACTCTTTATAGACCCCGTTAACCGTTTGTTTAACTTACTGTTTTCAGTTATTAGGATCCTCATAGCGGACATAACCTGGTCTTTCCCTTCCTCTCTCATTCTGATTCTAATAGCATCTGTAACTGGATTAAAAATCTTTTCTTTCAGGAGGCCATCCAGGCTTTCAGCTCGCAATAAATCTCCTCCTTCGAGAGGAGAGAGGGACCCCCCCCCCCCAGAAGGGGCTGGAGGCTCTCCCTCTCAACAGGTGTTTGTTTTGTGTTTGGTCATGTTGGTATCAGGACTGTTTGTTTTGTGTTTTTGTCTTTTGTTTTCTGTCATATTTGGGCCCTATATGTGTATTATTTGTTGAATTTTTATTTGTCAAGGTTTTGTCAGTTTGTTATCAGTTTGTTAAAATCCCCTTAGAGGACATTGAGTGGTTCTTCCCTTCCTGTTTAACCTTTGACTGTGTAATTGTATTACTGAGCTTTTATCAAGGTTTTGCCTCTCCTGGAATAACGCTCTAAGTGTAACCTGTCCCTCCCCGAGCTGGACTGGACTGCAGGATGACTTTTCCTTCAACACACTCGTCCTGCCCACTGGCCTACGGCAGAAGCCGGAAAAAGCGACGGTAGGAAAGGGAGGCCCCCATCAGGGGACTTAGAGGCAGTGTTCCTGTTATCTGCTCAGATGCCAAGAATGTAAGAATACTTATTTACTGAAATGATATAAGGACAGATGTTTGTTTGATATTTTGTCTGTCTGCCTGGTTATAATTATTTGTTCATATAAAGAAAAAAAACGAACACATTTAATTTGTCTAAGGCTGAGTGCTCTGACGGGTAGCACCCCCCCCTCCCTGCAGTGGCCACTGGGATTCTTTTTTCCCAGGGGTGTTTTCTCTCTGTCAGAGGGGGAATCGGCCTGCCTAACAACATTTCTGTCTATATTTATTAATTTGAAGATACAAAGTTATAACAATTGTAGTCCAAAGAGATTTAAAGCAGGACCACATTCTAAAATTAACTATTAGAAGGAAGCCGGAGCTGGCAAAGTCACCAAGTCTGCCCAGCAAGCTCAAAACCTAAATGAATCTTATTTCTGCCACCTGCCACCACCCAGTCTTAATCAGTGGTGGAGGAATGGTCTCAGAAGTGTTTGTCTCAATTGGCCATTAAGTTTGATGTGATTAATATACATTGTAAAACCTTTAAAAGAAAAGGAAAATATTTTGTGGGCCTCTTGGTCCTTGTGTGTGTGTGGCAACTCAAGTTATAATTTTGAAATCAGTAATTTTTAATAGAAACACACTCAAGCAGAGTGGCTTTTCAGAAAGGTCAGGGAGTCTGATTACAGTGTAGGGGTCACCGGTTCCCCCATGCCACCTTTGTTAGCAGGAGGCAAGCGCTTTTCCCCGTGGGAACAGAGTGTGGATTGCCAGATGAAAATGCCTTGGTGGTACCCTTCCTTCCCCCCCTGGGACCCGCGCTGCGCTCCCTGCCTCCGCCCACCCAGTGTCCATCCCCTCCAGGAATTGTTTTAAGTGGCTAGAGGCAGCAACGAGGAGGGAAATTCCCTTGTGACCCCCTCCGCCCCAATGAGACCCAAGAACCCTCGGTGACTCCTTGGACACTTTTCACCGTGTTCTGTTAGGGGGCTTAAAGGCGGCAGCTAGAAATTCCCCTTTCTAGGCTTATCAGAATCTGAGATTCTTATCTGTAGGAAAAATATGGCAGTTTGAAATTCAAGTGGCTGGGCCTGCTCCCTTCTCCCTCTGCCTTTCCTAAATATTTTAAAATAATAGAAGGTTTATGGCATGGTTATACATTTTTGAAGGACGTAGAAAGAAGGTTTGAAGGCTAATTTGAAATTGTGAAATTTGTGAAGGTTTGTATATGTAGTAAGAAGGAGAACAGAGAAATGTTAGAAGGAAGAAAAGGCCAGCAGCAAATAGGAAGGAATTAATATGCCTATTTTAAGAAGCAGAGGCACTGGAAGAGAAAATGTCCTGGCAGGTTAGCTAGAGAAGCAGAAAGGGGAGACTCAGACTCCAAGGGTCTTTAACTTAGAGGAAAAGGACTGACAGGACCGGGGTTCCTTTCCATTAAGCCCCCAGGGTAACCTTATAAGTGGGGGGCAAACCTGTTAGTTTCCTGGTGGACACTGGAGCAGCCTATTCAGTCTTGACAGAGCTGTTGGGACCCGTAACCTTTAAGAAGACAGCAGTCCAGGAAGCCACCAGACAAATTGCCTGTTTTCCTTAGACATCAAAAAGGACTATGGAACTCGGAAAGAACACGGTAAAGCATTCATTTCTGGTCATGCCAGAATGCCCGTACCCCCTGTGTAGACGTGACCTCCTACAGAAACTATTTGGATGTGCCACCATATCCTTTGAGGGGACGGAGCGGGAATTCCTAGGGGCAGTTGGATACTACAACCTGTGGACACCGGGGCTCACGGAGATTGCTAAACCTCTAGACTCAAGTACTGGGGGAACGCAGCCGCTGAACTAGACCGAAGTAGAACAATGGGCCTTTGAGGAGCTAAAGAAGGCTCTCATCTCAGCACCTGCCCTAGCCTTACCAGACGTCACGAAGCCCTTCCACCTCCACGTGAGTGGGGTAAGAGGCATTGCCAAAGGGGTTCTCACTCAGACTCTAGGTCCCTGGAAGAGACCTGTAGCCTATCTGTCTAAGAGGCTAGACCCCGTGGCAGCAGGGTGGCCAGCATGCCTCCGGGCAGTGGCCACCACAGGATTGCTGGTAAAGGAGGCAGATAAGCAGACTCTGGGCCAGGAACTAGCCCTGACAACACCCCATGGTGTGGAGGCCCTCCTTCGAGGTGCTCTGGAGAGATAAATATCAAACACCAGGATCACTCAGTGCCAAGCTCTTCTCCTAGACCAGCCCTGCATCCGGTTCCATAAGACACTGGCCATCAACCCTGCCAGCCTGTTTCCAGATGATGATCCAGAGGAACCCATTCATGACTGCACAGAGGTAACAGACGCAGTACAAATGGCTCGCCCAGACCTGACAGATGCCCCACTATCATCACCAGACAAGGTACTGTTCACGGTTGGGAGCAGTTATGTTCACGATGGCATCCGATATGCAGGAGCAGCGGTAGTCACCCTGGACCGCACCATTTGGGCGCAGTCCCTGAATAGGGGAACCATGGCACAAAAAGTCGAGCTTTTGGCCTTAATCCAGGCCTTCCGATGGGGACACAGTGGCATCCACCGGAAAAGAGGGTTACCAACTGCAGTGAAAAAGGACATTAAAAATAAAGAAAAAATTTTAGCCTTATTAAAGGTTATCTGGCTCCCAAGGGCAGTTGCAATAGTGCACTGCAAAGGACATCAGAAAGGGGAGACAATTGAAACCAGAGGAAATAGAGCCACAGACCAAAAACTGCCAAGGAAGCCGCCCAAAAACCAGTGGGGCCTTTACAAGTTTTAGTAACCCTGCCGGACCTGGACCTATGCAGACCCCCTCTTACACCAAACAAGAGGAGGAATTGGCAGAACAGAAGCAAGCCATCAAAGGACCAGATGGTTGGTGGGCCCTACCAGATGACAGACTGTTGGTCCCAGAGGCTATAGGTCGGACGTTAGTTGTCCAGTTACACCAGGCTACCCACATAGGCGTAGATAAGGTAATTAGAAACATAGTCACTAGAAGTACTGTCTGTGCACAGGTAAATACTAAGCAAGGTAAGAAGGTCCCCCTGGGAATTAAGGCCCCAGGGAAATTCCCCAAGAGAGCATTAGGAGGTAGATTTCACAGAGATTAAGCCACCAGCATCAGGGTACAAGTACCTGCTAGTTCTCATAGACATCTTCTCAGGTTGGGTTAAAGCATACCCCACTAGAACAGAAACTGCCTCTATAGTTGTCAAGAGATTACTTCAAGAGATTATACCTAGATTCAGGCTGCCAGTAGTCATAGGATCAGATAACAGCCCCGCCTTTGTAGCCAAGGTATCTCAAAATATAGCTCAAGCCTTAGGACAGGCATGAGCAAGACTCAAAAAAAGAATTTAAATTTATCCTGGAAACCGGTGAAAACTGGACCAACCTCCTGCCCTTCGCCCTCTTATGGGCCATATGTACCCTCTACTGGAAGGGGTTCCTTCCTTCCTTTTGAGGTCATGTATGATAGACCTTCCTCCCCCCATCCTTTCCAGGCTCAGGGAGAAACTGAAAGCTAGAATTCATAACCATTCCCTTACTTAAGTCCTTACAGGCTCTGCAGTATACCCAGAGAGCCACCCATAAGCTTGTTCGCGATGCTCTGCCAGTGCCCACCTCGGACCCTGTACATCCCTTCCAGCCCAGGGACTCGGTGTGAGTAAAGAAGTTCACTGCCCAAGGACTCACCCCAACCTGAAAGGGACACTACACTGTTATCCTGAGCACGCCCACAGCTGTTGAAGTAGACGGCATCCAGACCTGGCTACACCACTCCCAGCTCCTGCACCAGGAAATGGCCTGGATCCTGGCAACCACCCATGAGATCCCTAGCCTGGGCTCCATGCAAGCCGGGAGGAAACTCGAGACCTGCAGGAGAGGAACTGGACTTCACTGTGGACAGTACTGTTGGGGACTGTAGTACTAGAGGCCTTAGCCAGAAGTAAGAGACAGAGTAGAAATGCAAACCGTCTCATGATTGAGCCGGGTGCCCCAAGACAAGGGGGGAATGAAAGGGCAGAGCAGGACAGCACAAAATGTACTGTACCCTCCATCCTGCGTAACTATGTATATGACTCCTTTTTCTTAGAAAAACGTGAGAATGTAACAGTTGCATAAACCTGCCAATAGGAATGTAGAGAAGTAGACTCAGTCCAAAATAGGCAATCTCTGTAACCCACGTCACTTCCCTAAGCCCACCCAAATGACCAACCCTTTATAACCTATCGTTCTCCCAGGGTTCGGTCTCTTTGGTCTCACTGCTATGCCAGAAAGAGGCCGGGAGCCAAACCTGGGTTTGAATAAAGACTCTGCTTTTGCCTGGGAGAAAAGGCTCCCTGGTGGTTGATTATTGGGGACCCCAACTCTGGGCATAACAGTCACGTGGGGCTCGACCCGATTTGTGGCTGGTTTGCTCCTGCGCCATGCCTCCGGGTCCCAGCGGGGAGGGAGGTGCAGGGGGCGGGCCCGCGGGCTGGAGGGGGAGGGTGCACCAGGCTGAGGTCCCCAGCCCTGGGGCTTCGGGGTCCGGACGGCTGTGATGATGTTAAAAAGTTTACAGTTAGTTTTTCCTGGAAAAGACGCGATTGGGGGAAAAAAAGAGAGAGAGAATGTTGAGTATGGACCCATGAAGTCCTGGAGATGTTGAGTTTATTCTCAGGATGCGCACGTGCGCGCTGCGCAACAGGTTTGGTAAGGTTTGGTGGGTTTTGGCACGTTTGGTGGGAAACCCGGCGGAGGAGTCGTTCAGGAATAGAAGTTGAAACTTGTCCTTGACCTTCTTGCTAACACGGCCCCTCGGGGGAGTGGATTCCAGATCTTAAGTCAACACACGCGTGGGGAGGAAGGGAGCGGGTTGGTGTTTTACTGGGAGGGGTGCATTTTGCATTCTTAAGGTGGGCACAGTGATTTCCGCTTTGTCAATTTTTAAAGAAGAAATAATAGCCCGGCCCACATGGCTCAGTGGTTGAGCATCAACCTATGAGCCTGGAGGTTATGGTTCGATTCCCGGTCAGGGCACATGCCTGGCTGGAGGATGTGCAGGAGGCAGCCGATCCATGACTCTCCTCATGGATGTTTCTCTCTCTCTCTCTCCCTTCCTCTCTGAAATCAATAAAAAATATATGTACTTTTTAAAAAGTAGGCTACATCCAATAAGTTAAAATTTCACCAGCAAAGACATTTTAAAAATAGTTCCAACCAGGGAGCGAGACTCCAGCCATTTTGTAAACATTTCTTTTTTTAAGTTGGAAAGATAAACTTTTTTTCCATAACTATCCTTAGTGGGAAGGAAGCCGCTGGAGGGTGGCTGTGAGTGTCCCCTCCGGGCCTGCCCTCCTCGGCTGTCCCCTCCTCTCCACCCTTTCCGTGGGGCTGGCCAACGGGACCGCACTGGCCACATGGGCTGAGGGAGACCCACCAAGACCTCAGTAAAAGCTGGCTGTGGGGAGGGACTAACGAAGTCATCATGATTGTGAGAGACAGGAGGGCCCAGTCTGAGAAAGGGGTTCAAATCCCCAGGGGACCAAGCTGGAAACCAAGGAATACACTCTCCGGCATCTTTCTTTTTTTTTTTAAGTATTTTTTTTATTGATTTCAGAGAGGAAGGGAGAGGGAGACAGAGAAACATCCATGATGAGAGAGAATCATGGATTGGCTGCCTCCTGCACGCCCCACACTGGGGATCGAGCCCACAACCCGGGCATGTGCCCTGACCGGGAATCGAACTTGGGACATCCTGGTTCATAGGTCGATGCTCAGACACTGAGCCACACCGGCCGGGCTCTGGTAGCCTATGGGGGTGTTCACGGAGAAGCTCCGACCCACTGTCAATGCTCATCCCTGCCATCAAATATTTATGGGGAACCTGCTTGATTGGAGAGTGTGAACGGGAACTGGAACCCATGAGAACACCAAGTGAGAACAAGTTTAAGGTTGAGACGGGACTGACCATTTGGGTCCTGTTTCCTTGGTGTTGGTTTGCTCCTGGTGGATGGGGACGGAGATGGAGGTGGGAGGCATTCGCAGAAGAGGAAGGTGGAGGAGCTGGGTGTGTGTCGGGGTCATATTTTCAACGCTGTTCTGGAATTTTCTGGATCATCATGGGTTCTCCACTGGGGGCCGTTGGGAAAGCCTGAGGAAGCCATCCCTGAGTGTACAGTCAACCCACCAGGCCCGTTTTGGGTAAAGTCGGTGTGGTGAGGTGGGTCCCGAGAAACACAAATTGAGGACTGGCGTTCTTGAGGCACCGATGTGTTTTGGGGTGCGGGCAAAGCTGGGGATGCTCCCAGTAGGTGGGGCACAGGAATGGACATGGGAGACCCATGAGGATGCTGGCCACGCAGGCCGCTCGGTGCCGAAACTCAACATAAGCATTTCAGAGTCCGAGACGCTACGCTCGGTGTACGCCTGCCTCTCGCCCGCCGCCTCTGGCTTGCTGGTGTCATGGAAGCGTCCTAGGCCTAGGGCTCACTTCTGGTCAGTTCTTGGCACCTTGGGTATTTATTAGGGAGCAGAGCCCCCAAGCAGAATCTGTCTCCTGTTTTGGGGACCCTCCTTGTCCCCAGCGCCAGGGCGGTTAACCTGGATTTGGGGGTCACCCCGCTGCAGCTCAGAGGCTCGGAAGGGAGCCTGTGATTGAGTGAAGTGTGGTTTACAGGACTCAACACTGTGCCAGTCTCTGTCCCTTCCTATGCCGGGTGACTCAGCCCCTGTTTGGGACAGCCGGCTGCCCGCCGACATGCGTTCTCCTATCCGTGCCCCTTCCGAGAACCAGCAGGAGAAGGGTGCTGATCCTGCTTCGAGCCAGGGCTCTCCAGGGCCAGCCTGTGGCCCCATGTCCTGGCGGCCCCCAGGGGAGTGCCCGTGTGCCCTGGACTGGTCCTCCTGGCTCCTGGTGGGCAGGGGCCGGTGATGGTTTGGTTTGCAGCCAGCATGCCAGGCGCTGACTTGAGTCTTTGGGCAAATGAGTTTTGTCATTGAGAAAGCAAGAGAGACAAGGCAGTGGATTTCTCAGGCTGGTGGTGAAAGAGAAAGGGTTATTCTGGTGCCTGTAGCCCAGCACGCTTAGCTTACGATTGTCCTCCACTCTGCAGTCAGGGATTCAGTGTGGAAATGTGTCTCTATTAGGGTGGTTGGTCTCCAGCCATTACTTTCTTTTCTATTTTTCCCCTCTGTGAAGTAAAATTTCAGGATTGGCATCCATGTACACACACACAGACACACACACACATTCTCTCTGTTTTCCGAATTAGTGTGTAACAGATTATGGATTTCAACACATGCATAGATTTGTGTAATCGGAGATTCAGTAACAGCCCAGACCTGTGCGTGCTCTCCCTCTGTGGTTCCTGGATTGTCACCCTTCCCCCACCCTGACCCGGGACCCGGGACCCGGGACCCGGGACCCGGGACCCGGGACCCTGCCCATCAGCTCTGCTGTCCTGTCCTTGGTCATATTCGGACTCAGGCAGAAAGTCCCAGTGGCGAGTCCTCCATGCTTCCAACCCCGCCCTTGATACAGCCCCTTCACACGTGGGCCACGGTGTTCTCCTCGGAGCGATTGTGCAGTGTGGGTGTTACGGAAAGCAAGAAGAAGCTAAACGTGTCACTTGTACTGTAAATATTTATAAGAAGCCGGAGGGGAAAATATCGGCTCTCTCGTTGGAGCTGCCAAAGGTTTGCTGTCTCCTCAGCCACGGCCTCTGTCTCACTGCCAGGGGGTGTGTTTTGATGCCCTTACAGAGAACATTCCAGAACCTTTTAGACACTTAACGTGTAAAATATGTCAGCAGGTTCACATCAGGTCTGGGCGTGACTTGAACAGCACGTAGGCTGAAAAATCGAGTTGTGTTTGCATTCGTTGGCTGTGGACGGAAAGCGAATTCCCAACTCCGGGCTCCTGGGTTGTTACCTGCATTTCACGTTGGGCTATAATTTCCGCGTTCTGCGACCTAATGAGGAATGGCATGTTTTCTACAAGGAAGAGTCCTTGGCCTGGCAGTTAGGCTGCTGGGTGATCTTTAACCTGTGCGTGTCCTCACGGTGGGGACCAGGCCCAGTGCCAACCGCGGCTTCTCCCACCTCCCATGGGCGAGGCGTTTAGTTGGGAAAAAGGCTGCTACTTAAATGTCAGTTAAAGAGCATGGCGGGGCCTGGATGGTGTGGCTCAGGGGTTGAACATCAACCTAAAAACCAGGAGGTCAGGGTTCAATTCCTGGTCAGGGCATGTGCCCGGGTTGCAGGCTCAATCCCCAGTAGGAGGCTTGTGGGAGGCAGCCGATCCATGATTCTCTCTCATCGTTGACGTTTCTCTCTCTCCCTTTCCCTTCCTCTCTAAAATCAATAAAAACATACTTTAAAAAAGAGTATGGAGGGTTTTTAAAAAAATCCTCACCTGAGGATACTTTCCCATTGATTTTTAGAGAGAGTGTATGGAAGGGAAGGAGGGAGGAGAAAAGAGCGAGAGAGAGAAAGATAGAGACAGACAGACACATGGATTGGTTGCTTCCCACACACATCCTTACTGGGTGGGGTATCGAACTGGTAACCCAGGTCCGTGTCCCTGATGGAGAATCAAACCCATGACCCTTTGTGTGGGGACCCACTCTCTCACCATTGATTCCCTGGCCAGGGCGATGATGGTGGTTTTGTGTTAACTAAAAGTATAGGTAGTCCTAGCCAGCGTGGCTCAGTGGATAGAGTGTCGGCCTATGGGTTGAAGGGCCCCAGATTCGATTTTGGTCAGGGCACATGCCCAGGTTGTGGGCTCGATCCCCAGTAGGGGGCGTGCAGGAGGCAGCCAGTTCATGATTCGGTCTCCTCATTGATGTTTCTCTCTCTCTCTCTCTCCCCCTCTTCCTTCCTCTCTGAAATCAATAAAAGTATATTTAAAAAAATTAAAGAAATAAAAGTATAGGTAAAGTGAGCTTTTTACGTCCCATGAGTTGACTGTCGTGTTCTCGTCTCAATTTTACTAAGAAACAAGCCAGCCAGCAAGTGGCGGTTTCAGAAGACACGTGGCTGATGGTGCCCGTGAGCAGTTCTCAGGAGTGTCGGCGTTTGCAGGCTGGGTTTTCTCAGACCTGTGGGAGAGTCTGTGCTGGTCTCCGCCGCGTCCAGGCATCTGGAGCGTAAACTCCAAAAAGCCAGGCCCCAAGGAATGAGGTGCGTGCAGCCTAGAGAGTGATGAGAAGGAGAAGTCGGGGTCTCGTTGCCCACAGCCTGACGACCCGGTGAGAACCAGGGGCGGAGCTGGGGAGGGGAGCTGCCTGGGAAATGCCGGGGGGCCTCTGGGGACCTGGCCTCAGACCAGGGTGGCGACCCCTTTCCTGCCGAGGGCCATTTGGATACTGATGACACCCTTCCCGGGCCCTACAGAACCCCCACCTTAAAGATGAGCCTCCTCGGTGTGGTCAAACAGGTGTTTATTTATCTTAAAACACATGTTTATTGATTTCAGAGAGAAAGGGAGAGGTAGAGAGAGACACATTTATAATAATAAAAGCATAATATGCTCATTAGACCGGACAGCTGAACGACCTTCCGAATGTCATTCCGATGTCCTTCCTGACGAAGCTGAGGCAGAGGTGGTTAGAGGTGATCAGGCAGGCAGGCAGAGGTGGTTAGGGGCAATCAGGCAGACAGGCAGAGGTGGTTAGGGGCGATCAGGCAGGCAGGCAGAGGCCATTAGGGATGATTAGGCAGGCAGGCGAGTTGTTAGGGGCAATCAGGCAGGCAGGCAGAATGGTTAGAGGCAATCAGGCAGGCAGGTAGAATGGTTAGGGGTGATCAGGCAGGCAGGGGAGCAGTTAGGAGCCAGTGGTCCTGGATTATGAGAGGGTGCAGGTTGGGCTGAGGGGACCCCCCCCTCCACCTCTGTGCATGAATTTCGTGCACTGGGCCTTTAGTCCATAATGAGAGAGAATCACAGTTCGGCTGCCTCCTGCACGTCCCCCCACTGGGGATGGAGCCCGTAATCTGGGCATGTGCCCTTGACTGGGATCAAACCATGACCTCCTGGTTCATAGGTCGATGCTCAACCGCTGAGTCCCACCGGCTGGGCATTTTGGGCAAACATTTGATGAACTCATCCCTGATGCCTTGGCAGGGCCAGACCACATGCTTTTGGGGGCCTCATACGGCCGGGGGTCATGTAGGATGGAAATGCCCGGTCTCGGGTTTTAATTCCCAGAGGGGCCTCCGAGAAGGTTTCCAGTCCTGTCAGGTGCGTGGCGGGTTATTGGGGTGCAGGAAGAAAACGCCCACTTAGTTTTTATCTGATGCTTATAAGCTATGTTTGTGATCTATGAAACATTCATGTCATATTAGTTGAGTGCCGTGTGGAGCTAATAAATGGATGGCATGAACGGGGGATGCCGAGAAGGACTGGCAATGAGGAATCAGTTTAGAGATCACTTATTAGGTGCCCACCAGAGGGAGGCGGGGCGATGTTAAAGTCCCCGAGTATAAGTGGGACACATGTATTTATTCCCTGTCACCTGCCAAATATTATTTTTATGGACTTCAGAGAGGAAGGGAGAGAGAGAAACATCCGTGATGAGAGAGAATCATGGACTGGCTGCTCCCTGCATGCCCCCCACTGGGGATGAAGCCCGCCCCCACCCCTGGGCATGTGCCCTGACTGGGAATCGAACCCTGACCTCCAGGTTCATAGGTCGACACTCAACCACAGGGTCACGCCAGCCGGGAATGCTGTGCTGTCTAAGCTCCTCAGGACCGCAGTGTGTTCGGAATCTCCTGATTCGGTTGGTCAACCCGCTGCGTTCAGGGTTGCACACCCTTGGCCCCTGGTGGAGAAGTGGGCCCATGGTGGGACGGCCGCCATGTGATCCCGTGCGGGAACCGGGTGTGACGAGTGTCTCCGGTGCCTTCCAGCTGGCTGTGTTGTGTCGTCCGTCCTTCTTGCGAGAGACACATTGCACCCGTCCCAGGTGTTACTCGTTTTCCTTTTCTTTTTTTTTTTTTTGCATTTCACACGGGTGGCTTTGCAAATAGAACTCTCGTTTGAGCGGATGCTGTCTTCCTGGTGTCACGGTAAATAAATAGAACGATGGCAACGCGGACCGCGCTGCGAGCTGTGGCGTGAGAACCAGGCTCACCTCCAAGCGACAGGGCTCCTGGCCCAGGGCCGTGGCTGAGGTTTGGTTTTCAGGACACTGAGTGTAAACAGCGGCCACTCCAGCGTTTCCATGCCTGCCTTTTTTTTCTTTTATTTTTTTTTTTAAATCCTCATCTGAGGAGTGAGGAGGTTTTTCCCAGTGTTTTCAGAGAGAGTGAAGGGTTGAGGGAGAGCGGGAGAGAGAGTGAGAGTGAGAGAGAAACATTGATGCAACAGACACATCTATTGGTTGCTGCCCACACACACCCAGACTGGGTGGGGATCAGACCTTCAACCCAGGTATGTGCCCTTGACGGGGAATCGAACCTGCGACCCTCCGGTGTGCAAACCGGCACTCTAACCGCTGAGCCACGTGGGCCAGGGCTTTGTGCCAGCCTTTTGGGTCTGTCTGTTTAACTGGAGATGATATACGTGTTGGCCTTGGTTTCCGTTGTCGTTTTTGGTGTGCACACCGGATTCTGCCTGTGGGGCTCTGGAATTCACAGGGTCACCTCGTACCTACAGGGAAGGTGACGGTTGGCCAGGGCAGCTGCGTGGGAGCCTCGTGAGTAAAAGGGAGGTGACGGTTGGCCGTTTCTAAGGGGCCAGGATTCCTAGTATTTCACTTGGCTCGTCAGGGTCTGCCTCGACGTTCACTGCCCTTTAAAGGATCTGTCTCCTGCTTACTAGTAACTATTCCCTTGATGGTACTACTAGTGGCCTGGTACATGAAATTCGTGCACTGGGCAGGGGTATCCCTCAGCCAGGCCTGCTCCCTCTCCAATCTGGGACCCCTCAGGGGATGTCTGACTGACGGACATCCCTCTCGCAATCCAGGACTGCTAGCTCCTAACCGCTCACCTGCCTGCCTGCCTGATTGCCCCTAACCACTCTGCCTGCCGGCCTGCTCGCCCCCAACTGCTCCCACCCGCTGGCCTGATCACCCCCAACTGCCCCCCCACCAGCCTGCTCACCCGCAACTGCCCCCCCTGCCGGCCTGCTCACCCCCAACTGCCCCCCCCCGCTGGCCTGCTCGCCCCCAACTGCCTCCCTCTCCTGGTCTGATTGCCTCCAACTGCCCCCCCGCTGGCCTGCTCTCTCCCAACTGCCCCCCCCTCCTGGCCTGGTTGCCCCTAACTGCCTCTGCCTTGGCTCTGCCACCATGGCTTTGTCTGGAAGGACATCAGAAGGTCTCCTGGTCTAATTAGCATATTACCCTTTTATTAGTATAGATTCAGGAGGCACCTCCTTTGAAGAGAGAGCAGAAACAGGAAGTTGAATTTTTATTGTTGTTGTTCATCGTCACCCAAGGATATTTTTCCATTGATTTTTAGAAAGTGGGATGGAGGGGGAGAGACAGAAACATCGGTGAGTTGCCGCCTACGTGCAGGGCCAGGGAGTGAGCCTAACTGAGGTCTGTGCCCTTGGCCAGAATCAAACCCGGGACCCTTCGGTCCGCAGGCCAGTGCTCTGTCCACTGAGCCAAACCAGGTAGGGTAGGAAGTGAGACTTTTTATCACCCGATCGTGGACTTTTGTCTGTTCTCCGGAGACGAACACATGGTTGCTCCAACAACACACTGAGTTATCCTGAGGGTCTTTGCGAGTGTCCTTTCCTGAAATTATTTATTTGTCCTTTATTGATTTTTAGAGAGAGAGGGAGAGGGAGAGAGAGAGAAACATCAATGATGAGAGTAATCTTCGTCAATTGTCTGCCTCCTGCATGCCTCCTACTGGGGTTGGAGCCCAAAACCTGGGCATGTGCCCTTGACGGGAATCGAACCTGGGATCCGTCAGTCCGCAGTCGGACGTTCTATCCACAGAGCCACACCAGCCAGGGTTATCTACATCATTTATATTGGGGAAGGCAGCTGCTTCTAGTTAGGACGTTTGGGTTATTACAGTGGTCGGCAAACTCAGTCAACAGAGCCAAATATCAACAGTACAATGATTGAAATTTCTTTTGAGAGCTAAATTTTTTAAACTTAAACTTCTTCTAATGCCACTTCTTCAAAATAGACTTGCACAGGCTGTGGTATTTTGTGGAAGAGCCACACTCAAGGGGCCAAAGAGCCACATGTGACTTGCGAGCCGCAGTTTGCCGACCACAGGGTTATTAAAATGAGCTCTCTTCATTTCTTCCCATGGAAATAAAAAATGAATTTTCGTTCAGTGATTGCATGGGGAGCTTTATAATGGGGATTCTGAAGCCAGCAAACTGCTCCCACCCAGGTTAATCACATTCGTGGACTCACCCTAAACATAGAGGCAGATTCGCTCACGGAAATATTTCCTTTTTATCTATGTCCATCCAGCTCGTACCCACCCAACCATCAGGTCATTCCTAGTTACGTTCTGTAATGTTTTTGGCAGACCTGGACGTGTTTTCGGAAAAGGAAGTTGAAATGAGACTGGATGTTTTCATTATTCCCTGATTCGTGTTTAAATGGAAAATGGGCCCAGCTGGCATGGCTCAGTGGTTGAGCATTGACCTATGAACCAGGAGGTCACGGTTTGATTCCCGGTCAGGGCACATGCCCGGGTTATGGGCTCGATCCCCAGTAGCGGGTGTTCAGGAGGCAGCCGGTCCATGATTCTCTCTCATCATGGATGTTTCTCTCTCTCCCCTCCTCCCTTCCTCTCTGAAATCAATAAAGATATATCTATAATAATAAAAGTGTAATATGCTAATTAGATTGGACGACCTTCCAGATGAAGCCGGGGCTGCGAGGGAAGCCCGGGTTCCGAGTGCCAGAGGGAAGCTGGTAGTGCTGGCAGCCGGGGGTAGGAAGGCCTACTCTTGCACGAATTTCGTGCACCAGGCCTCTAGTTTTAAAAATAAATGGAAAATGCCGCACAGCAAAAGCTGTCTTGTGAGTTTTCATTCTCTCAGTTATTATTAAGTGTTCTCACACACACAGACAGTGTTACATGCCTGGCATCACAGATGGGCGAGCTAGGGGCCCTGTGTTTGCGCGTGGCGTTTGCTTTAAGGGAAGTGGGGGCGCGACCCATGGCTCACTATCTGAGAGTAAATGCTCCGCCATCTCCACTTTCCTGGTGTGTTGGCTTTTTCCACTGATGGGGCTGTCTTTGGACGGCAGATGTATTTCTCTGTGTGGATTTCTGGCGGCCCAGATGTTCGTTGGAGTGGAATTTTTCTCCCCCTGCACTGCTGGGTTGGGCAGCTGCTCATGCGTGGCGGCCTGGGCATCTGGGCTGAGGGGGGCACGGTGGAGACTTGGCTGGCGTCTCTGAGCGGGGTGCCCCTGGGGTACACTGGTGCTCGACATGTGTGTTTGCTGTGATGCCATTCAGGGGAACAGAACTGAAAGTCTGGCTTAAGGTCAAGTTGTTTTTCTTTCCTTTTTTTTAAAAAATGTATTTTTTATGGATTTCAGAGAGAAGGGAGAGGGAGAGAGAGAGAAACATCCATGATGAGGGAGAATCATGGACTGGCTGCCTCTTGCATGCCCCCTACGGGGGATCGAGCCTGCAATCCCAGCCTGTGCCCTGACTGGGAATTGAACTGTGACCTCCTGGTTCATAGGTCGACACTCAGCCACTGAGCCCCGCCGGCCAGGCGAGGTGCCTGCATTTTTTAAAATCCACCGTGACAGTATCATTGGCTGTGATCATTGTTTCGTCCTCAATTTTTCTTTTTTTTTTTCTCCCACTTTTTTTTTATTTAGGTATTATATGTGTACATATCTTACCATTGTCTCCCCCACCCCACACCCATACATGCCCTCACCCCCCCCAGAGTTTTGTGTCCATTGGTTATGCTTATATGCATGCATACAAGTCCTTCGGTTGATCTCTTATCTACCCCACCTCTCCCTAACCTTTCCCCTGTAATTTGACAGTCTGTTTGATGCTTTACTGTCTCTGTATCTATATTTTTGTTCATCAGTTTATAATGTACTTTATAAATGAGTGAGATCATGTGGTATTTTTCTTTCATTGACTGGCTTATTTCACTTAGCATCATGTTCTCCAATTCCATCCAGGTTGCTGCAAATGATGAGAATTCCTTCTTTTTTATGGAAGCATAGTATTCCATTGTGTAGATGTACCACAGTTTTCTGATCCAGTCATCTGCTGACGGGCACCTAGGTTGTTGCCAAATCTTAGCTATTGTAAATTGTGCTGCTATGAACATAGGGGTGCATATATCCTTTCTGACTGGTGTTTCTAGTTTCTTTGGATATATTCCTAGGAGTGGGATTACTGGGTCAAATGGGAGTTCCATTTTCAGTTTTTTGAGGAAACTCCATACTGTTCTCCATAGTGGCTGAACCAGTCTGCATTCCCACCAGCAGTGCATGAGGGTTCCTTTTTCTCCGCATCCTCACCAACACTTGTCGTTTGTTGATTTGTTGATGATTGCCATTCTGACAGGTGTGAGATGGTACCGCATAGTTGTTTTGATTTGCATCTCTCGGATAATTAGTGACTTTGAGAATGTTTTCATGTGTCTCCTGGCTTTACTTCTGTCTTCTTTTGAAAAGATTCTATTTAGGTCTGTTGCCCATTTTTTTATTGGATCATTTATCTTCCTTTTATTAAGTTGCATAAGCTGCCTGTAGATGTTGGAGATTAAACCTTTATCAGTGATAGCCTTTGCAAATATGTTCTCCCATGCAGTGGGCTTTCTTGTTGTTTTGTTGATAGTTTCTTTTGCTGTAAAAAAGTTTTTATTTTGATGTAGTCCCATTTGTTTATTTTCTCTTTAGCTTCCATTGCCCTAGGGCAGTATCGGTGAAGATGTTCTTTTGGCATATGTCTGAGATTTTGCTGCCTGTGGATTCCTCTAGTATTTTTATGGTTTCCCGTCTTATGTTTAAGTCCTGTATCCATTTTGAGTTGATTTTTGTGTATGGTGTAAGTTGGTGATCTAGTTTCATTTTTTTGCATGTATCTGTCCAATTTTCCCAACACCATTTATTGAAAAGACTGTCTTGACTACATTGTATGTTCATGCCTCCTTTGTCAAATATTAATTGAGCATAGTGGTTTGGGTCGATATCTGGATTCACTCTTCTGTTCCATTGAACTATATGCCTGTTCTTGTGCCAGTACCAGGCTGTTTTGATAACAGTGGCTTTGTAATACATCTGGAGGTCTGGTATTGAGATCCCTCCTACTTTATTCTTCTTTCTCAGGGTTGCTGTGGCTATTCGGGGTCTTTTTTTATTCCAGATGAATTTTTGGAGAGTTCTTTGAAATATGCTGTTGGTATTTTTATGGGGAGTGCATTGAATCTGTAGATTGCTTTGGGTAGTATGGACATTTTAATGATGTTGATTCTACCAATCCATGAACATGTTATGTTCTTCCATCTGTTTACGTTTTCCTCTATCTCTTTTTTCAGTGTCCTGTAGTTTTCCGTGTATAGGTCTTTTACCTCATTAGTTAAGTTTATTCCTAGTTATCTTAGTTTTTTTGGTGTGATGGTAAATGGGATTGCCTTTTTAGTCTCTCTTTCTGTAAGTTCACTATTGGTATATAGAAATGCCATAGATTTCTTGGCATTAATTTTGTATCCTGCTACATTGCCGAATTCATTTATTAAGTCTGTTAGTTTTTTGATGGAGTCTTTTGGATTTTTTATGTACAATATCATGCCATCTGCAAATAAGGACAGCTTTACTTCTTCTTTTCCAATTTGAATGCCTCTTATTTCTTCTTCTTGTCTAATTGCAATGGCTAATACTTCCAGTACTATGTCAAACAAGAGTGGTGAGAGAGGGCATTCCTGTCTTGTTCCTGTTCTTAGGGGAAATGGTTTTAGTTTTTGTCCATTGAGTATGATGTTTGCTGTGGGTTTATCATATATAGCTTTTATTATGTTGAGGTATGAACCTTCTATTCCCACTTTGTTGAGAGTTTTTATCAAGAAAGGGTGTTGGATTTTATCAAATGCTATTTCTGCATCTATTGATATGACTATGTGATTTTTTTCTCTCAATTTGTTTATGTGATGTATCACGTTTATTGATTTGCGGATATTGTACCATCCTTGCATTCCTGGGATAAATCCTACTTGGTCATGGTGTATGATCTTTCTGATGTACTGCTGGAGCCGATTTGCTAGAATTTTGTTGAGGATTTTGGCATCTATGTTCATGAGGGATATTGGTCTGTAATTCTCTTTCAATGTGTTGTCTTTATCTGTTTTTGGTATTAGGGTGATGCTGGCTTCATAGAAGAAGCCTGGAAGTGTTCCTTCCTCTTCAATTTTTTGGAATAGTCTGAGGAGGATAGGTTTTAGTTCTTCCTTGAATGTTTGGTAAAACTCTCCTGTGAAGCCATCTGGCCCCGGGCTTTTGTTTGCCAGAAGCTTTTTGATGACTGCCTCAATTTCTTCCATAGTTACTGGCCTTTTGAGCTGTTTAGATTCTTCCTGAATGAGTTTTGGAAGGTTATATTTTTCTAAGAATATGTCCATTTCCTCCAGGTTGTCCAGTTTGTTGGAATAGAGTTGTTCGTAGTATTTTGTAACAATCCTTTGTATTTTGGCAGGATCTGTTATTATTTCACCACTTTCATTTCTGATTTTGTTTATTTGGGTCCTCTCTCTTTGCTTCTTGGTGAGCCTGGCTAGAGTTTCATCAATCTTGTTTATCCTTTCAAAGAACTAGCTCTTGGTTTTGTGGATCTTTTGTATTGCTTCTTTGGTCTCTATGTCGTTTATCTCCGCTCTGATCTTTATTATTTCCTTCCCTCTGCTTACACTGGGATTTTCTTGTTGCTCTCTCTCTCTAACTCTTTGAGTTGTTGGGTTAGGTAATTTATTACCATTGTTTCTTGTTTTTTGCAGTAGGTTTGTAGAGCTATGAACTTTCCTCTCAGGACTGCTTTCGCTGTGTCCCATAGATTTTGGATTGTTGTGTTTTCATTGTCATTTGTTGCCATGATGTTTTTTTTATTTTTTCCTTGATGTCTTTGGTAACCCAGTCATTGTTTAATAGCATGTTGTTTAGTCTCCATGTGTTTGATTTCTTTGGATTGTTTTTATTGTAGTTGATTTCCAGTTTTATGCCGCTATGATCTGAGAAGATACTTGATATGATTTCTATTTTCTTAAATTTAGAGAGACTTTGCATATGTCCTAACATATGGTCTATCTTTGAAAATGACCCATGTGCACTTGAGAAGAATGTATATTCTGTGGCTTTTGGGTGAAATGTTCTAAAGATGTTGATTAATTCCATCTGGTCTAGTGAGCCATTTAGGATTGATGTTTCTTTGCTGATTTTTTGCTTAGAGGATTTGTCCAATGGTGATAGTGGGGTATTAAGGTCTCCTACTATGATTGTATTGCTGTGAATCTCTCCAGTGATATCTTCCAGGAGTTTTTTTATGTATTTGTGTGCTCCTGTATTGGGTGCACATATGTTTACAAGAGTTATTTCTTCTTGTTGGATTGCTCCTTTTAGCATTATGAAGTGGCCTTCATTATCTCTTGTTATGTCCTTCACATTGAGATCTAATTTGTCGGATAGAAGTATTGCTACCCCAGCTTTCTTTTCATTTCCATTCGCCTGGAAAACCTTTCCATCCCTTCATTCTCAGTCTGTATGCGTCTTTTTTTCTGAGGTGGGTTTCCTGTAGACAGCAGATATATGGGTTTTGTTTTCTTATCCAGTCAGTTACCCTGTGTCTTTTGATTGGGGCATTCAATCCATTTACATTTAAAGTTATTATTGATAGGTACTTATTTGTTGTCATTTTTATTCTATACTCCTGTGTTCCTTCTTTGCTTCCTATTTCTTTTTTTTTTTTTTTTTTTTTTTTTTACAGCAGATCCTTTAGCATTTCTTTCATTGCTGGTTTGGTGGTGATAAACTCCCTTAGTCCTTTTTTGTCTGTGAAGCTCCTGATTTCACCTTCAATTTTGATTGATAGCCTTGCTGGGTATTCTTGTATTTAGACCCTTCCTTTGCATGACTTTGTATATTTCATTCCATTCCCTTCTGGCCTGATGAGTTTTTGTTGAGAAATCAGTTGCTAGTCTGATGGGGGTTCCTTTGTATGTAACTTTCTGTCTCTCTCTGGCCGCTTTTAAGATTCTTATTTTGTCGTTGGTGTTTGCCAATTTAATTATAATGTGCCTTGACGTCGGTCTTTTGGGGTTCATTTTGCTTGGGACTCTGTGAGCTTCTTGGATTTGTGTGGGTTTTTTCTTCCCTATATCAGGGAAGTTTTCTATTATTACTTCTTCAAACAGATTTTCTATTCCTTGCTCAGTTTCCATTCCTTCTGGTACCCCTATTATTTGGATGTTGTTTTGTTTCATGTTGTCCTGAAGTTTCCTTAGGCTGCCCTCATGCTTTCTAATTTTTTTTTCTAGAAGCTGTTCTATTTGGGGTTTTTTTTCCATCTTGTCTTCTAGCTCACTTATGCGGTCCTCTGCTTCTTCTAGTCTACTCTTGATGCTTTCTATTGAGTTCTTTACAGCAGCGATGTCATTTCTCATTTCTTCTTGGTTCTTCTTGATTTCCTCTTGGTTCTTACTCATTTTGTCAAATTTGTCTTCCATTCTTTTCAGCCACCTTATGACCATTTCTCTGAATTCTTTCTCTGATAGGTTGCTTGCCTCATATTTGTTTACTTCCTTTTCTGGTGATGCCTGCTTTTCTTTCCTGTGGGGGCTGTTTCTTTGTCTCCCCATGGTCTCTCTTCTCTGGATGTCTGGTTATATAGTTCTCTCTCTCCTGCATTGATTTAAAGGTACAAAATACAACACAACCAGGTACAACACACAAGGTACTGAACAGAATTGTATTCACGATTTTAATAACCTCCAATAAAGGTGTCCCTCAGAGAAAGACAAATTGGGGGATAGGAAAGGAATAGGAAGAGTAAAAAGAAAGAAGTGTGAAAATGAACTTAGGAAAAGAGAAGAAAAAAAGAAAAGAAAAAAAAAAAGCAAGAGAGACAAGAACGATACTAAGAGAGAAAAGGGGAACAAACTATAAATATGGGGAGTAGACTCCAATAGAACAACCACTAATCCCAGCAAATGCCAGCTACACGAACCTGGAGATTAATACAAACTACAACACCAACTAATATCAAGTGAGGCAAGGGAAAACAGAAGTAAAAAAACAAACAAAAACAAAGCAAGCAAAAGAACCAACCAAACAAAAAAAGAATAAGCAAAACAATCTCATAAAAAAGCATACAAATTCAATCTAATCAACATTTAAGCAAACAACAACAAAAGGCCAGAGAGAAAAACAATTTTTTTTTTTTTTTTTTTTAGTTAAGGTAGCGTAGAGAGAGGTGTGTATGGACTTGGAGCAGGGGGTTGGATATTACATATATAAGTAGGGTGAAATTTTAGCAGAGGGTAAACTGAAAGAGTAGGGACAATTTAAAGCCAGAAAGGGTTAAGATAAACAGGAGACCAAAAGGGAAAAGGTTAGGATGAGAGTGATGGCATAAAGTTAGCGCTGAGATAGGCTAAAACAATGTTAAAGGAAAGATGCAAATAGAATGTAGGACACCTATCTGAAAATAAAACAGAGAGAAAATTAAATGACACTTAAAAAAAAAGTAAAATAATAGTAATATAATACTGATTGAAAGTAAAAATGTAATAATTAAAAAGGTGAAAATCGAGTGAGGAAAAAAATTTAGTTTCTTAAGTAAAAGATGCGAAAAATGAAAATAAAAAAATTAAAATATAAAAAATTAAGATAAAAAATTAAAATTAAATTAAAAAATAAGAGGAATAAAATGTGCAATAGTGGCGGTCATTCACTTCCTCTATTGTTCTGTTTGGTATGCCTGTTTCCCGATCTGGGCTGTATTAGGGTTCCCTTAGTTCCACTGTTCCTCAGTGTTGTAAGCCAGTCCTGATTTTTAAGCGGGCGGTGTCTTAATTTCTCGTAATAATTTTTGATTAAACCAGAGACAATTTGTGTTTCAGCCCCTGGGTGGCAGTGTTTCTGGATTGACTGTCGGGCCTCTCTAGCTTTTTTTTTTTTTTTTTTCCCTATGGCACTCACTACTGGTTTGTGGAAGTGTGCGCCTCAGAGCTGCCTCTCCGATGGTCACTCCCAGCTCCGCTCCCCAGGTTCCGGAGAAACAACTTCCCCCTGCAGTCTCTCAGGGTATTCCCCAACTGGGTTTTCCTATGTATTGGGCTTAGTAATCAGAATCGGAACAAGCCCAAGTGTGTGGACAGTGGGTCTCCGCACAAGACTAAGCAGCCTGCACTCCTTTGAAAAATTCTTAGTCTGACCCTCCTCGTCAGATCAAAATGGATTGATTTTTAGAGAACCCTTCTGTTAGTAGCTCAGAGGACCCCCTTCCACATTCAAGGATCGCGGCAGCTCCAACAGCCGCGGATTTTTTTTTTAGGCACAGACTTCCCCGGTCCTGCAGTTCCCGCCATTCGCGCGTTTCCCTCTCCTGCCTCCAGGATGAGAAACCTCACCTTATCCCCGTGAAATCTGACCTTTTCTTGGTGCAGTGAAGAGTTCCTTTGAATCCGTGTGTTTGCGCAGATTGGGGGCCGGTGTTCTGGTGTTCACAGCTGTTCAGTGTTCACCGTTGTCGTGGAAAGTCAGGCCTCCAATAAAACCCTCCTTTCCTTGCAAGATGGAGAGTTTTCCTCCTCTGAGCCCACTGCTCCGGGCGGGGACCCAGCCGCTGTGGGTGCTGCACGGTCAGGGGAACCCTGCCTAGCACTCCTCCACCTTCTCCTGGAGTTCAGCTGTCCCTTAGCTTGCCAACAGACACTCCCTGTGCGAATATCAGCTGTTCTTACTCTCCGCCCCAGGACCAGTCTTAGAACACGTCTCTATTCAGCCGCCATTTTTTCTATTCCTCGTCCTCAATTTTTCCATGGTGACAGGGTTATGGAGCGATAATGCATAGACTGTGCCGCTCGCCCACGTACCGTGTGTCATCGCGAACTGGCCTTCCTGGCATTCTTAGGGGGCTGTGCAACCCCCAGTGCTCTCTCCTTCTAGGACATTGGCATCATCTCCAAGAAACCCCACACCCCGGAATCCACCCCCCTGCCCCCCGCTGCCCCGGCTATGGGCAGCCCTCCCCTCCCCCCCGTCTGCTTTCTCTGGATTCCTCCTTCCTGGACGTTGCCTATAAATGCAGTCAGGCCATGAGCACCTGGTCTGTGTGTCTGGCTTCTTTCTTGTATTATTATTATTATTTTATATATATCCTTATTGATTTCAGAGAGGAAGGGAGAGAAAGACATCAGTGATGAGAATCATTGATCAACTGCCTCCTGCACACCCCCTACTGGGATTGAGCCTGCAACCCAGGCATGTGCCCTTGACAAGAATCAAACCCGGGACCCTTACGTCCCTAGGCTGATGCTCTACCCACTGAGCCACACCAGTGAGGGCTCTCGTATTATTTTGGGGGCTCTTCCACATTGTGGCGCGTGTTCCCACGTCTCGGTGCACTTCTGTGGGAACTGTGGGTAATCCGGGCAGGTTTGAGGTCAGGGGTGTGGGAGAATGTTCTGGCTGCGAAGCCAGACCCACCTGCCCCCTCAGGTGACATTTAAAATGGAAAATGGTTCCCCGTGGAGCGTGGCATGCATAGTCGATTTCAGTTCGGCTTTCCACTCTGGCCCGAGTGGTCATGTCTGTCTGTAGTTTTTCTTTAAAATTTTTTATTGATTTCAGAGAGGAAGGGAGAGGGAGAGAGAAACATCCATGATGAGAGAATCATGAGCTGGCTGCCTCCTGCACGCCCAACACTGGGGATTGAGTCCACAACCCAGGCATGTGCCCTGATGGGGAATCGAACTGTGACCTCCTGGTTCCTAGGTCGACGCTAAATCACCAAGCTAGCCGGCCGGGTGGTTTCTAGGATGTGTGTGTGTGTGTGTGTGTGTGTGTGTGTGTGTGTGTGTGTGTGTGTTTTATCATCTGCTTGGCTTTGCATTAATTTCCCAAAGTTTCATTCATTCTCTCCTGGTGTGGAGTCTAATGATGGAGCATTTGCTGGCGTTGGAAACCTGTGGGGGTGGGGATCTGAGTGTTGTTTCCTGCAGGTGGCCTTCGGCCAGCGCTTTCTGTTCAGAGTGCTTTTTCTTTTTCCTCCCTCGCAAGGGCACAAGGTCTTAAGGCCAGGATCATGTGTGCGTTTCCCTGCTGTGCACGGGCGTTTGCGTGGCGAGTCGCGTTGGGCTGCTAAGAGTGTCCTCCGCCCTGCGCCTCCCTCTCTGTGGTAAAGGGCTGAGCCATGGCCAGCAGGGCCAGGGTGAACCTGAGCAGGGGGGGCGGGGGGGCGGTGAAGGATTAAAGAAGACAGACGAGAGAATACAGTTGGGGCCAGGTGGATCACTGTGCCTGGATGAGGACACAGTGACCCAGCCTGTAAGCGAAGCTTTATTTTACAGGCGGCCCACAAATCAAGAACTCTGTCAAGCCTTGTTTTGGCAGCACTTGCACCCGCTGCAGCCCACATCCCTCAGCTGCCGAAGACTGCAGGGCCGGACAATAAGGTCAAGCTTACAACCCTAGCCTTTCGGCTGTAATTGTGCTTGGAGAGCTTTGCTTGCCAAGCTGGGACTTGTGTGTGGCTTTGCCACAAGTCAGTCCGAGGCTTGAACCTGTAGCCGCTCTCCACGAAGGGCCGTGGACCTGGCCTCCACAGACTGGCCTTCATACCTGGCGGTGGGGCTGTGTGTCTGTCTCCAGGGCCGATGTCCCGCAGGTTGATGTCGGGTGCTGTGTGGCAGAAAGCAGGCTTGGATCTCAGCGGTGAAGGGTGCTGGCCCCGAGGCTGCCCGCACTGTGTGATGGTGGGGATGGGGATGTTGGGGCTTCGGGAAGCAACACCAGGCAGGTTGCTTGCTGGCAGGGCAACCAGGGAACAGTGCCATGAGTGCAGTCTCTGTGCCCACCTGTTTTAAATCCCCTTTTAATCCCCTTCCCCACAGACCTCCACCACCCTGTTGTCTGTGTCCACGGGTGATTCGTATATGCATACAAGGTCCTTGGTTGATTCCCTCCCACCCACCCATCCACCCTCCCCTGCCTTCCCTCTGAGGTTCCACAGTCTGTTCGATGCTTCTGTGTCTCTGGTTCTCTTTTGTTCATCAGTTTATGTTGTAACTAGATTCCACCTATGAGTGAGGTCATGGGATGCGTGTCTTTCTCTGACCGGCTTATTTCGCTCAGCCTCATATGCTCCAGGTCCCTCCAGGCTCTCTCACAGGGTAAGAGACCCTCCTTTTTCACAGCTGCATAGTATTCCATGGTTTCCCCCATTGATTTCTAGAGAGAGAGAGGAAGGGAGGGGGAGACACACACACACACACACACACACACACACACAGAAACATGGGTGTGAGAGAGACACATCGATTGGTTGCCTCTTGCACACGCGGGCCCGAGGATGGAGCCTGGAACCCAGGGACGTGTCCTTGACCAGACTCAAACCCGGGGCCTTTTGGTGCGTGGGTCGATGTTCTTAACCGCCAAGCAACAGCTGCCACGGGCAGACTTCCCTTTAAAAAGAGAGTGCATTTCTGATGTCTTGGGATGTATTCCTGGAAGTGGGATTAGGGACATGTGCTGGGGGTGGGGTGGGGGTGGGGGAGCAGCCTGAGAGAGGTCAGGAGGGGAAAGGAGACAGGAGTAATACTTTCAACAATAAGGACTTTAAATGGAGAAAAGAGGAGAGAGAGAGTGCGGAGGCCTCGGTCCGGAGCCCCTGGAGTTGGTCAGGACCAGATCAGCCAAGTATGCGCAGCCTCTAGGGCTACCAGCCAGTCATGGAAGTCACTTAGTTATTTAAAAAAAGTGCTTTTTCTGGTTTGGGAATGGTTGATTGACATGGTCCAGCCCTTTTTTTTTTTTTTTGGTCTAGAATGAATTTTGCATGAAAGAAATTGGCCGGGCCGATGTGGCTCCGTGGTTGAGCACTGACCTAGGAACCAGGAGGTCATGGTTCAGTTCTGGTCAAGGGCACAGGCCCGGGTTGCGGGCTGGATCCCCAGTAGGGGGCGTGCAGGAGACAGCCAATGCATGATTTTCTCTCCTCATGATGTTTCTCTCTCTCTCTCTCTCTCTCTCTTTCTCTCTCCCCCTCTCCTTCTCCCTCTCTGAAATCAGTAAAAAAATGTTTTTTTAAAAAACGTAGGCATTGAGTAGTTAGAAAGCCAGGGTCCATCTGGGGGAGGAAGGCCACCATGGATTCAGCCGGAGGCCCCTCGGGGAGAGACGGCACTTCTCGGCCTGTTCGCTGCCCGTGTCCAGGGGCCCTGTGTGTGGACTCAAGCCCCACAGACCTGTCACCATCTCATCCAGCGAGGAAAAGGCGGTGGAGGCTGGGGGAGGTTGTGTGTGTCTGAAGCCGAGGAAAGCGTGGACCGATGAGGCCGTTGGCAGGGCAGGTGACGGGAGAGGCGGGCTGGCGAGGACAAGCAGGGACAGCTTGTCTGAGTCTGGGACCCGTGACTCAGGCAGTGATCGAGGGAGAGCGATTTCAGGGTCGTTCACTTCCAGCCTGCCCCAGGGCTGCGTCCGCTCAATGGAATGCTCTTGGGAACGCATTCGGCTCAACTCTTTCTGGGTTCACTGCTTGTGTGTTTTTTTTAAATATCTCTTTCTTAATGTCAGAGAGGAAGGGAGAGGATAGAGAGAGAAACATCCATGATGAGAGAAAATCATGCATCAGCTGCCTCCTGCACGCCCAATACTGGGGATCGAGCCCGCAACCTGGGCATGTGCCCTGACCAAAATTGAATCTGGGACCTTTCAAACTGCAGGCTGACGCTCTATCCATTGAGCAACACTGACTAGGACTACCTATACTTTTAGTTAACACAAAACCACCATCATCGCCCTGGCCGGGGAATCAATGGTGAGAGAGTGGGTCCCCGCACACAAAGGGTCACGGGTTCGATTCTCCATCAGGGACATAGACCTGGGTTGCCAGTTCGATACCCCACCCGGTAAGGGTGTGTGTGGGAAGCAACCAATCCATTTGTCTGTCTGTCTCTATCTTTCTCTCTCTTGCTCTTTCCTCTTCCCTCCTTCCCTCCTGTCCACTCTCTCTAAAAATCAATTGGAAAATATCCTCAGGTGAGGATTTTTTTTAAATCCTCAGGATGGAGCCCCCAACCCGGGCATGTGCCCTGACTGGGAATCGAACCCTGACCTCCTGGTTCCTGGGTCGATGCTCAACCACTGAGCCACGCAAGCCGGTTGCTCTAACCCCATGGTCAGCAAACCGCGGCTCGCGAGCCACATGCGGCTCTTTGGCCCCTTGAGTGTGGCTCTTCCACAGAACACCACGGCCTGGGCGAGTCTATGTTGAAGAAGTGGCGTTAGAAGAAGTTTAAGTTTAAAAAATTTGGCTCTCAAAAGAAATTTCAATCGTTGTACTGTTGATATTTGGCTCTGTTGACTAATGAGTTTGCCGACCACTGGTCTAACCTCTTGCAGGGCAGCTGCCCCCATGGTGCACCCGTGCGACATGTTTAATGGGAAATGAAGGCTTTGGGAGACACAGATTCTCCTGTGTGCTGGTTGGGGTTACTGGAGCCAGTGTTGTAAGTCAGTGCCTGACGTCATTCTGATTCCCTGGATTAAATAAAAATAGACCATGTCACCCAGCTGGTGTGGCTCAGCGGTTGACCTCGACCCAGGAACCAGGAGGTCACTGGTTCGATTCCCGGTCGGGGCAAGTGCCCGGGTTGCAGGCTCAATCCCCGGTGGGGGCCGTGCAGGAGGCAGGCAATCTATGACTTCCTCTCTCATCGATGTTTCTGTCTCTCTCTCCCTCTCCCTTCCTCTCTCTCTTTCAAGATCAATAAAAGCATATTTTAAAGAAATTGACCATGTGGTTGTAGGCTAATGTTTTGGGAGGGGTCCAGTATGCAGACCAACCGATGCTTTCCTGGAAAGAGGTGATGAATGGGAGCAGCATTGCTGGGTTTTAGTCCCGATGGCGTCCTTCACCGCCCACATGACGTGGGGCATGGGAGAATAAAAGGATGTCCTGTTTCTCCTGACAACGGGGTCCTGGGCCAAATTCTCTGAGCCGTTCTGGCAGGCACAATGCTGCTGGTCGGTTCTGAGGCTGCCCATACCCCTTGCTAGCACCAGTGCAGTCAATTCTGGTGGTCGATTGCGCATGGTGCCGCCCGGGGTGCAGGCTGTCTTGGGACCTTCTCATCACCTCATGGGGAATTCTCTGTGGGATTCACCTGCCAGTGCCCTCAGTAACCTCCTAGCAAACACCGCACTTCAGGGTTGAGTCATCACAGTGCCTGAGCACCTTTCTTTTTTTTAAATATATATATATATATTTATTGACTTCATAGAGGAAGGGAGAGAGAAATAGGAACATCAATGATGAGAGAGAATCACTGATCAGCTGCCTCCTGCACATCCCCCACTGGGGATTGAGTCCAAAACCCGGGCATGTGCCCTTGACCGGAATCAAACCTGGGACCGTTCAGTCCACAGGCCGACGCTCTATCCACTGAGACACACCAGCTAGGGCATGAGCACCTTTCTTTTTTCTTTTTTTTTTTTGATATATTTTTATTGACTTCAGAGAGGGAGAGAGAAACATCAATGATGAGAATCCATGATGGGCTGCCAGCTGGGCTGACTCCTGCACACCCCACGCTGGGATGAAGCTTGCAACCCAACATGCCCTGACCGGGAATCAAACCCAGAACCCTTCAGGCCAACGCTATAACCACTGTGCCACACCGGTTAGGGCTTGAGCCTTTATTCGATGCTGATGCCAGGCCAGCTTCTCTCTGATACTATTGCTCAGGGAGGCGGAGGCTCGCGGGCACCCAGGCCAGGCGGAGGTTGTGTTGCTACGAGGGGCCCTGGAGGCACTCTTCGAGGTTCAGGTCTGAGGGCACTTGCTGCATCCTCTCTTGTGAACGCTGTTTTCTCAGTTCCTTTGTCAGATGGTTTCATTCCAGTATTTGCAGAATATGACGCGTTAGTGCCGTGAAAGGCTCCTTTTTAAAAAGAAATAAATGTTCACTGATTTCAGAGGGGAAGGGAGAGGGAGAGAAACATCAGTGATGCGACAGAATCATAGATCAGCTGCCTCCTGCACGTCCCCCCATTGGGGATGGAGCCCGCACCCTGCATGTGCCCTTGACCAGGAATCGAACCCTACCTCCTGGTTCATAGGTGAACCTCAACCACGGAGCCACGCAGGCGGGCGGAAGGCCTTTTTGTCTTGCTCGTGACAGGAAGTGGTTTTCCCAGTTCATTGCCTATGTTTGTCGCAATTGCTCTTTAAGGGGGTCGCCTCTCTGGGTCGCCGGCCTCGGTTCTCAAAGCACCAGGAGGTGCCCCAGGGACGGAGACTGTGTAGGTGCTGACCATTTCATTTAATACAACGTTCTAGTGTAAATGAGTTATTCGGTTCATTATAGGCCCAACCTCAAATAGGCCAAGAGGTGCTATGTGCCTGGTCACAGTCCTTATGTCCATGTCTGTGTACTTGCGCTTTACGTTCCAGTGTCCCTGTGCTCTAGCCTTAACGTTCCCCGTGTCCGTGTGCTCTCGCCTTAACGTTCCCCGTGTCCGCGTGCTCTCGCTTTAACGTTCCCCGTGTCCGCGTGCTCTTGTCTTAGGTTCCCCGTGTCCGCGTGCTCTCGCCTTAACGTTCCCAGTGTCTGCGTGCTCTCGCCTCACCTCCACGTGTGCTTGCGTGCACGTAGTCTACCTGTGTCCTCTTGCACTCGCCTCACGTCCACCCGTGCTCGCATGCCCTCGTTCGTGGTTGATTTGAAAGGTAAGCGGGAGTCATACCTCTCCTTTCACGTGCCCACGGGCAGTGACTTGAGCAGAGTGTGGGATGAGAGGGTTACTCACAGGCACCCTCAGGGTCACCTTGACCTTGACCTGGTCCTGGCTGCAGTGGGTGTGGCAGGTGCCGGCCCTGGAGCAGGACTTGCTTTGCGGGGTTATCACCTGGATGCACAGCTGCCTGTGCTGGGCATGGAGTCGCTCCTTTTGTTTCCCATGCTGAAATAAGACAAACCGTTTACCTCCGAGCTGCATACCGACTGATGAGAGAATATGGGGCGGGGTGGGGGGGACCCACTTCCCAAAAGCTGGAATCTCACACCGTGGGCGCATTATTGCATGGGTCACCTATTCCCCTTTTTGTTTACTTTTATTTTTTAAATATATTTTTGTTGATTTCAAAGAGGAAGGGAGAAGGAGAGAGAGAGACACACACAACGATGAGAGAGAACCCTTGGTCGGCTGCCTCCCACATGTCCCCCACCGGTGGTGAAGCCCACAACCCCGGGCATGTGCCCTTGACCCGGAATGAAACAGTGACCTCCCGGTTCCTGGGTCGCTGCTCAGCTGCTGAGCCACGCTGGCCGGGCGCCTATTTCTCCCTTTTATAAGTGGACAAAACAAGGCCATCGCCCCTTTGGTGCTAGGACCCCAGGCCCTGTTGGGGTGGTCACCCCCTCAGACCTCACATGGAACTTGTTGCTTCGCATGGGCTGGGGCGGTTTGCCACTTGTCTTGCTTGGATGGTGGAGATGTGAGCTCACCCTATAGCAGACACGAGCCACCCATCCCATGGAGAGTAGCAGGTGGCATTGCTGTGCCTGCTGTCTTCCCAGGATGGTGAGCGATGGGGGCAAGCAGCACGTCCGTGGCTTAGCGTGGGGAGGGCTAGCTGAGCCTTGTCCCGGGACACATGCCCGCATCCCTGTCCGGGTGTGGACACGCAGTCCGGTAGCTGTTGGCCTGAGGATTGCACAGCCCCTGGAGCAAAGCCGTGGTGACATTGAGACGCCTTGGAGTACATGGAGCCAGGCACGGTTCCTGGCTTGCACGGTGAGATGCCATAGGACTGGAAGGTCTGTCTCAGTGTTGCTAGTGCCAACGCTGAGGATGAAATAAAGACCTGCGGATGAAATAAAGATGGTTTGGCCGTGGTCGGTTTGGCTCAGTGGATAGATAGAGCATCAGCCTGAGGACTACAGGGCTCTGGGTCCAGTTCTGGTCAAGGGCACGTACCTTGGTTGCAGGCTCCTTCCCTGGCCCTGGTCGGGGTGCGTGCAGGAGGCAACCAATCGATGTTTCTCTCTCTTTCCCTCTCTCTCTCTCTCTCTCTCTCTCTCTCTCTCTCTCTCTCAAACTCAATGGAAAAATACATTCAGGTGAGGATTAATTAAAAAAAAAAGAGGGTTTGCTAGGGCTAGGGCTGCTCAGACACACGGAGGTTCGTGGGTGCCTAGACAACCGTTTGGGGATGGGGCGGGGCAGTGACTGATGGGGTACAGGCCTTCCTGGGGGCGTGAGGGTGTTATTCAAAGGCTGATGGTGCTGATGATGGGGGCATAACTGAATATTCTGAAAGCAGTTGCAGGTGCCCAGCAGGCGTGGCTCAGTGGCTGAGGGTTGACCTATGAACCAGGAGGTCATGGTTCGATTCCCGGTCAGGGCACATGCCCAGGTTGCAGGCTCCATCACCAGTGCAGGGCGTGCAGCAGGCAGCCGATGCATGATTCTCTCTCATCATTGATTTTTCTTTCTCTCCCTTCTTCTCTGATATCAATAAAACTGTTAAACAAAAAAAAGTTAGATGATAATTTTAAAAAGTCATAGGGAACAATCCAGAGGGTGAATTGCCTGGTATGCGGCTTATCTTACCTAATAATCCTACCTAATAATAGAGTAATATGCAAATTGACCGCATCTTTGCTACACCTAAACCATGCCCACCAGCCAAGCCATGCCCACCAGCCAATCAGGAGCAAATATGCAAATAACCCAACCAAGATGGCTACAGCCACTGAGAGCCGGAGGGTTTCCACAGTAACAAAAGAAGCCAAGTTTTTCCGCGCCTCCTGTTGCCGGCCTAAGCCTCCACTCAAGGCTACAAAGTTTCAGTTATAGAAGGTGAATTAACTCCAACAGAAATCGCTGCTGGCTGAGGAGCGAGCAGCAGGCTTGGCTTTGCTCCAGGCTACAAAGTTTCAATTGTAGAAGGAAAATAAATCCCAGATACCAGGCCTCCTCTTGGGTCACCAGGGGGCGTGGCTGGCCTGCAAACCACCACAGGCCCCTTGCTCAGGCCGCCCCACGCCCCAAGGGAACCCCCCCCTTCAGGGCAAACAAGTCATCCCCCACCCATGCACCAGGCCTCTATCCTATCTAATAAAAGAGTAATATGCAGATTGACCATCACTGCAACACACAATATAGCTGCCCCCATGTGGTCAAAGATCCTGCCCCCATGTGGACACAAGATGGTCACCACAAGATGGCCAGCAGGGGAGGGCAGTTGGGAGGCACCAGGCCTGCAAGGGAGGGCAGTTGGAGGCGATCAAGCCTGCAGGGGAGGGCAGTTAGGGGTGACCAGGCCAGCAGAGGAGGGAAGTTGGGGGCAAACAGGCTGGCTGGGGAGCAGTTAGGCATCCATCAGGCTGGCAGGGGAGTGGTTAGGGGGTGATCAGGCTGGCAGGCAGAAGCGGTTAGGGGCAATCAGGAAGGCAGGCAGGTGAGCAGTTGGGAGCCAGCAGTCCTGGATTGTGAGAAGGATGTCCGACTGCCCTTTTAGGCCCAGTCCAGCCTTAACAGGCAGTCGGACATCCCTTGAGGGGTCCCAGATTGGAGAGGGTGCAGGCTGGGCTGAGGGACACGCCCCCCCTCTGTGCACAAATTTTGTGCACCAGGCCTCTAGTAGACAAATATGTAAATTGACCGTACCTTCGCTATGCCCACAGCCAATCAGAGTGAGTGAGTATGCAAATTAACCCACCAAAGATGGGGGTTATTTTGCATACAAAGGCAGGACGGGCAGCACCATGGCCTGCTTCCGGGGGTACGGGTCCATTGGGGTGGGAGGAGGCCCTGTGGGCAGCACCAGACACCGCCCACAAGATACCAGTCCATCGGCCGGGGAGGCGGTGGGGTGGGCAGCACCATACAGCACAGGAGGGGTCCAGGTTCATCACAGGCCCCAGGGGCAACGGCCCACCTAGCCGCTCCCTGGGGTCCCTTGGAACATCGCCGCCCCGGGGAGGTGAGGCTGGACCCGCCTAGCTGCTCCCATGGGGCTTTGGGAACACCGCAACCCTGGGGAGGCGAGGCCGGACCCGCTGAGCCACTCCCGGGGGTTCCTGGGAACATCGCCACCCCGGGGAGGCGAGGCCGGATCTGCCTAGCCGCTCCCCGGGGGTCCCTGGGAACATTGCAGGCATGAGGTTGCTGAGACCCAGACCTGGCCTCTGGCCACAGATTCATAGCTTCGAGGAGACCGAGGGGTTCTGCCTCATCTGCAGAGAGACAGAGGTTCTGCAGTGGCCCCAAGATGCAGGTGGGCCCAGCCAGGGATCAAGGGGCATGGAAGGACTCCCGGGCAGAGGGGCAAGGATCCTCACCCCTGAGGCTGGGGTTGAAGGGTGGTGCCACCTCAGTGGAGGGTTGCTGCACTGCAGGGTACTGGACTTACTGATGTGATTCAGAGAAGCTCCCAGTGCTAATGGGCCTCACTCAGGTGGCCTTCACACTTCAGAGGCAGTGACTCCTGCTCCTGCCTTGACCCAAAAGCAAGCCCGGGGTGCCCTGCCCCATGGCAGAGCATGCCTAGGCAGTGAGTGCGAAGCTTTCCACCTGCTCCAGAGAAGCGGGGGCAGTAAAGAATGGGGGGCAGGGGATGGGAAGAGGAAAGAATGTGGAGCATCCGCAATGAAGAGGTGCTCAAGAAAGAGGCTTGGAAGTCTGACTGAGACGTTTGTTCTGTTTGCTGGGTGGCTGCCCCTTAGGAAGTGCAAAGAGCATGGCTCTGAGGGCTTCCTGTGTGCTGAGTCAAGTTCCACAGCCAACTGGAATTGGCCTCAGTTTCCTGGTCTGTAAAATGGATGAAGCGTGTCCCAGTGCCTTCACTGAGCTTTGATGGCCAATTGAGATACTATATAAAGAAAATGAGGGAAGAAGTGAGAAAGAAAAGGAAGGACGAGCAACACAAAAGAAAGACTGAAAGGAACCTGTAAACCCATTGTCACTTAAATAGGGAATATAGTCAATAGTGTTGTAATGATGGTATGATGCCAGGTGGGTCCTGAAAATACCGGGGAACACTTTGTAAAGTATATGATTGTCTAACCACTATTCTGTAACTAATATAAGACCTGAAACCAATACAAAATAATATTGAATGTAAAGAAATGAAAATTGGAGTGAAATTTTTATAAATTTCAAAGTTTAAATAAAAGCTGTGAAGGAAGGAAGGGGAAAATAAAAATAGTGTTTTTCATTTTACCACTTCATTAAAAAGACAGTTGTCTTTATATGGTGCTTTTATACTTTTATATTTTTCTAAGTCATTATCTCATTTTAATTTCTGGGCAACTTAAAGACAATTATTCCCTCCACTATTCAAAGAAAGGAAATCTTGGTGTCTGGTCCTCATGATTGAATCATCAAGCCCTTATTGTAAAGCAGGGTTAGTAAAATTTTCTGTGCAGGGTCATATCTATACTAATGAAAGCCTTGGGGGTGATCAGGCCAGCAGGGGAGGGTATTTGGGGGCAATCACGCCTGCAGAGGAGCAGTTAGGGGGCAACAAGGCCAGCAAAGGAGCAGTTAGGGGGCAATCAGGCAGGCAGGTGAGCGGTTAGGAGCCAGCAGTCCCAGATTGTAAGAGGGATGTCCAACTGCAGGTTTAGGCCCGATTCCACAGGGATCAGGCCTAAAACTGCAGTTGGACATCACCCAAGGGGTCCCATATTGGAGAGGGTGCAGGCTGGGCTGAGGGACACCCTCCCCAGTGCACGAATTTCATGCACCGGGCCTCTAGTCCTATATAATAATCCTATCTAATAAAAGATGCAAATTAACCATCACTCCGCGACAAAATGGCAGTGCCCATAGACACAAGATGGCGGCACCCAGTCCTCTCAGGCCCACAGGAGTCCCCTAGTCCCAGGGAAGGCTGCCGCTGAGAGCAGGCAGTGAGCAGCCCAGCCTGTTGGCCTAGGAGGCGGCTTTGCCCTCCGGCCAGATCCTCTCCTAGCCCTGAACTTGGCCATGGGTCTGGGAGGTGCCCTTGCACAGCTGCCATGATCAGCTGCATGCCCTGACCCGGGATGTGGGTCTGGGAGACGCTTGCACATGGCCACCATGATCAGCTGCCCTCCGCGACCTGGACCGTGGGTCTGGGAGGCGCCAGTACTGGGCTGGCACGATCAGCTGCCCTCTGTGACCTGGGCCATGGGTCTGGGAGGCGCCCATGCACAGCCGCCATGATCAGCTGCCCGCTCGGACCCAGGACGTGGGTCTGAGAGGCGCTTGCACATGGCCACCATGATCAGCTGCCCTCCGTGACCTGGACCATGGGTCTGGGAGGCGCCCGCGCATGCCGCCATGATCAGCTGCCTGCCCGGACCCGGAACGTGGGTCTGGGAGGCGCTTGCACATGGCCGCCATGATCAGCTACCCTCCGCGACCCGGGCTGTGGGTCTGGGAGGCGCCCGCGCACGGCCGCCTCGATCAGCTGCCCTCCGCGATACGGGCGGTGGGTCTGGGAGGCGCCCGCACATGGCCGCCATGACCAGCTGCCCGCCCGGACCTGGAACGTGGGTCTGGGGGGCGCTTGCACATGGCCGCCATGATCAGCTGCCCTCTGCGACCCGGGCTGTGGGTCTGGGAGGCGCCCGCGCACGGCCGCCTCGATCAGCTGCCCTCTGTGATATGGGCGGTGGGTCTGGGAGGCACCCGCACATGGCCGCCATGATCAGCTGCCCGCCCGGACCCGGGATGTGGGTCTGGGAGGCGCTTGCACATGGCCGCCATGATCAGCTGCCCTCCGTGACCCGGGCTGTGGGTCTGGGAGGTGCCCGCGCACGGCCGCCATGATCAGCTGCCCGCCCGGACCCAGGACGTCGGTCTGGGAGGTGCTTGCACATGGCCGCCATGATCAGCTGCCCTCCACGACACGGGCAGTGGGTCTGGGAGGCGCCCGCGCATGGCCTCCTCGATCAGCTGCCCTCCGCGACCCAGGCCATGGGTCTGGGAGGCGCCAGTACTGCGCCAGGGAGATCAGCTGCCCAGGATGCCTGGGCTGTGGGTCTGGGAGGCGCCTGCACTGGGCTTGCTAGATCAGCTACCCGAGGAGGCCCGGGCCGTGGGTCTGGGAGGCGCCCGCGCAAGGCGTGCACAATCAGCTTCCTTCCGAGTCCCTGGCCGTGGGTCTGGGAGGTGCCAGTACTGGCCGGCAAGATAAGCTGCCCGCGAAGGCCTGGGCTGTGGGTCTGGGAGGCGACTGTGAAAGGCCAGCGCGATCAGCTGCCCACAGAGGCCTGGGCATTGGGCCTGCGAGGTGCCCGTGCAGGGCCGGAGCCATCTGCTGCCTGTCCCAGCCTGGGCTGTGGGCCTGGGAGACCCAGGAGCTGCCTATACACCTCCCTCCCCACCCCCCACCTCGCCCCCTCTGAGATCAGCTCCCATCTGCAGCTGGGGGTGTAGGCCTGGGAGGCAGCTGTGCCCCCCAGAGCTATTCCCTCCAAGAGGCAGCCTGGGGTGTCAGGCTGCACCCCCTTGGAGTGATCCCCCACACACACTATAGACTTGGAACATCCCTTGCCACCAGCCGAGTGATTTGAGATAGGCAGTGATATCTGGGCAATGCTGCCCAGCAAACCTCTCCCATTGGGTAGAAACTTCTGACCAGGTTAGGGAGCTAATTGGGTTTTGTTTAAAATCTATAGGAACCACATGGAAATGTCTGAGGTAGGGTTTCACATCTGAAGTAACTTACAACTAATTTCTGAAGGCAAACCTGGACATTGCAGTTACATTACTGGAGAGTACCCCGAGGTCCGGAGGTTGGCTCTTGCAGTGGCGGGGCAGAGTGCTCCCCACCCTGGTTCCTCAGCACCTTGGGCAGAGCTTGAGCCCACCCAGGAAGGCCTTTTCCCCTACAGTTTTCACCAAGGCAGGGAGGTTTTGTAGACATGAATAAGAAGTGCCCATGCACAAGTCCTGAAGATGCCAGGGCCGGCAGAAATGACAATCAAACCGGGAAAAGAGCAAAACCAGAAACACCACCGATCCCATTATAGATCATCTTTTTCTTCAGATGACTGTGTGTTTCCCTCTTCTTTGTCTTCTGGAAGCAAGACGGATTCAAGTACTGACAATTCTACCAATGGAAAAGTTAAGAGAAAGAGAGGACAGAAAAGGAATAAAAGAAAACAAAAAAGAAAGGACAAAAGTTGAAACATCAAGAAAAAGAAAGAAAAAAGGAAGAAACAACCATATCGTATCACCTTTCTAAGGTCTCATGAAATTCCTGTTTAAGTTTATTTTATGACACTTTTAGTTTGGGTTTACATTTTTACTGGTTTGTGAATATCACGGCAGGTACACTGTCCCATATGTTAAAGGAAAAAACCCTATCTACTAAAGAGGTAATATGGAGGGGAGAGCATTTGGGGGTGACCGGGCTGTCAGAGGAAGGCAGTTGGGGACGACTGGGCCAACAGGGGAACAGTTAGGCATTGATCAGGCTGGCAGGAGAGTGGTTAGGGGGTGATCAGGCTGGCAGGAAGAAGTGGTTAGGGGCAATCAGGAAGGCAGGCAGGCAAGCAGTTCGGAGCCAGCAATCCTAGATTGTGAGAGGGATGTCCAACTGCCCGTTTTGGCCCGATCCTAAATGGGCAGTCGGACATCCCTTGAGGGGTCCCAGATTGGAGAGGGTGCAGGCTGGGCTGAGGGACACCCCACCCCCATGCACAAATTTCATGCACCGGGCCTCTAGTGTGTGTATATATATATATATATATATATATATATATATATATATGTATATATATATATATATATATATATATATATATATATTTTTTTTTTTTAAAAATAAGATAAAGTGGCATGTTCTATATATTCCTCATATATGGAATGTAAAACCACAAACAAACAAGCAAGCAAAACCTCCCACATAGAGATGAAATCAGGGTGGGTACAAGAGGGGAAAAACATGAAGGAGGAAAGGAGGTAAAGGGGTCAAATAGAAGGGGACAGACAAGGTTAGACTTTGGGAGGTGAGCACATAATGGATTATGCTATGTCGTACTATAGAGTCATAATATGACATTTATTTAATATTATTAACCACATTACCTCCCACTCTTGTGCATGAAAAGAAGATATTTTTCTGTTTTTGGATAAGCATATTTTTGTTTATCTACAATTTGTTCAAACAGAATGAGAACAATCACCTGAGACTTGGTAATAGAACATGGGCATCATGGTGTTATTCATCAGATGATTAGTGAGGAGGAGTGCTTAGAAAAATAAATAAAAAAGATTCATAATGTTATCAAACCCAGCTCTGAATCCAGACTCCTGCTAGCGGTTCTCAACCTGTGGGTCATGAGCCACAGGTTGAGAACCGCTGCTGTAGGGCCTAAGACCATAGGAAAACACAGATATTTACATTACGATTCATTAACAGTAGCAAAATTACAGTTATGAAGTAGCAATGAAAATAATTTTATGGTTGGGGGTCACCACAACATGAAGAACTGTATTAACCCTTTGCACTCGCTTGCTTTTTTCTCGATTCCTTTATTCTACTCGGGATTTAATGCTAACCGTGTCGAGTCACACTCGACATCCGAGTGCAAAAGGTTAAAGGGTCGCAGCATTAGGAAGTTTGAGAACCACTGACTAGGGCATCAATCCTCTAAAACTGCGGTTACAAATATATAACTTATGGCTCAGTTGATATCTCAACTTAGAAAGTGCTGCAGGAAGCTTAGAGGAGAAGAACCCCAATGCATTTACCTTCCCCTCACTGGGAAGCAATTAGAAATATTTCAAACTGATTTGAATTGGCAAATTGGACTAAGTGGATATTCAGGGGAACTTAGTTGTCACCTATTAAAAGACAAATTACTACAATTTTTATATTATACCCTCTTATTATACCAAAAAATGCTAGGCAGGAACCTATTCTTGGAGCATTAACTGTTTTTACTGATGGATCATCAAATGGTAAAGCTGCCTATCATACAATGATTTCAGACTGACTCATACTGACCAGTCATACTTCTGTACAAAGAATTGAATTAGAGGCTATTAAGGCTGTATTGCAGGATTTCCAAGAGCTTCTTAATATTATCTCTGGCTCTTATGCTGTGGGCCTAGTCAAGAGAATTGAAACTGCTCTGTTAAAATGGCTCAGTGACCAAAGTTTATTTTTTACTATTTAAACAAGTTCAGCCGATTTTATAACAGAGACAATATCCTTTTTATATCACTCACATCAGGGCTCACAGTGTATTACCTGGCCGGCTAACAAAATATAAATCAATTGGTTGCTTTATTAAAAGAAGACTTAGAATCTCATAAGCTTTTACATCAGGCTGCCAAAATGTTGTCCAAACAATTCTCGATCACTCAATAGCGGGCAAAACAGATTATCAGAGAATGTCCTATTTGCATGTTACATCTGCCTCAAGGGCCATACAGGAATTAACTCTCGAGGATTGGTAAGGGAACATATCTGACAAATGGATGTAACACATTATACTCCTTTTGGACACCGTGGGGCATTGCACATCTCTTATATACCTTTTCAAAGGGCCTGTGGGCTACTGCATCTACAGGGGAAAAAGCAAAACAGGTTATTAATCATTGCCTGGCTGCTTTTGCCGTCATGGCTGTTCCAAAAATCATTAAAACTGACAATGGACCAGCTTACACAAGCTGTCATTTCCAGCAATTTTGTAAAAAGTGAAAAATTCAGCACATTACAGGAATACCATATAATTCGCAGGGACAGGCAATTATAGAACACCAGCATCATAGGCTAAAATCCCAACTTGAAAAACAGAAAAGGAGGAATATGGAGAAATCGCCTACACAAAGCCTTAATTACTTTAATTTTTTTCTCTTGTGATGCTGATGGCAAGACACCCATGGAAATACACTGGTGTCAGAATAAGCCAAAGGAAAATGGTCTGGTTAAATGGAAAGATCCCGAGTCTGGTTTATGGAAGGGTCCCAACCCCCTGTTAATATTTGGTCAAGGGTACACTTATATATTTCCAGAAAATTTCTCGAAGCCCATGTGGATTACCACAAGAAATATTAAACTTCAACATGGATCCGAGGGAGGAACTGGCCAGGCTAATGAGGACCTTGCACCTGGAGCCACACCTTACAGCTGCAGACTATCAACTACCCCAGCCACAGATAGCAGCAACCCTAAGCAACCCACTAAAGATAAGGAGTGGGAGGAGGACAAGACAAATAGCCCAGAGGTCACCTGGGGGATGGTGAAGAAGGTGGTCCAGAAAGCTGAGTAAATTTGTGAGGAGACCAGAACTCCAAGAATGCCTGAGAACTTCTTTCTTTCCCTGATAGCAGTCATCAGCTGTGCGGTAATGCTACCGCTTCCCTTTTGTATGATACAGAACCAAACCACAGCTCCTTTGTGTGTAAAATTAAAAAGAGGCTTCTGGCTAACATGGACACCAAAGGAGGGGGGAGCAAAAGCCCAAATACATCTATTATCACTACTTGCTCTGGGGAGAGGTGCAGAAAATGTAACATTACTAAGACATCCCCCGCCACTAAGCCGTTATGTAAAAAGTCTTATGAATGGCACCCCACCAAGGAAGAAATTAAGTGGCAAGACTGTTATAGTGACCACTCCACCAGCAGCAAACTTAATAACAGTTTTTCCTTTGTGGATTGGAGCCCCTACGGGTTTGCATATAGTAACAATCACACCCTAAAATGGAAGGGGACTGCATCCTATCTATACGTTGAAGCTAATCACTCCATTTCATGGTATGGTGGAGGATTTGTTAGATCTCATTACAGCATGACAATTGGCCCCTACAAAACACGAAATGGAAATTAGCTGCTGCACTTGCACCTATTAAATAGCATAGTTTTAACTATAGCTCAGATAATTCCATTTATACCCTATGGGGAACTCCCAATAAGACAGTATTTGCCACCGCCTGTGTATTTGATCCATTTGTACTCCTCTCAGGCCCCATCCAGATGTGCCTTAATGCAACAAGCCATCTGTATGAGGTGTCATGCACAGGCTGCACACTATCCCATTGTATTAATTTTACAGTCCAAAAGGATTCCCTCATGATTTTAAAACAACTGGCTTTTGCTTAGTTTCCTACTAACCTAAGCGAGCCTTGGGAATCTCATCAAACCTACTAACTGTTATATGACCTGATAAAAACCTTAAAAAGACAAAAAAGATTTCCTGGAATGTTAATTGCAGGACTCTTTTTCCTCGTAACATTACTTACTTCTGTGGGCATTGCTGCTTCATGCATAGTACAAACTGTTCAAACTTCTCAGTTTGTACAACCAGTTAAGGAAAATGTAACTAAGACCTGTCTATACAAAAAAGAATTGATAGCCAGTTTGAGATAGAATTATCAGCATTAAAGTCTACATCTTGTGGATGGGTGATAAAATCCACAGCTTAGAGCAAAGAATATCTTTGTAGTGTCACTATAATTTTCCCCCAGATTTGTGTTACACACCCCCACCTCCGCTCCCTAATGGGAATCAATAAAAAAATCAACTTGGTGCTTGGGGTAAAGGTAACACAACCCTTGATATTTTAGAATTACAACAGCATATTGTACAATTATCCCAGGCAAACTTACAAACTAATTCCTTAGATGCCTGGCAGCAATTTAAAAAAGACATGAAAGAATTTAATCTCTTCCACTGGATCTCCTTACATTTGCCTCTCAGCATAACCACTATTGCTCGTCTCAATTTTTATTCTTATGTTCATTTCTAGTCTGCAGATGTGGAATGAAGAGTCTTAAAAGGTCTTGAACCCTTCAGGTGGCATTCACTTTTCAACATTTATTAAGAAAAAGAGAAGGGGGAGATGTTGAAAGCTACCCATTGCCTTCCCTATCAGAAAAGTGTAAACAAGGAACACAGAAGGCTCATGAACCTTGAGCTCTGGCAAGGGCCAAAGTTATGCACTGATTGTTTATTTGACACAATGGTGGCTCAAGCAACTTCCTGACCAAATAGTCTCAAAATAAATCTTTACTAATATTTACTGACCTTTAAGATAGTCTGTCTCTTACTGGAATTGCCTGCCTAAGTGCAATATGTGTATCTAAAATTGAATAAAAGGCTAGCATGGCGTGGGCACCAGTGAAGTCCTTGCCCTTGCATTGGACTCTCTGTCTGGCCCCCATTATTTCCACATTATTATTTCTTGTCTTGTTTCATCATTTGCCCTCAGCCCTTCTCCAGATCCCAAACCCAGAACCAGGTGGGACATGGAGTCTCACATCAAACTCCTTTTTCTCAGCCAGCCTGAGTAGGTCAGTGAAGTTCATGATGGTGGGGCACTTTAAGGGGGACCTTTAGTTTACTTGCAACTTTGGGAGGAGGTTCTTGCTCTGGTGCTGCTTGATTGTATTCTAAGAATTCTTCCTCTTCTTCTATTTCATACTCTTGGTCTGTTCCCTGACTAGTGGCCTTCTATTGCCTGTCTTTTCTTTGACTTTTCCTCAACAGGAATCCCATTTAACCATGGAAATTGTCCTTTGTCCTCTTGGCCATAGCTCTTGCTTTCTTCTCATGTTTTAGCTCAATTCACTTTTTCACAAGTTCTTCTTTTCTCCTTTTTTTCTCTAAGGCTTTTTGTCTGAGCTCCTCCACTTTTCTTCTGAGAAAGCTTGTATGCTACTGATTGGACACCCTTAACTTTGGGGTCTTTTTTGGGAGGACCCACTGCCAAACTATACCTTTTCAGTATGCTGTTGGTTCCTTGTTCTTTAGAAGCTATCATGAGAATTTCCCTGAAATCTATGTTTATCGAACTGGATAGAATGGGCTGGCTCTCAAAGAGGAATGAAAGTGCATCTTCCCCAGTGGCCAGCTGCAGCCAAATGAACTGGCTGGCTGCCTCTTTCCTACCTCTACTCAGCATGACCAACTCCAGTGCTGTCCTAGGCGGTCTGCCTGCCCCCTTCCTCAAGCAGCCTATAGCCTTACAAGTCCAATGCTGCGCTCCCATCTTTGAAACTTTAAATAAAAGTTTTACATCCACAAGATAAATTAGTAGATTGTTCCGCATTCATTGACATAATCATTCAGTTGACTATAAGTTACTTTAGTTTAATTGTTATATCACATTTCAGCCTGGCTGGTGTGGCTCAGTGGACTGAGTACTCTCTCAGGCACCAAGAGGTTGCTGGTTCGATTCCTGGTCAGGCACATGCCAGGGTTGTGAGTTCAATCCCCAGAAGGGGGCATGTAGGAGGCTGCTGATTAAAGTGATACCTCTATCTCATCAATATTTCAGTCTCTCTCTCCCTTTCCCTTCCTCTCTCTCTGAAAATCAGTATTACCATATATTTTTTAAAATCTTTGTTCAGGAAATGGTGATAGACATGTACCCCCAAAATGTCTGAATACTTGCTTATATGGTGAAGAAACAAAAGTTCATATTGATAGTTTTACTAACAATGAATAATCTTACTCATTTAATGTATTTTTTATTTATTTCAGAGAGGAAGAGAGAAATAACATGCGTATAAATACATAGCCTTTAAAACAATACATGAAATATATAATCAAAGAAAATGTACAATGACAACAAAACATAAGATGCTTAGGAATGATCTTAACAAAAATGTGCACAATCTGTATAAATAAAAATTTTAAATGCTACCCAATAACTGACACTTGGACAACTGGACAGTAACATCATATTCTTGGGGAAAAAAATAAAATAAAACAATAATGATGTCAATCTCCCAATGTTGATTATAAATTTATTACGATTTGATTAAAATATCAGCAAGATTTTTAAGACCAAAACAAACGCATTTAAGTTCACATATTAAAATGAAAAATGTAAAAGAAAATTCTGGCCTGGCCAGCATGGCTCAGTGGTTGACCCATGAATAAGGAGGTTACAGTTTGATTCTTGGTTAGGTCATGTGTCCTGATTGCAGGCTTGATCTCCCTAGTGGGGAGCATGCAGGAGACAGCTGATCGACAATTCTCTCTCATCATTAATGTTTCTCTGTCTCCCTCTTCTTTCCTCTCTGAAATTAATAAAAATATTTTTAAATAACATTCTGAAAAAATGAATGAATAAAAGCTACCCAAAACAGATAGAATAATGTATCTACACTCATAAAAAAGTAAGATACAAATTGACCATACCTTTGCGATGCCCACCAGCCAATCAGGAGTGAGTATACAAATTAACCTAACAAAGATGGTGGGTTAGCCGGGGGTGGGACACTTGCATCATTGCCATGGTGACAATGAAGGTGTTCTGTACTGCCCCAGCCACTCTGGGTCTCTGGGCAGTGAGGGAAGGTGGAAAGATGGCTCCGGGCCAGAACGAAAAGGTGGCTCCAGAGCGAAGGCAGTGCTGGCAGCCAGGGTAAGGAAGGCCCATTCTTGCACGAATCTTCATGCATCTGGCCTCTAGTTGTGTTATAAAGCTACAGTAATTAAAAAACTTGGATAATGTCCTGTGAATAGATAAACTGATGGAACAGAAAACTAAGTCCAGTAATAGACTCAAATATATACGGAAATTTGGTAAAATAAAAATATCTCCTTAGGTCAGTGGGAAAATATGCATTTTATAATAAAGAGTGTTGGAACAACTGAATGGGGAAAAATATTGAACCAAAAATTAACTCACTTTACTTGTAACTAATATAAAAACTGAAAGCTACCGAAAACCTAAGGGTACAAAATATCAAAAGTGAAAGAATGGAAAAAAATATATTAAGCAAACATAAACAAAATTAAAAGTATATGATAACACAGAAGACTTGAAGGCAAAAAGCATTTCTATAAATAAAGAGCACTTCTTATCAATAATTTCATTTTACTAGAAATATCCAAATTCACAAGCACTTCATAACATGATATCAAAGTACATAGAAGAGAGCTACAAGGGAAACTAGATACATCTATAATCGTAATAAATTTAACACACCTCTCTCATTCAGAGACAGAACATACCTCTTTCAGAACCAATAGCCTCACACCAAGACTTCAGTAAGGCTGTAAAACACTTCAACAACCTGAGCAGCAAACCGCATTCAACAATCAGATAACCCACTGTACCCAACAACCTTTCCTGCTGAAAGGCACTTAAGGTATTATTCCCAAGTTGCACATGCATACAAGTCTTTGGTTCATCTTTGCCCTCCCCCCGGCCCTCCCCTGCCTTCCCTCTAAGTTTGGACGGTCTGTTTGATGCTTCTAAGTCTCTGGATTTATTTTTGTTCATCAGTTTATTTTGTTCATTATATTCCACAAATAAGTGAGATCATGTGATATTTATTTTTCTCTGACTGGCTTATTTCGCTCAGCATAATGCTCTCCAGGTTCACCCATGCTATTGTGAATGATAAGAGTTCTTTCTTTTTTACAGCTACATAGTATTACATTTTGTAAATGTACCATAGTTTTCTAATCCACTCATCTGTTGATGGGCTCTTAGGCTGTTTCCAAATCTTAGCTATGGTGAATTGTGCTGTTGTGAACATAGGAGTTCATACAATTTTTCTGATTGGTGTTTCCGATTTCTTGGGATATATTCCTAGAAGTGGGATTATTGGGTCAAATGGGAGTTTCATATTTAATTTTTTTTAGGAAATTCCATACTGTTTTCCACAGTGGCTGCACCAGTCTGCATTCCCACCAGCAGTGCACAAGGGTTCCTTTTTCTCCACATCCTTGCCAGCACTTGTCATTTGTTGATTGGTTGATGATAAGAAAGTTCTTAGTTTTAAAAGTTCTGAAATACACTCTTAAATAGCATTTTATTCAGCACTTAGAGATGCTCCACTATAGCCACCCCCTTGCCCTGCTGACCTGCACTGAGGTGCTACTCCCAAGGAGCACACAAGATGGCAGTGGAGGAGCATTTCAATTATTTTTCAAGTGAACCTGCTGGACTATGAAGCAGGTTTAAACTAACTTCAAAGAATTGAAATTATATACAATGTTTCTTGTTGACATTGTAGTTAATCCAGAAATCAGGAACTGAAGTACCTAGAAACTCCTTATATTTAAAATTTGTGAAATACACTTCTAACCCCCAAAATACATCACAATTCAAGTTAGAAAATAAGTTGAACTAAATGATAATACCACATACCAAAACTTATGAAAAAATGTGCACTCATAAATGCACATATTAGGCATAAAAGTTGAAAATTTACATGTTTTGCATCAATATTAAGAACCTAAAATAATAAATTATATAGAGATAAAACAGAAGAAAGGAAATGTGCACATGTAGAAATGTCTGAAGGGAGATATACTTAAAATGAACAGTTTTTTAACTCTGGGATAGAATTTTGAATTAACTCTATATTTTATTGCTTAAGTAAACTGCACACAGAAAGCCATTTTCATTTTAGGAAAAGTGTTCTAGAGGAAAACATGGGATAATCCTAGATAATAAAGAGGTAATATTAAAATTGACCATCACACCATCACACAAGATGGCCATCCCCATGTGGTCATAAGATGGCTGCTCCATGTGGTCACAAGTTGGCCATACCCATGGCATCACAAGATGGCCATCTCCATGTCATCACAAGATGGCCTCACCCATGTGGTCACAATATGGCCTCACTCAGGTGGTCACAAGATGGCCTCACCCATGTGGTCACAAGGTGGCCACCACCATGTGGTCACAAGATGGCCATGCCCATGTCATTACAAGATGGCTGCCACAAGATGGCCAGCAGGGGAGGGCAGTTGTGGGGGACAGGACCTGCAGGAGAGGGCAGTTGGGGGTGATCAGGCTGGCAGGGGAGGGAAGTTGGGGGTGACTAGGCCAGCAGGGGAGGGTAGTGGGAATGATTGGGCTGGCAGGGGAGCAGTTAGGCATCAATCAGGCTGGCAAGGGAGGGCCTAGGGGGTGATCAGAATGGCAGGCAGAAGTGGTTAGGGGCAATCAGGCAGTCAGGCAGGCGAGCAGTTGGGAGCCAACAGTCCTGGATTGTGAGAGGGATGTCCCAGATTGGAGAGGGTGCAGGCTGGGCTGAGGGACACACCCTCCCCCCAGTACACGAATTTCATGTACCAGCCCCCTAGTCCTATATTATAAAAGGCTAATATGAAAATCAACTGAATGGCAGAACGACTGGTCGCTATGATGTGCACTGAGCACCAGTGGGCAGATGCTCAATACAAGAGCTGCCCCCTGGTGGTCAGTGTGCTCCCACAGTGGGAGAGCCACTCAGCCAGTAGCTGGGCTCACCGCTGGCCAGTGCAGCAGTGCTGGCAGGAGCCTCTCCTGCCTCCAAAGCAGTGCTAAGGATGTCCAACTGTCAGCTTAGGTCCCTCAGTCGGACATCCTGCAAGGGCTCCTGGACTGCAAGAGGGAGCCCGCTGGACTGAGGGAACCACCCCACCACCACCACCCAGTGCATGAATTTCATGCACTGGGCCTCTAGTTTATAAATAACAAGCTAGACTATTGTGATGGCAACACAAGTTTTTCCTTTGCTCACCAAGCTCAGTCTCTTAGACTAAAGAGAATAAAAATTCTTCCTAATTTTTTAGCCCAAAGTGGCTAATTTCATAATCTGTACCTCTTCCTGTGCAATCCCAGCACTTCTGAGGAAGGGAAACCCTAAAGCTTGGGGTCCCTGGAATCTACCTGAGCCTGGTTCTACGATTTACAAGCAATGTTCTTTTTAACACTGAACAGATTTCTCAGGGTTTTCATTTTGTAATTTGGAAAAAAAAACCTTTTTTTCTGGTTAATCCTCAACCTGAGGATATTTTATCCATTGATCTTTTAGAGAATGGAAGGGAGGGAGGAAGCAGGAAAAAGAGAGAAAAATCAATGTGAGGGAAACACATCAATTGGTTGCCTCTTGTACTCATGGGGTATCAAACCTGCAACCCAGGTACATGCTCTTGACTGGGAATCAAACCTGCAACTCTTCCCAGTTCGGGATGACCCTCTAACCACTAAGCAACACTGGACAGGCCAAATTCTCCTGTTTTATAGTGTAGTTCATTCATTGCTGACAGTCCAAGCCTCAGCACCTTGACTCTGCCTCCAGAGAGACTGTAAGATGGGACCACGCAGCTCAGGTAAGCAGTGCACTCCAGAATTCTGGTGTTCAGCCTGCAGGACATGCTCATGAAAAGTGGTCCCACAGGAAATGATCACTAATGTCCACCCCATCTCTCAAACCAGAAAAAATCCTGCTGGTTGTCCTGTATCTGTGACCTGCTGTTTGCCCCGTGTCCCAACACCATTTATTTTATAAGGCACATTTTCACAGCTGATCTAAGGAGACATCTTTATCTTACAAAATTTACTGATGGATTTCAGTAACTTACTAAACCTTCTATTCTGTTCAATTAATTCACATACAAATGAATGTGAAAAACAATGAGGAAACATTTGGTATATAAAATGCTTTGGGAAATGGTAGAATGAAGCATAATAGTAATCCCTCCTTTGGAAAACCTGCTATTTGAAATTCTCTGCTATTTTTAGATAGTCTCTTGCTCTGTAAGTGAACTCTGTCATTTTTAGATGGTCTCTTATTCTGTAAAATAACTTTGCTTTTTAGCTTAAATAGTAGGAAAGATAAACTTAACTGCCTGAACTTGCAAGCTAGCCATCCAATGTAGGGCACTGATACACTGATACTGATATGTACTCCCAAACCAGGTGTCTGTATATATATGATATGTACTCAAGGTTACAAGTTGTCTGTGTAGATATGACAGGTGTTTGTTAGGTATGATATATACTCCAGGTTACAAGCTCTCTGCAAAAATAACTTACACAAAGACCTAGAATGGAAAAAAAAGATGGGGATCGGCAGGAAGGTAGGGAGAGAGAGAGTGTGAGTGAGGAACCCATAGAGGAGAGTGTAGACGTGTGTGGTGTGTGTGTGTGTATGAGCTAGGGTCGGTTAGATTCTGCAGGTCTTCCAAGGGGCTGCCTAACCGGGCAGTCCTAGAAGGCGGAGCCCCGCGCACAAAGCGAACACTTCTCGGCGGCTGGTGCGGACGCGGAGACCACGCCATCCTGAGAAACAGAGCTGCCTGAGACTCGCATCCTGGCTTCTGACACAAACCAGGGCCCTGCAGCCACTGGGGACAGAGAACTGCTATCACAGCTTCAGACCAACAAACAACAAGAATCCAGACTTCCCAGCAGATTTCCGTGAGTCAAAGAGCCTATCCCCCTCTCCACAGGTGCGCGGATAGCACCATAGTAACTAATAGACCCGCCCCTTGCCCAAGCTGCAGAGCACCCTCAGCCTTGCGATAGCGCCAAAGTAACTGATAGACCAACCCCTCGCCCAAGCTGCAGAGCTTTGCGCAGGGATGCTCTCCACCTTAGGGAATTTGGCACACAGGACAGAAGCAGCTCACCTTCAGGGAAATCAGTCAGTGCGCACAGAGGGCTCCCCTTGAGAATTTGGGGGAATTTGGCTTGTGGATCACAGCTCCCCTTCAGGGAATATTAAAGCATGCATAGAGGGGCTTCCCTTTGGGGAATTTGGCACGCAGGACGGACTCCGCCCCCCTTCGGGGAATCTGGGAGAGTGTACGGAGGCAGCTCACCTTCAGGGATTTGAGAGTGTGCACCCTAGCCGGTTTGGCTCAGTAGAAAGAGCACACACAGGATGCAGCTCCACTTCAGGGAATTTGGCATGCCGGACACAGCTGCCTGGGATCCCTGACTCACAGCGCATTCACAATAAGAGCCAGCGACCCCAAATGTTGGTGCATGCACACACAGGGACCCTGATTCTCAACGAGAAACCGCACAAGGCAACAGAGACTCTGACACTGAATTCTTGGTGCAGACAAAGGGAAACTCTGAATCCTGGCACATGCTAAGGATCTCATTTTCGGTACATACCAACAGTGTGGTGCAGACAGGGCCCCTGATTCTAAGTGTGCACACAAGACCACATGGAACACTGGGGACACTGACCCTGGGCAAGTCTGGTTCCCACCAACCAAAGGCAGCCACACGTCCTAGTGTAAGAGCACTTCATTGAAACTCGGGTGGAGCGAAGTCCCCACAGCACATGGACCAGGTCCATGCAAATGGAAGCATGAGCTTTCTGGTGATAGCCAGAATGGGGAAACAGAACAACTCATAGAGGAAAGAAAATGTGGAGTCGCCAAGAAAGGAAATTAGTGAAACTGAAGCTTGCAACATGACCGAAAAGGAGTTCAGAGTAACGGTTGTGGAATTTATACATCGGATGGATGAGAAAATCAACAACTTATGCAAGAATCAGGAAGAAATGAAAAGTGATATAGCTACAATCAAAAACACCATGGAAAGTTTCAACAGTAGACTACAAGAAGCAGAGGACTGAATTAGTGAGTTAGAAGATCAGGTACAGAAACAAGCTCAATCTGAACAACAATTGGAAAAAAAAATTAAAAAGCAGGAGGAAAACCAAAGGGAGCTTCGGGACAAAACGAAACTAAGTAATATGCGTATAATAGGGCTGCCAGAAGGACAAGAAGAGCAGCAGGGATTAGAAAATCTATTTGAAGAAATAATGACAAAAAACTTCCCAGATATGGGAAAGATAAAAGTTACGCAAGTACAGAGAGTCCCAAGCAGGATCAACCCCAAAAGACCCACACCAAGACATGTCATAATTTCAATGGCAAATATAAATGATAAAGAGAAAATCTTAAAGGCGGCAAGAGAGAGACAGAGAATTACCTACCAAGGAACACCCATCAGATTGTCAAATGATTACTCAACAGAAACTCAACAAGCTAGAAGTGAATGGAAGAAGTTATACAAAGTGTTGCAAAGCAAAGGACTGAATCCAAGAATACTATATCCAGCAAGACTATCAATTAAAATTGAAGGGGAAATCAGGAGCTTCACAGACAAAAAAAGACTCAGGGAGTTTTTCACCACCAAACCAGCAATGCAAGAATTGCTAAAGGGAATACTGTAAAAAGAAGAAATAAACAGGTAAGATGGAATACAGACACAAAAATAGATATGACTACAAACAAATACCTTTGAGTAATAACTTTAAATGTAAACGGACTAAATGCTCCAATCAAAAGACATCGAGTGGCTGAATGGATAAAAAAACATGACCCATATATATGCTTTCTACAAGAGACCCATCTCAGAACAAGAGACTCACACAGATTGAAAGTGAAGGGATGGAAAAATATCTTTCAGGCAAATGGAAATGAAAAAAAAATCTGGGGTAGCAATACTTATATCTGACAAAATAGACCTCAAAGTAAATGCCATAACAAGAGATAAGAAAGGCCACTTCATAATACTAAAGGGAGAAAATCAACAAGAAGAAATCTGGTAAACATATACGCTCCCAATATAGGAGCACCCAAATACATAAAAAAACACCTGGAGGATATCAAGGGAGAGATTAATAGCAATACAATCATAGTAGGAGACATTAATACCCCACTATCACCATTGGACAAATCCTCTAAGCAAAAAATCAGCAAAGAAACAGCAATCCTAAATGACTCACTAGACCAGATGGAATTAATTGACATCTTCAGAACATTTCACCCCAAAGCCACAGAATATACATTCTTCTCAAGTGCACATGGGTCATTTTCAAAGATAGACCATATTCTGGGTCACAGGCAAAGTCTCTTCAAATTCAAGAAGATAGAAATTATATCAAGCATCTTCTCAGATCACAGTGGCATAAAACTGGAAATCAACTACAATAAATACAATCCAAAGAAATCAAACATATGGAGACTAAACAGCATGCTATTAAACAAGGACTGGGTCACCAGAGAGATCAAGGAAGAAATAACAAAACATCATGGCAACAAATGACAATGAACACAACAATCCAAAATCTATGGGACACAGTCAAAGCAGTCTTGAGAGGGAAGTTCATAGCTCTACAAGCCTATGGCAAAAAAACAAGAAACAATGGTAATAAATTACCTAACCCTACAACTCAAAGAGCTAGAAAGAGCAGCAAGAAAAGCCCAGTGTAACCAGAAGGAAGGGAATAACAAAGATCAGAGCGGAGATAAATGACATAGAGACCAAAGAAACAATACAAAAGATCAACAAAACCAAGAGCTGGTTCTTTGAAAGGATAAACAAGATTGATTTACCTCTAGCCAGGCTCACCAAGAAGCAAAGAGAGAGGACCCAAATAAACAAAATCAGAAATGAAAGAGGTGAAATAACAACAGACCCCGGTGAGATACAAAGGATTGTTACAAAATACTACGAACAATTCTATTCCAACAAACTGGACAACCTGGAGGAAATGGACATATTCCTAGAAAAATACAACCTTCCAAAAATCAATCAAGAAGAATCTCAACAGCTCAATAGGCCAATAACTATGGACAAAATTGAAGCAGTCATCAAAAAGCTTCCGGCAAACAAAAGCCCGGGGCCTGACGGCTTCACGGGAGAGTTTTACCAAACATTCAAGGAAGAACTAAAACATATCCTCCTCAGACTATTCCAAAAAATTCAAGAGGAAGGAACACGTCCAAGCTCCTTCTATGAAGCCAGCATCACCCTAATACCAAAACCAGATAAAGACAACACAATGAAAGAGAATTACAGACCAATATCCCTCATGAACATAGATGCCAAAATCCTCAACAAAATTCTAGCAAATCGGCTCCAGCAGTACATCAGAAAGATCATACACCATGACCAAGTAGGATTTATCCCAGGAATGCAAGGATGGTACAATATCTGCAAATCAATAAACGTGATACATCACATAAACAAATTGAGAGATAAAAATCACATAGTCATATCAATTGATGCAGAAAAAGCATTTGACAAAATCCAACACCCTTTCTTGATAAAAACTCTCAACAAGGTGGGAATAGAAGGCTCATACCTCAACATAATAAAAGCTACATATGATAAACCCACAGCAAACATCATACTCGATGGACAAAAACTAAAACCATTTCCCCTAAGAACAGGAACAAGACAGGGATGCCCACTCTCACCACTCCTGTTTGACATAGTACTGGAAGTATTAGCCATTGCAATTAGACAAGAAGAAGAAATAAAAGGCATCCAAATTGGAAAAGAAGAAGTAAAGCTGTCTTTATTTGCAGACGACATGATATTGTACATGAAAAATCCGAAAGACTCCATCAAAAAACTAATAGACTTAATAAATGAATTCGGCAATGTAGCAGGATACAAAATTAACACCAAGAAATCTATGGCCTTTCTATACACCAATAGTGAACTTACAGACAGAGAGACTAAAAAGGCAATCCCATTTACCATCACACCAAAAAAATTAAGATACTTAGGAATAAACTTAACTAATGAGGTAAAAGACCTATACACGGAAACTACAGGACACTGAAAAAAGGAATAGAGAAAGACGTAAACAGATGGAAGAACATAACATGTTCATGGATTGGTAGAATCAACATCATTAAAATGTCCATACTACCCAAAGCAATCTATAGATTCAATGCACTCCCCATTAAAATACCAATGGCATATTTCACAGACCTTGAAAGAACTCTCCAAAAATTCATCTGGAATAAAAAAAAGACCCCAAATAGCCACAGAAATCCTGAGAAAGAAGAATAAAGTAGGGGGGATCTCAATACTAGATTTCAAGCTATATTACAAAGCCACTGTTCTCAAAACAGCCTGGTACTGGCACAAGAACAGACATATAGATCAATGGAACAGAATAGAGAATCCAGATATTGACCTAAACCACTATGGTCAATTAATATTGACAAAGGAGGCATGAACATACAATGGAATCAAGACAGTCTCTTCAATAAATGGTGTTGGGAAAATTGGACAGACACATGCAAAAAAATGAAACTAGATCACCAACTTACACCATACACAAAAATAAACTCAAAATGGATACAGGACTTAAACATAAGACGGGAAACCATAAAAATACTAGAGGAATCCACAGGCAGCAAAATCTCAGACATATGCCAAAAGAACATCTTCACCGATACTGCCCTAGGGCAATGGAAGCTAAAGAGAAAATAAACAAATGGGACTACATCAAAATAAAAACTTTTTTACAGCAAAAGAAACTATCAACAAAACAACAAGAAAGCCCACTGCATGGGAGAACATATTTGCAAATGGCATCACTGACAAAGGTTTAATCTCCAACATCTACAGGCAGCTTATACAACTTAATAAAAGGAAGATAAATGATCCAATAAAAAAATGGGCAACGGACCTAAATAGAATCTTTTCCAAAGAAGACAGAAGGAAGGCCAAGAGACACATGAAAACATGCTCAACGTCACTAATTATCCGAGAGATGCAATCAAAACAACAATGCGTTACCATCTCACACCTGTCAGAATGGCTATCATCAACAAATCAACAAACGACAAGTGTTGGCGAGGATTCAGAGAAAAAGGATCCCTCGTGCACTGCTGGTGGGAATGCAGACTGGTGCAGCCACTGTGGAGAACAGTATGGAGTTTCCTCAAAAAACTGAAAATGGAACTCCCATTTGACCCAGTAATCCCACTCCTAGGAATATATCCTAAGAAATTGGGAACACCAATAAGGAAGGATATATGCACCCCTATGTTCATAGCAGCCCAATTTACAATAGCTAAGTTCTGGAAACAGCCTAGGTGCCCATCAGCAGATGACTGGATCAGAAAACTGTGGTACATCTACACAATGGAATATTATGCTGCCATAAAAAAGAAGGACTTCTCATCATTTGTAGCAACCTGGATGGAATTGGAGAACATTATGCTGAGTGAAGTAAGCCAGTCAATGAAAGAAAAATACCACACTCATTTTGGATAATAAAGAACATTAAAAACTTGAACAAAAAGATAGATACAGAGGCAGTAAAGCATCAAACAGTCTGTCAAATTACAGCAGGAAGGTTAGGGAGAGGTGGGGAAGATAAGAGATCAATCAAAGGACTGTATGCATGCATATAAGCATAACCAATGGACACAAAACTCTGGGGTGTGAGGGCACATATGGGAGTGAGGTGGGGGGGCAATTGTAAGATATGTACACATATAATACCTTAATAAAAAAAATTGGAAAAAAAAAGACCTAGAATGATATAAAAAGAGAATACTCCTTCCTGTGTTTGTTCAGGATTTGACAGAGGTATTCTGCTCTGAACCTGCATGAAATAAAGATGACTCTTAACTAAATGACCCATTAAGGCCTCTTGTGTAGCTTGCTGATTTACGATACAAGAGCAGGTGATATTTAGGAAAAGCACAGCACACTTGGCAGGTTATGTTTATAAGACAACCCCAAAGCAACAGGACATTCACTGGTGGGGTCAACAGGCTTCTGCTTGGAGCCTTAAGGTCTAAAGCTGAGGCAATTAGGCTAACATTCCCTTCTGAAACCAGTATTTCCATGGAAATCTCTTAGGAAGAAATGGGGGAACTATAGATTCTTTCTTAACTTACCTAACAGTTTAAAATCAACATGCACAATGCAAAGCTGTGGTCATATTTATTATTCCCACCTTTGGAACAGTAAATAAAACTTTATATCCAGAAGCTAAACTAGTAGATTGTTCCAAATTTCATTGATAAAATCATCCAGTCCCAAAAATGTTGCTTTAGATAACTTGATAAATCTTAGTTCAGGACAGGGTGAAGTAGATGTACTTCCAAAGTTTACATTCTATAAAATATCTGGTTACCTGCTTATGTGGGAGAGAAACAAACTTCCCTCTAAACTCAAGGTTTTCTTCTGGTCTAATAATCAAATAGATATGACACAGATTACCAACAGAAATAACCACCTGTAAGACATATGTATGGATGGTCCCCTCACATACATGAGTGAGTCAGAGATCCTGCCTGCAGGAGAGGCTGAAACAGAAAGAAAACGTGGGCACACACACAAGACATTCAGAGCTTGGGGCCTTCAAGTCCTTGCAAAATGACAGGAGCAGATGCTTTAGTAGAAAGATGCTATTCCTAATATGTACACTAGGGGGCAGCAGAGATTAGCATTTCCTTGGACAGGAAAAGGGGCGGGGCCACCGGTTCTGTCTGAGTCCTGCTCCTTGATAAACAGCTTAAGATAAAGATTCCAAAAAGCTGCATCATGGTGGCAGAATGGTGTGATCCCTTCATAAGGAATGTAAATTGTCTGTGACACCAGTATTCTTTAAATTGGTAAATGCATGAACAAATTCCTTTCTAGAAATATACTTCCTCATGGTACAATTTTTTAATGTCCCACAGGACATGTTTGCTAACAGTCCCAATGTCTTTAGTTCCTCTATAAGATGAAGCAAAGCATGAATAAATCTATGTTCAGTAACCCCACTCCTCACCAAAACTCTCACTATATCACAACACACAATAAACTAAAACACACACCGTTTCCCACACCAGCTGGTCCTCTGTAGGCGGACTCTCTTTCTGCCTCATCTTTACTCAGGTTTTGTGGAGACGCCTCCGGTCCTATGGAAATGCCCCTAAGTGTCTGCTGAGGTACATGGGCCGGCCTCAGGGACATGGTGCCACCTGAGACAGAGAGAAGTGTCTCGGGCTCGCTTCCTAACAGGGCTGAGCTGCCTGAGCATTCACTGGACGCCAGCACCACAGGCTGACTGCACAATTGCCATGTGGGTCAGAGAGGAAACTCAGGTGCTCCCAGCAAAGAACATGACCCCCTGGGAGATGGAATTCCACGAGGAACCACTGCAGGCATCTGGATATTGTTGCTTTTCTTCTCAATGCTCAGGCGTCACTCTCTAAGGACCGCTCTATACTGTAAATAAGAATCAATGATCTTGACCTTTTAGTTTCCAGAATTCACCATCAAAAGTTTCCCTCTTTGAAATTGTAACATTTGTCATATTGTGACTTTCTCAGATTACCTACAGGGGACACAATTTCATTTACATAAACTTCTGATTTCTAGAACACCATGCGTCCAGACCCTGACTTCATTTTAAATGCAAAGAAAGTTGTTCTTACTTTATTAAATCATTAAAAAACAAAACTAAGAAAACAATTTTTTCTACCTCCTCACATTATATTTCTTCATGTTTTTTTCCAAGCTTAAACTGCCTACATATGTGTGGCAGTTTTTTTGCATTTAATCAAGCCCAGCTCTGATCCTGACCATAGCCCCATAGCCAGCCCCCCACTGCCCTCAGTTCATCCCCCTTCTCCCCTCTCCCCTCAGCTCCTCCCCTTGCTCCCCTCTCCCCTCAGCTCCTCCCCTACTCTCCTCCTCCCTCAGCTCCTCTCTGATCCCCTCTCCCCTCAGCTCCTCCCCTTGCTCCCCTCTCCCCTCAGCTCCTTCCCTGCTCCTCTCTCCCCTCAGCTCCTCCCCCCTGCTCCCCTCTCCCCTCAGGTCCCAGCCATGTTGCTTCCTTCTCTTGCTTCTTCAGGCAGTTTCTGCACTTTGGGAATGTGAGGGACTTGTACAGTTCTTCTAAGTTGTCAAGTCTATTGTTAGGAAACTGTTTATGTCACTTACTTCAAACCTAAATTGGTAAATTGTGTTTTCTCTTTTTTCTTCCTGATTAGTCTAGTTAGGGTTGGATAACATTTATTGATTTTCCCCCAAAAAATAATATTTGGTTTCAGTACATTTGTGTAGTGTTTGTTTATTTACTCTTTCACAAGTACTCATATCTTTGTTCAACACTTTCAGCTATATACCTTAGACCTAGTTTGCTCGTTTTTCTAGCTTAAAGTGTCAGTTAGGGCTACTGACTATGCTTTTCTTTGTTTCTAATATAAGCACTTATGACTTGAAATTTTTCTTAGTTATTTAATTTTATTCCACATATTTTAATGGGTTGTGTTTATATTCATTTCCAAATATAGTCTAATTTTCTTTGTGGTTTTCTTCTTTAACCCTTTTCTACCAAGGGCCGTTTGGATATTTTTAACATACAACATTATGAACTTAAAAATCAGCCTGGTATATTTTGTCACACATTTAATTAACCCTCCCCAATGCCATGGCAGGGCCAGACCCAATGATTTCTCGGGCCTTATAAAAGGCCCTCAGGCCAGACCTTCCCCAACCCTGATGTAGAAAATTGTAGTTTTATGCCCAACAATTTTTGTGACTGAATTCTAAACTAATTATTTTGTATGAAAGAACGTACACTATATATTTAAATTCTTTTCCATTGAGACATTTTTGTGGCCTAGAATGTAGTCTATCTTGGTCAATATTCCCAATACATTTGGGTGGAAAATGCTCTCTACTGTTGTTGGATAGAGGTTTCTATAAATGACAATGAACTTAAATCAAGTAATAAACCATAATTCTCAGGTGCAGATATTCTTGTTGGTTTTCCCCGCTAACTTATTCTATCAATCACTGAGAGAAGAGTGATAAAATCTCAAGGTTTTCTGGAATTGTCTAATGCTTCTTTCAATTTTGTCAGTTTTGTGTATTTTGAAGTTATATTATTTAATCATACATATTTAGGAGTATCTTCTTGTTGAAATGATCTTTTCATTATTATGGGATAGCCCTTTTTAACACTGATGCTTTTCATTGTTGTAATATTTCTTTAATGTTAATTAATATAACCACTTTACTTTTCTTACAATATTAATGTAGCTACCGCAGCTTTCTTATAAACATTTTAGGTAATTTTAAAGAAATCATTTTACTTGCAAACCTTTTGGTCCCTTTATAACTTTACAATTAAAATGTGGGGAGCAGGGGGCAGCTGGTGTGGCTTGGTGATTGAGCATTGACCTATGACCCAGGAGGTCCCAGGTTTGATTCCCAGTCGGGGCACATGCCCAGGTTTTGGGCTCGATCCCCAGTGTGGGGTGTGCTGGAGGCAGCCAATTGATGATTCTCTCTCATCATTGATGTTTCTATCTCTCTCTCCCTCTCCCTTCCTCTCTGAAATCAATAAAAATATATTTTAAAAAATGAGGTGGGGAGAAGGGGGACAGACATCTGTAATCATCTCAACAATGAAGATTAAAGAAAGAAAAAGGGGGGACTATTTATGAAGAATTAATCCACTTATGTAAATAAATTCAGAACTATCCTTTAAATAACTAAAATAAAATTAGGGTTTTTTTGTGTGTGTATTAAGCATCTCAATGAGTCTTTTAATCCAGTCATACATTGTCTGCCTTTTTTATTTGATGATTTAGTCCACTTCTTATTTCATTTCTTTCGTTTATTTAATATTCTCACCCGAGGATATGTTTACTGATTTTTTTTTTTTTTTTGCAAGAGAGGGAGAAAGAGAGACACAGAAACTTTGATGTGAGAGAGAAACATGAAAATATCAAACTAACAACCTAGGTATGTGCCCTGACCTGGAATCAAACACAACATTTTGGTATATCAGATGATGCTCCATCCAACTGAGTCAACTGGCCAGGGTTAGTCCATTTATTTTTAATGAAATATTTGCCCATCTTAGGTTTAATTCTACCATCAATTTACAATTTGTTTTTATTGGCTCACTCATTTAATTTTTTTCTCTCTCAAACTTTTTCCTTTAGGCTTATGGATTATCTTTGAGCTCCATTTTATGTCCTCTGCTGATCTATTAGCAATGGCTTTTTTGGTAGTATTATTAATTTTATGACTGTTAATTGTTTCAGATTATTTAATTTATCGAAGTCTAGCTTCATATAATAGTATACCACTTCCACACACTATTAAAAACTTACAGTACTGACTTTGTTTTCTCCTGCATGATCTTTTTATTTTAAATTTATTCAGCTGATTTGCATTTAAAAGTAATTTTTAGTTCCCACATTTTACTATTCTAGTGATTCACAATTTAGTGGGGAGAGAGCCACAGTTTTGATTCCCCCTTTTCTTTCTTTTTATCTCTAAACTCAGAGCACAGGAATCTTCAATTGCAGGTGCACACCCAGGCAGTAGCTCAAGGTGGGAGGCACTGACTGAGGTGCCTGAGAAGAGGCAGGGAGGGAAGCAGGGCAAGGAGACCTGGAAAGCAGGAGCCAGAAGTCCTGCAATGGGTCTTTCATAGACTCCCAAACCAAATAGCCAGTTTCCCTGGGAGGAGCTACCTGCTCCCAATACCCAGAGAGAAGGTAAAGGGGACACCTCCTGCCCCATACAGCCTGTCACACCTGCACTTTGAGGTTCACTGAGAAACAAAGGCAGAGGCCAAGCTTGCAGGTGTGAACAGTCTCAAGGAGCCTCAGTGACCAGATTGGAAGAGGGGCTGTTATATTGTAAATCAGCGAACTAAACAGAGGACGCCTTAGGAAGCCAAATTAATTTGGAGTCTTTATTACGCTAGCGGTCTCAGAGGAATTGTTTCTAGAGTCTGAGCAAAATAACATAGAGGAAGCCCTCCCTTTATACTCTCCCAGACTCTTGGTCTTTCAAATACAGAATGGGGCTTCTGGACCTTACACAGGCTTTGCAAAAAACAAACAAACAAACAAAAAACCCTATGTGCTAGGATGGGGCAGTGAGACGGTATCTCAAGGCCTGGCCTGGTGCCAGTATTGATAACTTCATCTGGGGGTTGTATGGTTTATGGCCTTTTCAAAATGGGAGCAGTGCTTAAGTAAACAGGCCTTGCAGGACCAGATAAGTGAGCTCATTTCCCCTATTATTCGAGCAAGCGTGTTTACAGAAGCCAAGAATAGCAAAATTAACTCACAGAACAAAGGACCATTTTAGTAGAAAATTTCAAACAGCAGTTTTTACAATATAGAGGTTACTGGAACAAGATGGCCTATGCTTCAGGGCCATCTGCCCACGATTCTAGGAACCAGACTGATAAAAACTCCAGGGTCCCAGATGACCCCATTGGTCTCCATACAAGGATCTCTGACCAACCAAGGCCAGAGTCATATTTTGGGCCACTGGAGGAGGAGTAGCTCTGACACAGGAAACACACCCATCATATTCACTGAAATTGAAACAGCACAAACCCCTCCAAAAGCCAAGTCAGAAACAGGCCCTTGAGTGATTAAGATTGACAGCTGGCAGACAGTCACAGGAAGCCCAGCATCTGCAGACAGAACTGAAGAGCGAGGTCCTGAAACAGCTCCAATGGGGCAGTAAAACATGGCTGAAGCAAACACTTCATTTATTTTATTTTATCCCCATTATATTTTGCAACTTTTTCTTTCTCTCTTCTCTTTTTTTCCTCCCACTTTTCTTCTCCTTTCACCGTTTTGGTTTTTCTATTTCCTTTACTTTCCCCCCTTTAAAAATTAAACTTCCTTATTTATCTATCTGTTTTATTGATTTGTTATTATTCTATCTTTGTTATTTTGTTCATATTTAACTTTTTTCCTTTGGTTGATCTCTAACCCCCATCCCATCCCACCCTCTCCTGCCTTCCCTGTGAGGTTTTACAGTCTCTTCGATGCTTCTAAGTCTATGGATCTATTTTTGTTCATCAGTTTATGTTGTTGATTATATTCCACAAATGAGTGAGATAAAGTGATAATTATCTTTCTCTGACTGGTTTATTTCACTTAGCATGATACTCTCCATGTCCATCCATGCTGTTGTGAATGGTAAGAGCTCTTTCTTTTTCATAACAGCACTAGAGGCCCAGCACACGAAATTTGTGTGTGGGTATGGTCCCTAGGCCTGACCTGTGATCAGGGCCATCCCCCCGGCTGCCAGCAGCCACTGCCATCCGCCCCCAGTTCCCCATTCACCATTGAGGGATCGGAGTCTGCCAGCCAAGGGGAGGGACCAAGAGGTGGTCAGAGCCCCTCATAGTGACTGGTCAAGCGGTCATTCTGGTTGTTCCACCATCCGGTCGATTTGCATATTACTTTTATATATATAGATGTACTCCAATCCTTCCACTTCCAGGGAAAGGGGCAAAGGAGGGTTGCTGAAAGTGATAAGGGAGGCAGCAGGGTGAACTTTGCGGGGGGGCGGTGGGAGGGAAGGAGAGTTTCCTCCTATTGAGGGGCTTCAAAGGACAGCAGCCTTCAAAGGACAGCAGCCTCTGTCTCCAGAGACACATTTCTGATTGGCATCTGGCAAGACAGAGCCGTTGCGGGTTCAGGACGGAAGCACCTTTCTGCATTCAGCTCCCTGGAGAGTTTCTTCCATCCAAGGTAAGCTTTGTTCTAACCATTTATTCTGGAAACATGGCTGCTGGGTGGTGTGGGGCAGGAGGGCAGAATGGAGGTGGGCAGGGCAGAAAGAAGTATGGGGTAGAAGACTAGGGGTGGGGGAGAGAGAGGGGAAAATCTGTGTGTGGAGGGAGGAGAAGGGCTGGTCCAGAAGGAGAGTTGGGGTCAGCATAGGAAGGTTTGGAGGTACTGGGGGAGTAAGAGGGACAAGCAGATGCCAGAATAGGGAAAAGGGTCTATGAAATCAGGTGGGGGTCCATGAGGGTGACTATAGACTAAGTGCCTTTCCCAGATCCTGCCATCCCAGGTGCCTAGTGGGAGGACCACTTCTGGCTGTCCAACTGGCCCGTCCCCCTGATGACGTAACAAGTCCAGCCGGCATTCAGACCAAAGCAGCCTTGGCTCACATGACCAACTACAAACTGATACCACGACCCTCCCCTTGATGACGTAAACAGGTCTGGTGCGGACTGCACCGACCCTGGCTCAAGGACCACATCTAGATATATACAAGCCCCTGGATCATGTGACCTACTTCAAGATGGCACTTGGCCCCTCTCCCTGATGATGTAAACAGGACTGGCTGCCCACTGGACCCCTTCCCACCGCCCAGGGGTCACAGCACACTTCCGGGTATTTTCAAGGCCTGGAAACCCTGACCAACATCCAGCTGGCCACCTGGTTTCTCCCCATTGTTTTCGAGACACTGCTCCTTGTTGGCCTGAGCACTGAGTCACACTGGCCCGGCTTCTTGCATTCTCAGGAAGAGGGTGGACTTCCCAATTGGCTGGAAGTTGGGTTAAAGGCCTAAACTCTCAGCCCCAGATTACCTGCACCTCATAGGCTGCCTCCTATTGCATCAAGAGAGGCAAGCAGGGGGCTGCCAGCCCTCCTTCAAGAAAGTCATGGGGGTCTATGTGCCTCGGGACTCTGCATCGTTCCCAATATGGGGTCATCCCACCCTGAAATGGCCTTCGACCCAGACAAAACTGAGTGCGGTCCTTGAAATCCAGGCCAGAGCTGTGTTAAGCCCCAGAAAACTGTTTCCAATCTGGCAGCCAACTCCTGGACCCTCAAGTGTCAATAACAGGTGGCGGGCCCTGAGGGCCAGCTTTTGGCATCACTCACGGCAAACGCCCTTCCTTGAGGACATGCACCTTCTTGGTGCCAACCAGGGTCTGGACCACATGGAAGTGGGGCTTTGGTGACCCCTTGTGACCCTCCTCTGCATTAGGTGCCCCCACCACCCTATCCACTAGAACACCTCCAGCTGTTGACCGGGCCTCAAGCGCTGGCTCACCTGATTCTTCCCTGTGTTGACTTGGGCAAGTCCACCCCAGAGGTTAAGTCACCACTTCTGGCTGTCCACCTGGCTGGCCCCCTGATGACCAACTACCGGGTGGCACCTGGCCCCTCCCCCTGATGATGAAAACAGGTCTGGCTGCCCACCCGCCCGCACTGCCCCTGGCACACGTGACCACATTGGGTATGCACGAGGCCCTGGCTCACGTGACTAACTTCAGGCTGGTACCTGGCCCCTCCCCCTGATGACGTAAACAGGTCAGCTGCCACCCAACCCCACCGCCCAGGGCTCACGTGACCACATCCGGATATGCCTCAAGCCCTGGCTCATGTGACCAACTCCCGGCTGGCCCCTGGCCCCTGCCCAGATGATGTAAACACTTCTGGCTGCCCACAGGCCCCTCCAACCCCTACTCGCCAGGGACCACAACACTTCTGGGTATTTCCCAGGCCCTGGCACCACTGACCAACATCCTGCTGTTAACCTGGGCCCTCCTCTGTGTTTTTGAGACACCGCTCCTTGTTCACTCAAGCACTGAGCCACATTTCCCGGACTTCTTGGCTCCTCAGGTGGAGGGTGGACTTCTCAAATCACTGGAGTTGGGTTAAAGGCCTAAAACCAACAGCCCAGATCACCTTCTCCTCATACGCTGCCTCCGATCGCATCGAGAGGGTGGCAAGCCGGGGGCCACCAGCCCTCCTTCATGGGCATCCATCTGCCTTCGGGATTCCGCATCGTCCCCAACATCGGGGCATCTCACACTGGAATGGCCTTCAACACAGACCAAACGAGCTGCAGGCTTTGAAATCTGGACCAAAGTTGTGTTAAGCCCCAGACAACTGTTTCCCTTCTGGCAGCAAACTCCAGGCCCCTCCGGTGTCACTAATGGGTGGCGGGCCCTGAGGGCCAGCTTTCAGCCTCACTCACAGTAAACACCCTTCCTTGAGGACGTGGATCTTCTTGATGCCATCCAGGGCCCGGACCACAAGGAAGTGGGGCTTTGTCATCCCCTTGTGATCCTCTTCCACATTAGGTGGCTCCACCAACCCATCCACTAGACGACCTCCAGCTGTTGACTGGACCTCAAGTGCTGGCTCACCTTACCCCTTCCGTGTGATCTCCTGGGCAAGTCTTCCCCAGCGGTTATGTTACCGCTCCTGGCAGTCCAACTGGTCCGTGCCCCTGATGACATAACCAGATCAAGCCGGCATTCAGACCATAGCACCCTTGGCTCACATGACCAACTACCAGCTGACACCAGGACCCTCCCCCTGATGACATAAACAGGTCTGGTGGCCCATGGGACCCCACCTCCCCTGGCTCATGAGACCACATCTGAGTATGTCCGAGCCCCTGGCTCACATGACCAACTTTAAGATGGCACTTGGTCCCTCTCCCTGGTGACATAAACAGGTCTGGCTGCCAAACGGACCCCTTCCAACCTCCCAGGCATCACAGCACACTTTCGGGTATTTCCCATGCCCTGGAAACCCTGACCAACATCCAGCTGGCCACCTGGTCCCTTCCCCTTGTTTCTGAGACACCGCTTCTTGTTTGCCTGAGCACTGTGCCACACTGCCCCAGCTTCTTCCGTTCTCAGGAAGAAGGTAGACTTCACAATTGGCTGGAAGTTGGGTTAACCTTTTGCAGTTGGATGTCGAGTGTGACTCAACGCGGTTAGCATTAGAATAAAGGAATCGAGAAAAAAGCAAGCGAGTGCAAAGGGTTAAAGGCCTAAACTCTCAGCCCCAGATTACCTGCACCTCACAGGCTGCCTCCTATTGCATCAAGAGAGGCAAGCAGGGGGCTTCCAGCCCTCCTTTAAGAAAGTCATGGAGGTCCATGTGCCTCAGGACTCCGTATCGTTCCCAACATGGGTACATCCCACCCTGGAATGGCCTTCGACCCAGACAAAACTGAGTGCGGTCTTTGAAATCCAGGCCAGAGTTGTGTTAAGTCCCAGAAAACCGTTTCCAATCTGGCAGCCAACTCCAGGCCCCTTCAGTGTCAATAATAGGTGGCGGGTTCTGAGGGCCAGCTTTAGGCCTCACTCATGGCAAATATCCTTTGAAGACATGGACCTTCTTGGTGCCATCCAGGGTCTGGACCACAGGAAAGTGGGGCTTTGGTGACCTCTTGTGACCCTCCTCCGCATTAAGTGGCCCCACCAACCTATCCACTAGACCACCTCCAGCTGTTGACCCGGCTTCAAGCGCTGGCTCACCTGACCCTTCTGTGTGTTGACCTTGGCAAGTCCACCCCAGGAGTTACATCACCGCTTCTGGCTGTCCACCTTGGCGGCCCCCTGATGATGTTAGCAGGTCCAGCTGGCCTTTGGACCTCAGCAACCTTGGCTCACGTGAGCAACTCTCGGCTGGCACTTGGCCCCTCCCCCTGATGATGTAAACAGGTCTGGCTGCCCACCTGACCCTACTGCTCCTGGCTCAAATGACCACAATTGGGTATGCCGGAATCCCTGGTTCACGTGACCAACTTCCGCCTGGCACCTGGACCAACCCCCAGATGATTTAAACAGGTCTGGCTTCCCACCAGACTGCCCCCGCCCACCACTCAGGGATCACAGCACACTTCTGGGTATTTCTCAGGCCCTGGAACCCCTGACCTACATCCTGCTGGCCACCTGGGCCCTCTCCCTTGTTTTCGAGACACAGCTCCTTGTTCACCTGAGCACTGAGCCACACTGCACAGGCTTCTGGGCTCCTTAGGAAGTGGGTGGACTTCCCAAATTGCTGGAAGTTGGGTTGAAGGCCTAAAACCCACATTCCCTGATAACCTTCTCCTCATAGGCTTCCTCCGATGGTATCGAGAGGGCCGCAAGCAGGAGGCTACCAGCCCTCCTTCAAGAAAGCTATGGGAGTCCATTTGCCTTGGGACTCCGCATCGTCCTCAAAATCAGGCATCTCACCTTGGAATGGCCTTCAACCCAGACAAAACTGAGTGCGGGTTTTGAAATAATATCCAGAGTCATGTTAAGACCCAGAAAACCGTTTCACTTCCGCCAGCCAACTCCAGGCCCCTCCAGTGTCACTTATGGGTGGCGAGCCCTGAGAGCCAGTTTTCGGCCTCACTCACGGCAAATGCCCTTCCTTGAGGACATGGATCTGCTTGGTGCCATCCAGGGCCCAGACCACAAGGAAGTTCAGCTTTGGCGACTCCTTGTGACCCTCCTCCACATTAGGTGGCCTGAACAGCCTCTCCACTAAACCACCTCCAGCTGTTACTGGGCCTCAAGCGCTGGCTCACATGACCATATCTGTGTGTTCACCTGCGCAAGTCCACCCCGGCGGTTATGTCATGGCTTCTGGCTATACACCTGGCCTATCCTTATGATATAACCAGGTCAAGCCCGCATTCAGACCACAGTGCCCTTGGCTCACGTGACCAACTACCAGTTGGCACTGAGATCCTCTCCCTGATGATATAAACAGTTCTTGTGGCCCATGGGACCCCACCTCCCCTGGCTCATGAGACCACATCCAGGTATGTCCGAGCCCCTTGCTCACGTGACCAACTTCAGGATGGCACCTGGCCCCAACCCCTGATGATGTAAACAGGTCTGGCTGCAAAACTGAACCCCCCCTCCCCACTGCCCTGGGATCACAGGACACTTCCGGGTATTTCCCAGGCCCTGGCACCCCTGGCAGACATCCAACTTGTCACCTGGGCCCTTCCCCTTGTTTTTGAGACACTGATCCTTTTTTGCCTGAGTCACACTTCCCGGGCTTCTTGGTTCCTCAGGTGGAGGGTGGACTTCCCAAAATACTGGAAGTTGGGTTACAGGCCTAAAACCCACAGCCCCAGATCACCATCTTCTCATAGGCTGCCTCCGATCCCATTGAGAGGGGGGAAAGCAGGGGCTACCAGCCCTCCTTCAAGAAAGCCATGGTGGTCCATCTCCCTGGGGACTTTGCATCATCCCCAAAATGAGGGCATCCCACCCTGAAATGGCCTTCGACCCAGACAATACTGACTGTGAGCTTGAAAATCTGGGCCAGAGTTGTGCTAAGCCCCAGAAAACCGTTTCCCTTCTGGCAGCCAACTCCAGTCCCCTCCAATGTCACTTACAGGTGGCCATCCTGAGGGCCAGCTTGGGACCTCACTCACGGCAAACACCCTTCCTCAAGAACCTGGATCTTTTTGGTGCCATCCAGGGTCCAGACCACAGGGAAGTGGGGATTTGGTGACCCCTTGTGACCCTCCTCTGCATTAGCTGGCCCCAACAGGCTATCCACTAGTCCACCTCCAGCTGTTGACTGGGACTCAAGCGCGTGCTCACCTGACCACTTCTGTGTGTTCACCTGGGCAAGATCACCCAGGCGGTTATGTCACCGCTTCTGGCTGTCCAAGTGGCCTGTTCATCTGATGACTTAACCAGGTCCAGTGAGCATTCGGACCCCAGGGACCTTGGCTCACGTGACCAACTACCGGGTGGCACCTGGGCCCTCACTTTGATAACAGAAACAGGTCTGGCAGTCTATCCGACCCTACTGCCCCTGGCTCACGTGACCACATCTGGGTATGCCCGAGGCCCTGGCTCACGTGTCCAACTTCAGGATGGCACCAGACCCCTCCCAATGATGACATAAACATGTCTGGCTGCCCACCCGAACCCCACACCACCCAGGGATCACAGGACACTTCTGGGTATTTCCCAGGCCCTGGCACCACTGACCAACATTCAGTTGGCTATATGGGCCCTCCCCCTTGTTTATGAGACACTGCTCCTTGTTCGCTGGAGCACTGAGCCACACTGCTAGGGCTTCTTGGCCCCTCAGGAGGAGGCTGGACTTCCCAAATTGCTGGAAGTTGGGTTAAAGGCCTAAAACCCACAGCCCCAGATCACCATCTTTTCATAGGCTCCCTCTGATCCCGTCGAGAGGGCAGCAGGCAGGGGGCCACCAGCCCTCTTTCAAGGAAGTCATGGGGGTCCATCTGCCTCCGGACTCCGCATCGTCCCCAACATGGGGGCATCTCACCCTGGAATGGCCTTCAACCCGGACAAAACAGACTGCGAGCTTTGAAATCCAGGCCAGAGTTGTGTTAAGCCCCAGACAACTGTTTCCCTTCTTGCACCCAACTCCAGTCCTTTACAGTGTCACTAATGGGTGGGGCGCCCTGAGGTCCAGCCTTCGGCCTTACTCACGGCAAATTCCCTTTCTTGAGGACATGGACCTTCTTGGTGCCATCCAGGGTCTGGAACACATGAAAGTGGGGCTTTGGCGACCCCTTGTGACCCTCCTCTGCATTAGGTGGCCCCACTTGCCTATCCACTAGAACACCTCCAGCTGTTGACAGGGCCTCAAGCGTTTGCTCACGTGACCCTTCCATGTGTGTTGACCTGGACAAGTCCACCCCGGCGGTTATGTCACCGCTTCTGGCCGGCCACCTGGCTGGCCCCCTGATGACGTAACCAGGTCCAGCTGGCGTGTGGACCCCAGCACCCTTGGCTCACGTGACCAACTTCCCACGGGCATCTGAACCCTCCCCCTGATGACGTTGACTAATGAGTTTGCCTACCACTTCTCTAGGCAATTTTCTGAAAAGAAGACATGTGCAGGAAGGATTACTGAGAGGCTCTGTGAAGTTCTGGGCCTCTGAAGATCAGAAAAGAAGGAAGACTACAGCAGGAATATGACAAAAAGAGGCAAGCACCACATGGAAGAGAAGTAAGACTTATAGCCCTGAAAGGCAAATGAATCAGTCTGTAGTGAGTTTCTTTCTGGGCCAACAGTTCTTTTGAGACCCAATTTCAATATGAAACAGCTCCTTATGTGTACATGTCAGCAATGATATTTCAGTTCTGGATGGTGGACAAATAGTGGTAATGCAGGTCCAACCCTCTCTGGTTTGGTCCTGGGCAACCTGCAGTAACGCACAGCTGCTAACTGCTAGTATGGCAAGGCAACGTAAGCATCTTCCATCTCTGGACTGCTTCTCTTCTGTCTTCATGGCTGGAGTAGTCCTGTCGATTCCTCTCTGTTGCCAGAATCCACATGGTCTCGGAGTTGTTTACTGAAAATATACAAACATATTCTCAGCCAAAAGTTAATAAAGGGATATTTTCTATAAAATTGACTTGGGATCCTTTTTCATTTTTTTCCCAAATGATTTTCCTCTGGCTTGTTTTGACACCATGTGTGTTTTTCATGGGTGTCTTGCTTTTACCCTGATTCATTTGCCTTTCAGCATAACCATTATTGCTTGTCTCATTTTTGGTTCTTATAAGTGTATTTCTAGTAGCACATGATTTCACTCATCTAGGGGAAATGATAAACAACATAGACTGATGAACAAGAACAGACCCAGAAACAAGGAGGCATGGATCAGACTGTCGGGCCTCAGAGGGAGGGTGGGGGAGGGTGGGGATAAAGGGGAGATATCAACCAAAGGACTTGTGTGCATGCATATGAGCCTAACCAGTTGTTAAGGACAACAGGGGGGTGGGGGCATGTGTGGGGAGGGGTGTCGGATGGGAATGGGAGGATGAGGACAAATATGTGATACCTTAATCAACAAAGAAATAATAATAAAAAAAAAGGCTTATAGCCCTTCCTTAGGCCAACAGTGTTCAGTAGGGCTTGTCTGTAGGTGACATAGCAAGCTCTGCAGAATTTTGCTTATGTCTTATTCAAAGAAAAAAATCCGTAAATGAGTACCTGTTGTTCTAGGACTACTTAAGCATGTATGTGCACCTCATAACACATGTGCAGGTCAATGTTAAAGAATACTTCAGAGGCAGCAGTACAGAGAAACAGTTGATGGAAAAATGCCACAAGGGTGAACATAGCCAAATGCTGCAAAGTCCTAGGTGAAATAACATGTCAGAAAGTGTAATGTAGGTCAAATAAAAGATAAAAATGAGGTGTAGGCAATGGCACCTGCATCTGAACACTGATGGAATTGAGCTGGTTCCTGGTATAATTTAAACACAGCCCTTGTGTCATACATTGTTAGTTTCCACTCTCCTTGGCCAGGCCTCCTCTGAGACCATCCTGGATGTTCACCCTGTGAAATAAACCAGGGTTCTGCCTGCACCAACTTCTCTACAAATACATAAAACCTAAATATTCCAAGTATTAATGAAAGATGACAGGGTGACCAACCAGCCCTGATCCAGAGCAATTCCACTTGCAATAGTATTCAGGTAAAGTAATAATACGAACACCAATTGAAGGAGGATCTTACAAGAACAGCCCATGGTTCATGTAAGTAAAGACCATAACCTGTCACAGGTACTCACCGAGGACCTTTATCCAGAGGAAGGGTGCAAAAGTGGAAGCCATGGATCGGATATAGTCACCCTCCCAGGGAGAGAACAGCAGGTGGGACCTATTAAGCTGTATGTAAGACTCCTGACTCCCAGGCACAACATGTATAGTTTGAGGAAAATAGTGTTAAAGAAGTTTGTGGAGTCTATTCCTCAGGGCTCTTCACACAGCTCAGCACTAGCATCCATAGCACATTTGACATGACAGTGAGGGAAATTTGCAGAGCTCATGGTCTGGCTGTAAAAGAGAGAAGCTACAAGTGGATAATAAAGGAAGAGAGGGCATCACCCATTAGGAGAGATGTGAAGGTCTAACCTACAGATGATACAAGTGCAAATACTTCCAGCATCACTTCGCAGTACAGAAGTCTCTGAGCCTCAACAAAAATCCCCCACTCCTCCAGAGAGAAGGAAATGGCCATGTCCTCAAAGTTCATATCCTGCCATAATGGGGACAGTTTAGTCCATTATCAGCTTCTCTCCTAGGATTTTATATTGATCATACACCCCAACTTCCATATCCATCTGCTCCCTCAACTTCGGACTACAGAGAAGATATCAGGCCTTTCTTTCATCAAAGACACTCACTCCTTATATTCCTACTGATGGTGTGTCTTCCCACAACAATAAGGGCAATGAGCAATAACAGATCATACCTGTGTTCTAGGACTCACATGTAGGCCACACTGTGCCTTTTCAGTACAGTGGGTGTCATGAACATAGGGTACAGAGAGATGTTGTCCATAATGAGAGTGTGAGTGATTTGACACTGTTCTTGTAAGACAATAAAGAGCAATTAAAACAAGATGAGACTGCGGTTGTTGAATATTAACTTGTGAATCACACACCAGGATTGTGATCCTCTAGATTCTCATTTCAAAGACCCTGAAATTTTTGGCATCACACTTCACCCTTTCGACACCAATCCTAGGGTGCTGAGGCCATCAATTTATGCTGCCTGCTGCACATAAGTCTTTGCACCACACTTCTCTCACACATCTTCATTCCCAGAGGCATAATGCCAAAGGTAACACAAATATGTCATGACTTGGACAGTTTTTCTTAATCATCTTCTTTTCCAATACTCCAATTCACCACTTCAGTAATGTATTTCTCTCTTACCCTTCACCCTTCCCAAAGCCAGCTGAGATGACACTGATGTATGCTATCTCTTTCCTATTAATCACTGTAATTGCCTTCCACAACAAAAGACAGGTGTGCACATATATTTCACCTAATCTCTGGACCAAGAATGTACCACCATAATAGATCCTCTTTTCAGGAATTAATCTGAAATTCACCATATCACATTATCCAGATATTACCAGAAATGTATTCCACCTTCATTCCCTCTTATGTCAATGTCAGGGGCCCTGTAACCATGAATGCACATGCCCTCTCCAAGTACACATCACTCTTTCTACCATAACTCTCTCAAACCTACACTCACACAGTCCCAGCCCCCATAGTCATCTCCCTGACTTCCTACTCATTACTCAGCATGTGCGGTTTTGTAAATGCCTGGAAAATTCAAACAGAATTAACTTCTATACCAACTCTCATAGTCCACATTCATTGAGGAAGCCTTGAGTCTTTCTATGATGGCCTCGCTCCATGATTGCTTTTTTTTCTTCAACCTCACCTATTGAGAAGCACTACAAATCAGAGATACCCGGAGCCCAGCTCTTCCATTGCTGCACTTGATGTCCCTTTCACCAGTCATAGCCTTCAGCACTCAAGTCCCATGGCCTATGGCCCTCTATCACAGGTCCAGTGTGTCTCACATATGAAAACTCATGCCTGTATGTAAATAAATCAGACTACTGACCATACCACAGGCCACACCAAGGCTCTCAACACAATCCTGGTGTGTGATTAACAAGTAAATATGCAATAGCTGCAGTCTCATATTGTTTTAATTGCTCTTTGGTCTCCAATTAAACAGATAAAAAGTTTTTTAAAAAAAGATGATCAACAACTCTACCCTGGTCACCACACTCCCAACTATCTTTTAAAGAAATTTTCAACCTGAACTGCTCCTCAGAGTTCCAGATGCTCATGAACTGCTCTCTGAAATATCACACACCATAAAAGATAAAAAATAAAAGTTTGGTATCCCCAGTGAACATTACATTTCTACTATGAATATCTGCATCTCAGCTGATGGTGCTTCCATACCTCCAGCTGCCAAATGCAAACCTTCACGTCATCCCTGACTCTTACCTCTCTCTCAACCTCAAAATTAGAAAATCCAGGTGGCCACACCTAAAACACTGATCCAGAATGCAACTGCTTATTTCAGCTCCACAGCCACCATCATGGGCCACTTACCATCACGCTCACCAAAACTATCACAGCAACTTCCATCCTAGTTTTTCCACCATTTCCATCACACCTATATCATTTGTTATGCTTCAGCCATAGGGAGTCTAATGAGATCTGGGTCAGATCACCTGCCTCTATTGCTCCAAATCTTCCACTTCTCCCTTCACCTGCAGAACAGACTCCAAAGGTATCACAAAGCTCCTATAACTCTGACTCCTGTTCCATTGTTACCAGTTTCTATTTTTTTTAAAAAAAATGGACATAAGCCCCAGCTGGTTTGTATCAGTGGATAGCACACTGGCCTGTGAACTAAAGGGTCCCAGGTTTGATTCTGGTCAGGAGCACCTGCTAGGGTTGTGGGCTCCATTACCAGTGTTGTGGAAGGGGTGTAGGAGTCAGCCTATCAATGATTCTTTCTGATCATTGATTTTTCTATCTCTCTCCTTCTCCCTTCCTCTCTGGAAGCAATAAAAAGATATATATATATATATATATATATATATATATATATATATATATATATATATATATATATATATATATACTTTTTTTTTTTTAAAGGACAGCAGTTGGTTCCTGAATGAGCTCAGTCTTCACTCTAAGCCTTTGCATATATAGGAACCTATGCCTAGAAGGACATTTCACTTCTAATTCCACTATTTGCCAAAAATAGGGATCACGTCATACAACTCAAACATGTACTTAGAATTCTGGGTTTGGTGTCTCATCAAGGTCCCCAGGTACAAGAGCTAGAGGACAGGCAGGACAATCCCAGGATACCACTATCTCAGAAGTCATGAGTGTGAGGCCCTGATACCAGTTCCACAAAACAGCACCCTTAAACCACTCTGCATTTGCAGGAATCTGTGTTAAGAGAAAGATCTGTTAAGACCCTGGCCACCACCTCCAGGACCCATGGGCTCAGACTGCTCTGTACGTTTCCCAGCCAAGGGGGCCACATGTCCTGGAAATGATAGCGTGCGCCTCAGTGCACACTCTTGCCAGTTATCTTACCTTTTAAAGGACTTCTGCCTCCTGTCCCTAACTGCTATCATCTCTCTTCTGGTCTGTTCTTCTTCGGAGCTGCTTTGGGAAAAACTACCTCACACAATGACCCTCTTTTGTTCAGGACCAACCATGTCCCAAGTTTCCTGAGAATGAAAGTAAAACTCCTCGTGCAAAACACTGCCTCATCTTTTTTGTTGCCTTTAGACAGAAAACAAATCCTGGGTTTCCCACATCACACCTTTCGTAATACATGAGCTACTCACTGTTCCGGGCACTGCTACCTGGACTGCAGGACCCCAGAGGCACGCGCACCCAAGGCTGGAGGGTTAAATCTGATGAGGCTGAGTCGAACTCTGTAAGCAGAGAGGAGTACAGGAGTCACAAAGACCCCGATTTTGGCGTATTGGGGCTCAGGAAACCTCAGACACACCACTGGGGAGATACTGCCTCTGATGCCTTGTCCTACTGGAGACCTGGACCTGGCAATGGGAAGCCTCAGTCTCTGTGAACAGACCAAAGAGATCAACATGATCAACAGGTAGACGCATGAAGTCCCACCCTCAACCACATACACCTGGATAATATGCCTCTCCTGGGCTTTCATTGGCTAAACCCAGCCATCATTAGGGACATAGCCCTTTGTGTAGTATACCTTTCCAGGCCTCCCAGGTATAAATAGGATCCCAGTCACTCAATGACCATTGAGAATATTGGCATTTGGGAGCCAGAGTGGTGCTGGGAAATGACAACATTCAGATCATGTGGCTGGTGGTAGTTTCTGGTGTTTGTTGTCTCCATCTGATTTTTTGTTTGGCGATATTATTTCATACTAGAGACCCGGTGCACGAAATTCATGCACGGGGGTAAGGGGGGGTGTGTCCCTCAGCCCAGCCTGCACCCTCTCCAATCTGGGACCCCTCAAGGGATGTCCGACTGCCCGTTTAGTCCCGATCCCAGTGTCCCGATCCCTAAATGGGCAATCAGACATCCCTCTCACAATCCAGGACTGCTGGCTCCCAACTGCTCACCAGCCTGCCTTCCTGATTTTCCCTAACCGCTTCTGCCTGCCAGCCTGATCACCCCTAACCACTCCAATGCCAGCCTGATTGATGTCTAACTGCTCCCCAGCCAGCCTGTTTGCCCCCAACTTCCCTCCTCTGCTGGCCTGGTCACCCCTAACTGCCCTCCCCTGCAGGCTTGATTGCCTCCAACTGCCCTCCCTTGTAGGCCTGGTGCCTCCCAACTGCCCTCCCCTGCTGGCCATCTTGTGGTGACCATCTTGTGTCCACATGGGGGCAGGATCTTTGACCACATGGGGGCAGCCATCTTGTGTGTTGGAGTGATGATCAATCTGCATATTACTCTTTTATTAGATAGGATAGAGGCCTGGTGCACGGGTGGGGGCCAGCTGGTTTGCCCTGAAGAGTGTCCCGGATCAGGATGGGGGTTCCCTTGGGGTGTGGGGCTGCCTGAGCGAGGGGCCTGTGGGGGTTTGCAGGCCAGCCACACCCCCTGGCAACCCAAGCAGAGGCCCTGGTAACTGGAAATTATTTACCTTCTACAATTGAAACTTTGTAGCCTGGAGTGGAGCCAAGCCTCCTGCTCACTCCGTGGCCGGCAGCCGTTTCTGTTGGGGTTTGTGTATATCTTCTATAATTGAAACTTTGTAGCCTTACGTGGAGGCCTGGGCTGGCCAGGGTGTGTGGAAAGCAGGGGGAAACCCTAGCCTCCTGCTCTTTCCAGCTCCGTGGCTGCCGCCATTTCTGTTTGGATTTGTTTACCTTCTATAATTGAAACTTTGTAACCTTGAGTGGAGGCTTAGGCCTGCAACAGCATGAGGAAAGCTTGGCTTCCTTTGTTACCAGGGAAACCCAAGCCTCCCTCCTGCTCTCTTTGGCTGTAGCCATCTTGGTTGGGTTTATTTGCATACTACCTCTGATTGGCTGGTGGGCGTGGCTGGTGGGCATGGCTTGTGCATGTAGCGGAGTGATGGTTAATTTGCATATTACTCTTTATTAGGTAGGATTCCACGAATCTCAGAATGCTGCTTGAGGTGAAAAGTATTCTTTTAATGATTCTTTTATTTGATTTTTGAGAGAGAGGATGGGACAGGAAAGAGAGAAACATGGATCAGCTGGCTCCTGTCGACCCCTCATCCTCCCAGCTGGAATCCAGCTGGAAAACCAGGCTTGTGCCTCACAAATAATTGAATCAGAAACTTTTCTGTGCATGGGAAAATGCTCAAACATCTGAGCTATCCCAGCTGTCAGGTTTTTTATTTTTAATATAAAAATATCACATTATTGCCCTAACTGGTTTGGCTCAGTGGATAGAGCATCAGCCTGTGGACTGAAGGGTCCCAGGTTCAGTTCCTGTCAAGGGCATGTACATTGGTTGCGGGCACATCCCCAGTAAGGGGTGTGCAGGAGGCAGCTGATCAATGTTTCTCTCTCATCGATGTTTCTAACTCTCTATCCCTCTCCCTTCCTGTCTGTAAAAAATCAATAAAATATATTTTAAAAATGAAATAAAATAAAAATATCACATTATTAAGAGACAAATCAGGCTATTAGAGAATATATATAATCCAATTTTATTTGTTTAAAAACAAAATTTGAAATGCTACAAAGAACAAAAAGTTGACATTGCATACATTGTTAGAATGTTGGTAGTCAATACACAATTGTGAAGCTATGGAGCTAATAGCTACCAAATGTTTTCTTTAGGTGCCAGGCCTTGAATTCAGTGCTTTACATGCACTATTATATCATTTAGTCTTTCTGCAACCTGATATCTTATGAAGAGAAAATTGAGGCTCATAGGCTTAATGTAAATTGCCTGATTGTAGAGTTAAATAAAAGCAGGACTGGAAGGCAAACCCATGTGTTTCTTATAACATTGCTCTACTTCTAATGTTAGGCTCTGCTGCCTCCTGGAGAACAGAATTGTTAATGCACACCCATTAGGACAGGCTAGATGTAATAGTAACAAATAGCCCCAAAGCTTTAGTGGCTTAGAGTAAAGAAGGTGTCTTTCTTGTTCATGCCACATGCCCTCCCTGGTTCTCCAGGGACCAGGATAAAGGTGCAGTTACCATGTAGGTGTTAGTAGCAATGAACAGAAAGAATGCCAGTCTCTGGTTCCTGACTCTTATGTTAGTAGTGACAGACTTCACTCCCAACACATTTCATTGGCCAAAGCACATCACGGGGCTGCAGCCAAATCCACGGGGTCAGGAGGGGAACCTGATATACTTGGTGAGACCTATGAAGGACACCACATGGTGCCAATCAACCTGGGGGACTTTTTAGGGGTGAAGGAGAGGAATGGGCATTGATAGGAAATAACCGCAGGAGTCAGTCAGCATGGATTGCTTTCTCTTCATCCATGTATACTTTGTCCCTGAACTTCCCTAAGCCATCATGGGCAAGATTCAAAGGAGTGAACGTCAAACAAAAAGGAATTTGGTCAGTGTTCACTGGCAGTAAACTCAGAACCACTTCTGAGTGTGAAGTTGTTTAAATCTCTGGCTGCCTCAGCTCACTCACTGTGGTGATTGGGAAGGACACAGGACTGCAAGCATTCCAGCATCCATGTTCTTTTACATTAACATTAGTCACTACCCTGCCTCTAAGTCTTGTTATCATTTCAATTGCTCTGGTCTGCACTTCTATTGGGGATCACGGTAAAATATGCTGACATTTACATCAATGGTGATCCTGTGGTTTCTACTCATTCTGTGCATGAACATGTGCTAAATGTGGTTTCTCCACAGTTCTCCCCATCCCCATTGGAGAGAGCACTGGGGCTACGTCCTCCTGCTGGTCACAGTGCTCCCGGATGGCCGTGCACTCCCACTATATCACCAGGATACAGAAGGTTGGGAGTGATGCTCTGAGCATCCCTAGGTACCTTCCTCTATTACAGTGGTTCTCAACTTTCCTAATGCCGCGACCCTTTAATACAGTTCCTCATGTTGTGGTGACCCGCAACCATAAAATTATTTTCGTTGCTACTTCATTACTATAATTTTGATACTGTTATGAATCGTAATGTAAATATCTGATATGCAGGATGTCTTAGGCGACCCTGTGAAAGGGTTGTTTGACCCCCAAAGGGGTCGTGACCCACAGGTTGAGAACCGCTGCTTTATTATGTGTCAGCCTAGCTTTCACATGGTCAAGGGTGTGACCTGTTATCCAGGGACCAGGAGTCTCACAGGACTGTCCCTGCCCTCTCCAGTGATATCCAGTTCCTTATTCCTAAGGGATATTTATGGGCCTAAAAGTGTTCCCCTCAGCGTTGTCCCATGTATATCTATATGCATCAGAAAGTGAATCAGGCTGCATGGAGGGCAGCTGTTTCAGGCAGACACAGCTATGGCCTGTAAGGACTGAGGCTGTGGACACAGTTGACTCTTCCAGACTTGGGAAGTATCAAGTGCTCTGTCTTTGGTTGCTGGCATTCTAGTGGAGGATATCCCAAAAACAATGGGGCAGGATAGCTACAACAGGTGATAAGACAGAAACGTGAAGCCAAGATGGTCACTGGGACCTCCCTGAGAAATTCTGAGAGGGGTGGCGGGCCAGAACAAGTACATATGGGGCCTATTTCCTCTGAGCACAGTTCTGAATACATTAAAATGTAAAACATTCACCTATACTGTAACAGTTTGAAAAGTAAAACGTACGTCTCTATAAAGAACCTTTACCAGAATCATCTGATCTCTGTGAAATTCTGCCTTCTTTCACATAAGAAGTTAATAGAATCAAGACCACAAATCTCAGAATAATCCCACATAATTTGTGTCATAGTCATGATCCCCTCACTGCTTTTATTTAAGTAAAAAAATCCCCAATGCTTTTTGAATAAAATAATCTGTGTTTTTTTTAAAACTTAGGTTAGTCTTTGAGTGATAAAAATTAACTTACCTGTGAAAGAAGGTGATTATGAGGGATTGCAACATAGCTTTGGAAACTGGAGAGTGTAGAGCTCAAGGTGAACTAGAAACTGCTTTCTCTAGAGAAACCCAAGTTTCTAATGTCTAAAAACACTAAGTAGGAAGCACAAGTTGGTCAACGTGTAGTCTTTCTTTTTCTTTTTCCCCCCTCACCCTACGATTCTTTTTCTATTTACTTCTAGAGAGAGTGGAATGGTGGGAGGATGTGGAGAAAGAGAGAGAGAGAGAGGGAGAAAGAGAGAGAGAGAAACATCCACAAGAGAGAGACACATCTATGGGTTGCCTCCTTTATGTGCCCAGACATGGCCTTAGGATTAAACCTGCAACTGAGGTCTTTGCCTTGACCATAAATGGAACCAGAGCTCTAACCACTGAGTAAACTGGCCAGTACAGTCTTTCTTAAAACATGGGAATCCAATGGAGACCTCTATAGGCTGATGTTGGCTTTCTAAAGATGATTTATTGAGCTAGATTTGTTGTAAATGTCATTATCTCAAATATTATTTCTTTTATTCCATATCCTGTCTCATTGTTGTGAAATGTGGCCAGATATTGTGAAATTCTGTGGATGCTTATCATCAATATTGCCTCAGTGTATGTCATTTTTCTCTGGAGTACTATCCTTGTGGTGTGTATACTAAAGTTACTTACATGGGAAACTATAAAAATCCTACAAGATGCCATAGGCAGCAAAATAGCAGACATATGTCGTAGCAATATCTTTACAGACACAGCCCCTAGGGCAAAGGAGACTAAGGAGAAAATAAACAAATGAGACTACATCAAAATAAAAAGCTTCTGCACAGCAAAAGAAACCATTAACAAAACAACAAGAAAGCCCACTGCATGGGAGAACATATTTGCCAATGATGTCAACAGTAAGGGTTTACTCTCCAACATTTACAGGGAACTCATGCAGCTTAACAAAAAGAAGATAAACAACCCAATCAAAAAATGGGCAACTGATCTAAATAGACACTTTTTGAAAGAAGACAGATGGAAGGCCAAGAGACATATGAAAACCTGCTATAAATCACAAATCATTAGAGAGATGCAAATCAAAACAACAATGCGGTACCATCTCACACCTGTCAGAATGGCCATTATCAACAAGCCAACAAATGACAAGTGCTGGAAAGGATGTGGAGAAAAAGGAACCCTCGTGCACTGCTGGTGGGAATGCAGACTGATGCAGCCACTGTGGAAGACAGTATGGAGTTTCCTGAAAAAGTCAAAAATGGAACTCCCATTTGACCCAGTAATACCACTTCTAGGACTATATCCTAAGAAAACAGAAACACCAAACATAAAGGATATATGCACCCCTATGTTCATAGCAGCACAATTTACTATAGCTAAGATTTGGAAACAGCTTAAGTGCTCATCAGCAGATGAGTGGATTAAAAAACTTTGGTACATCTACACAATGGAATACTATGCCACTATTAAAAAGAAGGAACTTTTACCATTTGCAACAGCATGGATGGAACTGGAGAACATTAGGCTAAGCGAAATAAGCCAGTCAGAGAAAGATTAATATCACATGATCTCACTCATATGTGGGATATAATGATCAACATAATTTGATGAATAAGAATAGATCGATTAGAGACAAATGGTAGGGGAAGGGAGGTTAGAGAGCAACCAAAGGACTTATATGCATGCATATTAACATAACCAATGGACACAGGCACTGGGGCAGTGGGGGATTGACAGGACTGGGAATGGATGGGGGAGGGGGTCAATTGGGTAAAAAGAGACATATGTAAAATTTTAGACAATAATAAAATAAAATAAAATAAAATAAAGTAAAATAAAATAAAATAATAAAAAAGTACCTTACAGATACACTTTTAAGCAAAAGTGTCAGCCACTGGACTTTTTATTTGTATTCAGTTCTGGAAAGTTCCCTCTGGTACAGAGGTACCAATTGGAAGGCAGCCTGAGGCTCAAGGCAAACTGTGAGGCCTCCTGCAGAGAAGGTCAACTCTGTCCACAGGGCCCACAATTCAGCCATGACCCCACTTTCTGATCCTGGTTGTCCAAACCAACTACAGTGACTATCTTCAGCTTCCTGGTCAAAGAACATGCTAAACTGTGGGTTCCACCCCAGTAGGTAGCCTGTATGAGACAGCCTATCAATGATTCTCTCTCATCATTGATGTTTCTATCTCTCTCTCCCTCTCTCTAACCTTTCTGAAATCAATACAAACATTTTGAAATATATTTTTAAAATCAATAATAGGTAAACAAAACTTTAAATAAATATTTAAAACTTGCCATTTCCCAATTATTTTACTACTAGAGGCCCAGTACATGGCATTCGTACACTTGCGGGGAGAGGGGTCCTTCAGCCTGGCCTGTGCCTTCTCTAGTCTGGAACCCCTCAGGGGATGCCCTTTTAGTGCTGCTGTGGAGGCAGGAGAGGCTCCCACCATCACTGCTGCACTTGTCAGCAGTGAGCCCAGCTTCCAGTTGAGCAGCGCTCCCCCTGTGGAAGTGCACTGACCACCAGGGGCAGCTCCTGCGTTAAGAGTCTGTCCCCTGGTGGTCAGTGCACATCATAGTGACCGGTCGTTCAGCTGTTTGGTAGATTTGCATATTAGGGTTTTATTATATAGGATTTTATTATAAACTAGAGGCCTGGTGCACAAAATGCATTCATGGGTAGGGTCCCTAGACCTGGCCAAGTGATCAGGGATGATCAGGGCCTTCCAGTTGCCAGCAGGTGCCTTCCTTCATTCCATGCCGCCCCCCGGTGGTCAGCGCACTTCATAGCAAGCGATCACTCTCAGTCAAACTTCGGTGGGGACAATTTGCATATTAGGCTTTTATATATATATAAAAGAACATATACATATATATATATATATATATATATACGTTCTTGAGGATACTGATTGCCACCTTATTAATATGTTGGAAATAAAACATGATGATTTGCTACTGAAATATCATATCCTTGTTCAGTGCCATCATTTTGACAGTTTAAACTAACCACAACGAGGGTATTTACATAAGGAAGTTAACAAAGATTGCAAACCTAGACATCACTTTATGTATTATTGAATGCTTAGACTGAGAAAAGAGTGGTGGAGAATGTTAACAATGCATATAAAACCTGTAAGTATATGTACACGTGGATTTAAATTGTACTTAGGTTAAAAATTGAGAAAAACAATTTTCCTTACAGTGTTCAAAACCCATAGTTCCATACAACAAGAAGTCATTGAGTTATTGAGGAATGAGTGAAATTAAAATATATATCTTAGATTGTGAACTGTCCTCATATTGGTTAAAATAATAAATTATTTTAAAAATCAGCAAAATTTCTGAGCCAACATCTTAACAAAAAAGATAAAGACAATGTAAATAAATGTGTGAAAAATGTTCACCATCAAAAATCAATACAAAATGAAATTAAAAGTAAAGCAAGTTCATATATAGACATTCCAGACTTACTATTTAAAAAGATTAACCATTGCATGTCCGTGCAGGGTTGAACAAAAACTGGATTTTTTATATGCTGGGCATGGGTGGGAAGGCAAAGTGCATGACAATTTTAAATCACAGTTCTGCATATGTTAAAATGTGAAACATTCACCTACACTGCAACTGTTTGATTAGTAAAATACATATCTATGAAGATAACTGAACGCAAATATTCCAAACAAATTTATTTATAACTAGTAGCCCTGTGCACGAATCCATGCGCCAGTAGGTCGCTGCCGCCCTCCTGTAGCTCCCCTGCCCGCCTCCTCCCTCCTCTCTCTGCACCTCATCGCTTGCTTCCCTGCCCTCTCCTGTTGCTCTCTGCCACCCACTTGTAGTTTGCTCCCCAAACCCTCCTGCAGATCCATGATCCGGTCGTTATTCGCAGTAGGTCGTTATGACTCATATATGAGCATATTCCTCTCTTATTATATAGGACTAGAGGCCTGGTGCATGAAATTCATGCATGGGGGGGGTCTCCTCAACCCAGCCTGCATCCTCTCCAATCTGGGACCCCTCAGATTGGGCCTAAACCGGCAATCAAACATCCCTCTCACAATCCGGGACTACTGGCTCCTAACTGCTAATCTGCCTGCTTGATTGCCCCTAACTGCCCCCCCTGCTGGCTTGGTCACCCCCCTCTGCTGGCCTGGTCACCCCTCACTGCTCCCCCTTGCCAGCCTGGTTGCCTCCAACTGCCCCCCCCTGCGGACCTGGTTGACCCACGCAGCCTGCTGTTTGGTCATTTGGTTGCCCCTCACTACCCCCCCTTCCAGCCTGGTGGCCCCATGCAGTCTGCTGCTCAGTCATTTGATAGCCCCTCACTAACCCCTCTGCTGGCCTGGTTGCCCCTCACTAACCCCTCTGCCGGCCTGGTCGCCCCATGCAGCCTACTGCTAAGTTGATTGGTTGTCCCTCACTAATGCCCCTGCCAGCCTGGCCACCCAACACAGCCTGTTTGGTCGTCTGTTCGGTTGTTTTGGATGCAACGGTCGCTTAGCCTTTTATATATATAGATACCCCAAACCTGGAAATAACCAATTTCATAGACAAATCAATGGATGAAGTTGTTATCCATAGAATGCAATACTACTTAGCAATAAAACAAATTCAATATTCACATAAGCATTTGTGTTGAATCTCAAAATATCTGTGTAGCCCTGACTGTTTTGGCTCAGTGGATAGAGTGTCGCCCTGCAGAATGAAGGGTCCTGGGTCCAATTTCAGTCAAGAGCACATGCCCAGGTTGAAGGCTTGATCCACAGTAGGGGGCATGCATGAGGCAACTGATCAATGATTCTCTCTCATCATTGATGTTTCTCTCTCTCTCTCTCTCTCTCTCTCTCTCTCTCTCTCTCTCTCTCTCTCTCCCTCTTCCTCCCTCCCTCCCTTCCTCTCTGAAAAACAATAAAATATATTTTAAAAATGTATGTGTAGCATTATGAAAACCAGTGTTTCTTAAAAAATACACACCTTATAGCACATATTAAATTATGAAGAATATGAACTAATCTAATGTAAAGGATGGAAAATGAATGATTGCATGGAAGACTTGGAAAGGCAGAAAGAGAGGTTATAAAAGGGCAGGAGGAAAATGAAGAATGTGGGAAATGTAGGTTTAGAGTTGTTGGTATGGAAAATAATAACTAACAAATAAAAATACAGGAATAAACTCTACTTTCACCTTGTGCCTCATTGGGTGGGTGTCATCCAGTGAACTAAAAGGTCCCTGGTGAATTCCAGGTCAGTGCACAGATCTGCCTGGGTTCCCAATAAGGGATGTGCTTGATGGAGCTCATGGATGTTTATCTTTCCTTCCTCTCTTCCTAAGTAAAATAAAATAAAGGTATTTTAAAAAATATTTTTAAAAAAGAACAAGAGATGTGTTTTGTGTACACACAACTGAAAGCCAACTTTTAAAAAATTTAATAAATCTTTATTGTTCAGATTATGACAATTGTTTCTCCTTTTCCCCCCCATAGCTCTCCTCCACCTGGTTCCCATCCCACCCTCTGACCTTGCCTCCCCCCACCGCCACTGTCCTCATCCATAGGTGTATGATTTTTGTCCAGTTTCTTCCCGTAACCCCCACACCCCTTTCCCACTGAGAATTATCAATCCACTCCCATTCTATGCCCCTGATTCTATTATATTCACCAGGTTATTCTGTTCCTAAGATTTTTAATTCACTTTATTTTTAGATTCACTTGTTGATAGATATGTATTTGTTGTTCATAATTTTTATCTTTACTTTTTTCTTCTTCTTTCTCTTCTTAAAGAATACCTTTCAGCATTTTATATAATACTGGTTTGGTGTTGATGAACTCCTTTAGCTTTTTCTTATCTGTGAATTTCTTTATCTGCCCTTCAATTCTGAATGATAACTTTGCTGGGTAGAGTAATCTTGGTTGTAGGTTCTTGCTATTCATCACTTTGAATATTTCTTGCCACTCCCATCTGACCTGCATAGTTTCTGTTGAGAAATCAGCTGACAATCGTATGGGTGCTCCCTTGTAGGTAATTAACTGTTTTTCTCTTGCTGCTTTTAATATTCTCTCTTTGTCTTTTGCCCTTGGCATTTTAATTATGATGTGTCTTGTTGTGGTCCTCTTTGGATTCCTTTTGTTTGGGGTTCTGTGTGCTTCCTGGACTTGTAAGTCTATTTCTTTCACCAGGTGGGGGAAGTTTTCAGTCATTATTTCTTCAAATAGGTTTTCAGTATCTTGCTCTCTCTCTTCTCTGGCACCCCATAATTCTGATGTTGGTTTGCTTGAAGTTGTCCTAGAGGCTTCTTACACTATCTTCAAATTTTTGGATTCTTTTTTCTTTTTGCTTTTCTGGTTGAGTGTTTTTTGCTTCTTTGTATTTCAAATCTTTGACTTGATTCTCGAGTTCCTCTAGTCTGCTGTTGTGTCTGTATAATATTTTTAATTTCAGTCAGTGTATGTTTAATTTCTAGTTGGTCCTTTTTCATATCCTCGAGGGTCTTGTTAAATTTATAGGCCTTTTCTAGGAAATTCTTGAAAAGCCTTATAACTGTGGTTTTGATCTCTATATCCAGTTGTTTGTTTTCCTCCATTTCTTTTGTTTTGATCTGTTTCTTTGTTTCTGCATTTTCGCTGCTTCCCTGAATTGGTAGGGTGGCTTTGTGTGCTAGGTGTCCTATATGGACCAATGGGTAGGCCTCCCAGTTACTTGAGGTGGACATTCTTGGTGCACCCATTTGTGGACTGTGTGCACAGCCTTGTTGTAGTTAAGTCTTGATTGTTGTTGGTGTCACTGGGTGGAATTGACCTCCAGGCCAATTGGCTGTGAGGACCAGCTGTGTCTATAATGGAAGAACTGCTGTGCTGGAGACACGCTCATGGTGCAGGATTTGTTTCAGTGGGGCTTTGGTGCTCACTGAGTCTTCCTCTTGAATGTGTCACTTATGGATGTGAATAGTTGAAATCTGGTGTCGTCTCACACTGACCACTAGATTCACTAACATCTGGATCTCCAATGGGGTGCAGGTCAGCTACTGTCTGAGGCCGCCCAGCAAGAGCTACAGTGAGAACTACAGTTTACTCCTCTTTGCTTGGTGTTTGGAGGTTTTGGAGCTGACTGACCAGAGCTGCAGTTTGTTAGGTTAAGCTACGATAGGGCAGGTCATTTATATGCAAAAGTCACTGCGTGGAGCTTGGGTGGGTTTGTAGATTGTATGGGCCGGGGTCTCAAGGAGTCACTAGGCTAGGGCGTGGAAAACAGCGATGGCTGCCAGTCAGCCGTCTCTGTGTTTCCGCGTTTTCAAGGCCCCGCATCCCGCGCCCCAGTGCAATAAACAATGATTGCTATGCACACCTCTGCAAGGAAACCACCCTCACTTTCTGATCCGATGGCAGACAGTCCAGCTTCCCCCATAGGAGTTTGGGTCCCCAGTGTCTCCCCAGAAACTGGAGTTCAGAGTAATTGGGAGCTTGTCTCCCTTTGGGTTGAAAAAAGCAATGCCTGCTGCCAGCCCGATTCGCATGCCTCCGTACCTCAGCTTTTCAGCGCTTGTGCATGTCTCAATGCTCTTTTCTCGTTCCTTCTCGTTGTAGAACTTCCACTCAGCCAGCTTCCCGTGGTTCTTGGTGATAGACGTTTTGTCTTTTAGTTGTAGTTTTGAAATTGTTGTGCGAGGCAGCAGTTTAGGTATTTATCTATGCCGTCATCTTGGTTTCTCCCCTGAAAGCATACTTTTGCCACACCTTGTATATAGTGACAGATAAGATTATTTCACATGTGATGGCTTCATGGCTTTAGTGCACTTTCTTGAATGTCAGTTCTTATATTCTGGGAGAAACTTCATTACCTCAGCGGCAGCAAATATTGGCAAGCAGTGAAGATTGTGCCATAGGAATCAATAGGAATGCTGACCGGTTATAAAAAGACACATCCTGGGACTGATTACAGGATTATTCTTCCTCTAGATTTGAGTTCTTACAAAATGAGAAATGACCTTGAGGTGAACATGCTAGAGAGGCCATGGGAACCCACAAAACCATTAAATTATTTTCTCTGCCAATGACTTCAGCTACAGGAAATAGTTATGGAGATCCTGAGAATGTCTGTTCACAAAGGTCACACAAGCCACATACCCTGGAACAATTGTGGATTTACATTCAGATGAGGCATTTTTCATCTAATTTACTGCAGTCTCTCCTATCACTATGAAAAGAGTTTCTGTCTCAATAGTAGTTTAACCTCAGAGTCTTACAACAAATGCCAGCAACCCATGTAATTTTGTACTTCATGGCCCGTGGCTCCTTTGCAGTATGTGGGGAGGAGTTCCCGTCATCATTGCTGAGAATTATGTAATACATACTGTGAACAGAGAACATAATTCATATTGTTCACAGAGGTACAGTAAAAGGCCTTCCCTTCAGGGTGACCATTGACCTCACAAACAAGGTACCAGGCTCCAAATTAAAATCACAAAGTCATGCAGCCTTTCCTTCAAGGCCTTGGGCAGCAAGGAAAAATAAGCCCATTTTGGACAAGGTGTGATTTTCTACCAGCATGCTCTTCCTTCAGAAGCACAGAAAGTTTGATGGCCCCATAATATCTGTTCACATCTACATGCTGACAGATTACAACTCTGCTTGCAAATCATCACAGGCAGTGAATAGAGCAAACACAATTAAAGATACAAAAGAAAAAACACCTTTACAAAAATATCATAAACCAGAGCCATGTACATCAAGCCAATTCACACTGGTGAAATAGAACCTAAGCCAATCATCATAGCATAATATGAGAACCACAATGTCTCTGAAAGAGGTACCACTTCTTAGCTGACTATGGGTGCTCTGGGCAAACCCTGGGTCAGGCCCATTTTCTAGTCAGAGAGAAAGGAATGAAGATGCTGCCAAGAGTTCAGAATATTCAGAATTTTCTCAAGCACAAGTGAGCATGCAGGGTTTGTGACTGATTCACACTGTTCAGGTGAGCCAGGTGATGGAGGTGAAATCACTCCAGCCACAAGTACTCACAGTGACATCAATGGCCTGGTCAGGATTGCAAGTGCAAGCACCTCCTTAAAGTCTCACTTGTATCTGAAAGTTATGAGGAATCTAGCTGGGTGTATGGCCTGATAAAAGGGTTTTATATTAAGGTAAATGTGTGTCACAGGTTCTCCTTCATTGTTATTATTCTCAGTAAGACAAATAAAATTCCCTGCACATTTAAGGCTCTTCACCAGTGTGAACTCTCGGGTATCTAGTAAGGTTATATTTTCAGCTAAAAGATTTCCTACAATCAGTACATTCAAAAGACTTTATCCCAATGTGCACTCTCTGATGTTAAATGAGTGCATAAATATGCCAGAATGACTTTTTATAGCAAGTATGTCAAACTAACAGCCCACAACGAATATTTTTGTGGCCCAGCCAATACAACGGTATGTAAGAAATGTTTTAATAAAAAATGCATAACTTATTTTTACAATATCCTGTTATACATAATTATCCTACCTAATAATAGACAAATATGCAAATTGGCCATACCTCTGAAACACCCATAAGCCATGCCCACCATCCAATCAGAATGAGTATGCAAATTAACCCAAACCAAGATGGCTACAGCCACAGAGAGCAAGGTTTCCTAGGTAACAGAGGAAGCCAAGCTTTCCACCTGCCCTTGCCAGGCCTAAGCCTCCACTCAAGCTACAAAGTTTCAATTATAGAAGGTAAACAAATTCAAACAAATGGCGGCAGAATGGAGCTTGAGAGAACAGGCCAGGGTTGCCGCCGGCAACAGGGGAAGCAAAGCTTTCCGCACACCCTGGCCAGGCCCACCCGCTTAAGGCAACAAAGTTTCAATTATAACCCCAACAGAAATGGCTGCCAGCCTCGGAGGGAGCCCCAGGCTTGGCTCCACTCCAGGCTACAAAGTTTCAACTGTAGAAGGAAAATAAATTCCAGATACCAGGGCCTCTGCTTGGGTTGCCAGTGGGTGTGGCCGGCCTGCAAACCACCACTGGCCCCTCACTCAGGCAACTCCACACCCCAAGGGAACCCCACCCTAATCAAGGACACCCTTCATGTCAAACCAGCTGGCCCCCACCCCTGTACCAGGCCTCTATCCTATCTAATAAAAGAGTAATATGCAGATTGATCATCACTGCAACACACAATATAGCTGCCCCCATGTGGCCAAAGATCTGCCCCCATGTGAACACAGGATGGCCACCACAAGATGGCCAGCAGGAGAGGGCAGTTTGGAGGCACCTGGCCTGCAAGGGAGGGCAGTTGAGAAGGACCAGGCCTGCAAGGGAGGGCAGTTGGAGGTGATCAACCCTGCAGGAGAGGGCCGTTAGGGGTGACCAGGCTGGCAGAGGAGGGAAGTTGGGGACAAACAGGCTGGCAGCAGAGTGGTTAGGGGGTGATCAGGCTGGCAGGCAGAAGCGGTTAGGGGCAATCAGGAAGGCAGGCAGGCAAGCAGTTGGGAGCCAGCCGTCCTGGATTGTGAGAGGGATCCCATATTGGTGAGCGTACAGGCTGGGCTGAGGGACAACCACCCTCCGTGCACGAATTTCGTGCACTGGGCCTCTAGTATAATTATAAATAACTATAATGTTCGCTAAGTACTGATGACTATAATTGTGTTACATTAATTTCCCTTACTGGCAGGCACATCATTTCTCTCCATTAATACTAGCAGCAAATATTTTAGCAGCCAATTGCCATGCCATTAATCATAGAATGACTTGTTTGTTGTGCACAAAAGTAAATATTTTGCTTTCAGAGAACAAGAAAAAATAGGTTTATTTGCCTTACACTTATTAATTCGTGCAGTTATTCAGTGGCTGGTAAGTTAATGTTCAAGAAAAAATATTAAATTTTTATTAAAATGTTCTATTATTTTATGTTAACAATTGCTCATTTATTTCAGCCCTTTGTATTCAGCATGTCTCTACAGAAATAAACCTATGTTTCTATGAAAATTGAAGCTTCTGTTTTTTTTGCGGCACACATACACTTAAACCATGTTTATTTGGTCCATGTTAGCCTTTGAGTTCTACAGTCATTACCCTCATATGACTTTTATTCTGTGTGAACTCTTTTGTGTATAAGAAGGTGACTCTTTTGCCTAAAAGAATTTGCACATTCACTACACTCATAACGTTTTTCTCCAGTGTGAACTCTCTAGTATTATGTGAGGTTACCACTTTGACTGAAGAACTTCCCACAATCACTACACTCATATGGATTTCCTCCAGTGTGAACTCTCTGGTGTTTAATGACAGTTCTGCTTTCACTGAAGGATTTTCCACATTCTGTATACTCATGGGACTTTTCTCCAGTGTGAATTCACTGGTGTTTAATGAGGTTAGGCATGTATCTGAAGGACTTTCCATAATCACTACACTCATGGATTTTCTTCATTGTGAACTCTGTGGTGTCTAATGAAGTCAGACCTGGGACTGAAGGACTTCCCACAGTCACTACACTCATACCACGTTTCTCTAATGTGAACTCTATTATGTTTAATGAGAGCAGTGCTTTCACTGAAGACCTTCCCACAATCAGTACACTCATAGGGCTTTTCTCCAGTGTGAACTCTCCCATGTTGAAGGTGGTTAAAGATTTGTCTAAACACTTTCCCACATTTATTATACTCATAAATCATATCTCCAGAGCAGAGACCTTTCTGTTTCTGGCTGGCAGCTGTTTCACATTCAACCCACTGGTGATGTCTTTTTCCACTGAGAAATTCCTGTGAAATCTCATTGTTACTGTGTGGCTCCTCAGTATTAAGAGTGGCCTGGTACTGGAGAAGCCCTGAGATGGCTGGGGAGTCTTCCCCAACTTCTGTACTAGCTGAAGACACCCCAGATAAGTAGAAGCAACAACTGGTCACAAGTGAGTCACTCTCCACATCTTCGTTCCAGGCTTCTCACCACTGGCATCCTTCTGTTGCTGGTGAGGGTTTGCACTGAAACACAAGTCTCTCACACATGCATCACTTAATAACACATTCTTCTCAAAGTATACCACTTGCAAAGTATCTTTTAACATTGAGAAACATGGCTTACACAGATGGGTTCCCTGGGTGACTGGAGCTGTCTTGGAAGCCCTGACCTGAGAACCTCCTACAGATACACTGTGCTCAGAATAGGCTTCCACATCATCCATTTTATGCCAACAACCTAAAAACAGAGAAATGATGAGGAAATGAATGTTGACTCTGGTGACGGGGGGAAGTCCCATTATAAAAGTGTGTTGCACATACTACATTGGTTTCATGCAATTGGCTGAAAATGAAAGACCTGAAATTTGGATTAATAAGAGACCATTGTGAAGTTCTTGACCACTGAGAATCACAAAACAAGGGAGACTTCAACAGAAATAGAGCAAAAACTTGGCAAGCACCACGTGGAAGAGAAGCGGAATATCCAGCTCATTCTGCTGCTAACAGCATTCAGTAGATATTTTCTGCTGGTGACATGGGCAAGCTGTGCAGCAGGTTGGTTACATCTCATTCCAAGTAAAATTCAATACACAAGTACCTGGTGTTTGAGTGGTATTTAAGCATGTGTGTGCTCCTCATAACACTTGCATAGGTCTATGTGGTAGTATACTTCAGAAAGAGATGTGCAGAGGAATAGATGATGTAAAAAGGACACAAAGGCGAAGATAGACAAAGTTAGGAAGACACTGATAAATTGACGAGTCAGCAAAGTGTCAAGTATGGAAAAGGAAAGGTATAAATGAGGTATGGCCATTTGGAACCTACACCATGGTACAATCTGAACACCATTCTTATGTCAGACCTCCCTCCGTTGCCATACCACACTTCCAGGCATCTTCTGAGACCATCTTGTATGTTCACCCTGGAGAAACCCAGTGTTCTCCCTCAACCTCCTTCTCTAGAAATATGTACAAACTAAATATTCTGAGTAGCAATGAAAGACAACAGAGGTGAACAAGCCATCACTTGCCCATAACAATTTGGCTTGCAATAGTATTCAGAGAAGGTAATATTACAAACAACAATTGAAGGAGCGTCTTACAAGAACAGCCCTTGGTTCATGTATAGAAAGAGGACACCTGGTACAGGCATTCACCAAGCCTTATCTACAGGAAAGGTGCAGAAGGGGAAGCCATGGATCTGGATATAGTCACCATTCCTGGGAGAGGAAGAGCAGGTGGGACCTATTAAGCTGTCTGTAAGACTGCTGACACCCAGACACTTCCTGCAGTTTCTGATGCAACTGGTGTTGGGAGGTTTATGTAGTCTATTGTTTGGGACTCTCTGCAGAGCTCAGCACTGGCAGCCACAGCCCATTTGACAAGGCAGTGGGGGAAATTAGCAGAGCACATGGTCTGGCTTTGAGAGAGAGAAAGAGAGAGAGAAACAGAGAGAGAGAGAGAGAGAGAGAGAGAGAGAGAGAGAGAGAGAGAGAGAGAGAGAGGGCTATGTCTAGAGAATAAATGAAGAGTGGGCATCATTTCAGGATACTAGGAGAGATGTGAAGGTCTTACCTATGAATGATTCAAGTGCAAATACTTTCAGAATCACATCGCAGTACAGACGTCTCTGAGACTCATCAAGGAGCCCCCACTCCTCCATAGAGAAGGCAATGGCCACATCCTCAAAGTTCACATCCTGTCATAATGGGGACAGTATATCCCATGATGATATTCTCTCTTGACATGCCATGTTTGTCATACTCCCCACCCTACACATCCATCTGCTCCCTCTACTCCCCACATCAGAGAAGATAGCAGGCCTTGGTCCCATTAAAGTCAATCTCTCATTTTCCTGCTGATACTGTGTCTTCCCACAATAATAAAGGCAGATGAGCAGATAGACCATTCCTGTGCTCTTGTCCTCAAATGTGAGTCACATTGCCCCTTTTCAAAAACAGTGGGTGTCAGGAACATAGGGTAGGAAGTGATGTTGTACATAAAGGAAATATGATGGATTTGACACTGGTCTTATCAGGCAATACCCATGTTGTCAACCAAATTGTCCCTCCAAGACACCAAAAATCATGGTAATGCAAATTACACTTCCAAGGCCAATTTTAGTTTGCTGAGGCCATCATTTTGCATTGCCTGCTGCCCATAGTTCTTTGATTCACACTTGTCTCACACAGCTTATTCCCAAAGGCACAAATTCACTGGTAACACAAATGAGCCATGACAAGGACAGGGTGAATCCTAATCAGCTTCTTTTCCTAAATTCCAATTCACCACCTCTGTAATATATTTCCCTCTCAACCTTCTCTCTTCTCCTTTCCTCATGCCAGTGGAGATTTTCAAGTACAGCTGACACTGATGTATGCTAACTCATTCCTATCGTTTACTGGGTCAGCCCTACAAGAAATGGCAGGTGGGCACATATATGGCACCTAAGCTCTGGATGTAGCACCACAGCAACCCATCTTGTTAGAAATTACCCTAAAATTTCCCATATCATATCATAAAGACATCATCAGAAATGGACTCCCTTTTCATTCACTCACACTAGTATGTCAATGTTAATGCCTTGCCACCATTAATTCACACTGCCTCTTCAAGTGCACATCACTCTTTACCATGCCTCTCTAACACCTGCACTCCCTCAGCCCTGGCCCCCATAGTCCTCTCCATGGCCTCTTACTTATTACTCAGCATGTGTTGTCCACAGAATGCTTGCCAACATCTCTCACTGAACTTCCACTCAAATCCCAACCCTGATGGCCCTCTGCACCATGCCCAGTGAGTCTCACAGATGACCACTCAAGCCTATAAGCTAATCCACAAACTGATGTAATTCCCCATACAGGCCACACCAAGTGTCACAACAACATCCTGGTGAGTGTTAGATAAGTTAATATGTGCCAGCCCTAGTCTCATCTTGTTTGAAAAACTCTTCACCCTCCACTTAATCTCATGCCACTCATCTTTTAAAGGCCTTGGCGACTCCAAAATGATTATTTTTCCCTGACACTCTACATGACAACTTCTGTCCCTATGCTGTGTTGTGATACCACCTCCCACAAAGAGTGACTCCAGCAGGAAAGCTAGTCCTTAAGCTCACACTATCCCTTCTGAGATACTACTACCATTACCAACCTGACCATGATTTCCTATATTGAAGTGATCAATCTGCAGTTCTGGCTGATGTGTTTCAGTTGGTTGAGCATAGACTCATGAACTGGTGAGGTCACATGCCTTGGTTGTGGGCCGGATCCAAAATAGGGGTTGTGCAGGTGTCAACCAATCCTTGTTTCATGCTCATCACTGTTTCTCTGTCTCTCTCCTTCTCCCTTCCTTTCTAATTTATACACACACGCGCACACACACACACGCGCGCGCGCGCGCACACACACACACACACACATAGGAAGTGGCAGGTATGTTTCTTAAAAATATATATATATATTTTAAGAAACATACCTGCCACATCCTGAATCAGCTCACTCTTCACTCCAAGCCTTTGCACATTCTGGATCCCATGCCCTGGAGGACCTCCCACTCATTACACTGGTTGCCAGAAACAAGGTCCACTTCATTAAGCCCTAGTTGTGGCTGTAAGAATCTGGGCCTAGTGTCTGTTCAAAGTACCCAGGTCCAAGGGCTACAAGAGTGGCTGGACAGTCCCAGGACACCACTCTCTCAGAGGCCACAAGTGTGTGAGGCCCTGAAATAAGCTCCAGAAACCCATACACCTAATCAATTCTGCATTTGCAGGAATTTGTGGAACGAAAATGATCTGTTTAGAACCTGGCAACCGCCACCAGGATCTATGGGCTCAGGCGGCTCAGTATCCTTGCTCAGCCCAGAGGCCAGGTGACCTTCAGATGCCTGTATTATCTCAGGGCTCAGTCCTCAGTGCACACTCCTCCCAGTTACCTTATCATTTACAGGACTTCTCCTTCCTGTCCACAACTGCTGTCCTGTCTTCTAGTCTGTTCCTCCTCTGAGTAATGCTAGGAAAAGTTAGAACCCTACCTCAAAAAATGTCCCTCTCTTTTTCACAACCATCTATTGTTAGGTCTGATCAAATAATTGAATCAATATTCCCTCCCTCTCCCCCGCCCAGGGAACTGGCTTTATGCCATTTCACAATGGACATTCTACTTGCTTAGACCACATTCCACTTGCTAAGACTGTTATCTCTCCCCTCTGGAGTTTCACAGAATCCAGACCTGCACAGAGAATTCTCCATTCAGAAAAAGTCCACCTAGAGTCCTTTAAAAACCTCTGACTCCCCGTCTTTAGGTGCTGGTGCCATTTTGGGGCTCAGCCCAGCTGGTATCCAGATTACCTAACAAATTCATAATTCTTCACTCTCTTTTGGCCTCATGCATTCCTCCTTCAGCGACCCTAACTTTTGGTGATGAAATCCAGGAGGATTCTATGGGGATAGGGAGCCATCGCCCTGGCTTCGGTCACCCCAAGTTTGCTACTCAGAAAGCAGTAGGCAGTGGCAGCTCAACCTGGGCTTACCTCCAAATCCTACTCAGGTGACTCGATTGCAGGCCTCGATTAGGGCTACCTCACTTATTAACCCTCCTGAGCCAGCAAAGGAGGATGACGGATCAGGATCCTCTCCTTCTCCATTGCTGACCCTCCATCCCACACCGGCCAATCTTCTCTAGGTGAGTAACATTCCACAATTTCTCTCGTTTCGAGTCTTCTGCCCACTCCTTCCCACTGATTTTTCAAAAGTCTCTTGTCTCAAAAGTCCTGGTGTAGGCCAGAAGACTCCTCAGTCATTTGGCTTTCGGTTCTGCTGGATTGGGGCCCCAAGCCCAAAGGGTCACCTCTCATTTCTCATAGTGATTTGTTTAGCTGTGGGGATGCCTGCCCTAAACAGTCACCTATGGATTTGTCATCTGTCACTCACCCTTCCTCTCTTGTGGGCTACACCACACTCCTTCTGCACACTCACAGGGGAGATCATGCCCAATCACCTCACTTTATTTTGTAACACTGTTTGGCCACAATATAAACTAGATGATAAGTCTCAATGGCCTAAAAATGGCACTTTTAATTTTAATGCTTTGCACAATTTAGATAATTGCTATCATTGCAATGGAAAATAGTCAGAGATTCCCTATATCATGGCCTTTTTCACCCTTCAGTCCCAATCCTCTATCAGTCCTGCTCTACCTATCAGATCTTTCTCCTTCACACAAAACATCACATTCCTAACATTTCTGATTCTAAATCTACTTTTGACTCAGCAGACCACTGACATCCATCCCCTTACACATCCCTTCCCTCACCTGCAGTAGATTCCCAAAACCCAGACCCACCTCACCAGCAACCACCTTTTCCCCCAGACACTGAGAGCCCAAATCCCAAGAACTCGAGCTCCATTACAGCCTTTTCCCACATGACACTTGCTCTCAGGCCACCCTAAGACTGCCTTCCTCAACAGCTGCTTCTATTGCTACACCCATTCTATCCTGAGGGAGGGAGCAGGAAAGGAGGGTATTGTCTGGGTACACATCCCATTTTCCATGTCTGACCTTGCACAGATTGAGAAGCATTTCAGGTCTCTTTCCAGTGACCCCACCACCTTTACTAAAGAATTTAAGTACCTGACCCAGTCCTATGACCTGACCTAGCACAACATCTAAGTCATCCTGTTGTCCTCTCTCACCCGAGAGGAAAAGGAGCATGTCTGAATAGCAGCTCAGGACCATGCCCTGCCCTCTGTAGACAGGACTCGGTGGCCAGCCCAGTTGGTGCTAGTGTGGGGTCCCCGGAACTGACCCAAGTTGAGGCTATCAGGTCAATTTTCCAGAGCGCTGGCTCTGTAGTCTTTCTCATTGTCAGACTCAAGAAGGCAGCCCATAAGGCGGTCAATTATGACAAACTTAATGAAATCACCCAAGGCCCTGATGAAAACCCAGCTCTCCTCCTCTCCCACCGCACGGAGGCCTTACACAAATTTACCACCTTAGAACCCACCTCCCCAGAGGGAGCCCTTCTTCTGAACATCTATTTTATATCCAAATTAGCCCCCGACATACACCATAAACTTCAAAAAGTAGAAACAGGTCCACAAACACCTCAAAAAGACCCTGTTAACCTGGCCTTTAAGGTCTTTAATAGAAACGAGGAGACCCAAATCCAAAAACAAAGGTGGGAGCAGGCCAAGGCTGAGGCCTAGACGAATGTCTTTCAGCTCCTAGTCGCCACTCTCACGAACCCCAAATGATGTGCCGGTCCTCCAACTGAGTGTTAAGCCAAGGACTAGACCTCTTCTGGGCCCATGCTTCAAATGCAACAATGAAGGACACTAGACCAAGTCCTGCTCAAACTGGAGACCCCCACCTGGTCCCTGCCCACGGTGCAGAAGGGAATGCCACTAGAAATCAGACTGCAGTCTGGCCCCTCCAGGTCGGACATCAGCCAGCCCAGCAAGGTCGACCTCTGGATCCGGTTTGGAGTCCCAGACCTCATAGGACTGGCCACTGAAGCCTGAAGCCCCAACAAGGCCCCACAGACTTACAGCACCAAAACAGAGACTCGGGTAACAATGTGGGGGCAGGTAAGTCAATCTCAATTGTAATTGAAACTTGGGCAAATTATTCTGCCCTCCCTGAATTCACTGGGACCCTTGTTCCCTCCTTGTCTCTATTATCGGGTTGACGGATTAGTCTCACAGCCATTAGCCACCTCACTTCTACACTGCATCTTACTAAATGCCCCATGAACTCTTTTCTCATTCTACCTCAGTGCCTGACCAGTGCTACAGCACATCCTCTCATAAAACCCAGTTGTCCCAAATGACAGTCACCTACCTCAGTTTCCCTCTCACCTCACTAAGCTGCACCATTCCTTAGACTGTAAATGCCTTATCTCCAAGACTGTCCCATCCTCTAAAAAAGAAATACTCTCCTTTCTCAGGCTTGCTGGGTACTCTTACCTCTGAGTTCCCAACTTCAGTCTTCTCACAAAGCTCCTCTATGAAATGACATGGCAAAGGCACCCCCTCACTGAGCCATTAGATCCTTTAATGATCTGAAAACTGCTCTCACCTCAATGCCTTCTCACTCCCCGCCGCTTCCCAAAGAACATCTCTACTGCAAAATTCTGAACGCTCACTTAACAGTCTGGATACTATCAGAAGCTGAACTCATTATCAGCCAAACCTTAGCATGTTATCTCTAAGGAAAAATGTGGCAGTTTTAAATCCCAACAGCTTGAGGCCTGGGAACAGGCTGCAGGGCCTGCTCCCTCCTCCCCATGCCTTTTCTCCAGCCTCATATTGTGAGAATAAACAAGTCCATCTTTTCTGTCAAAGAACAGTTTAGACAGCTGCCATTTTGGACTGCATGAATTGGCAGCAGCCATGTTGGCCACATGGCTTGCAGCTCCCCTGGGGGCTGCCATCTTGAAACAGCAAAGGCCAACCCCTCCATTTGAATTATCCAATCATGAAAGACTGTGTGCCTGAGCTCCAATCAAGAGCAAAGGACAGGTCACGTGAGTAAGGGATTGTAAACCAAGCAGACTGCCTGCTTGGTGTGCATGCCCTTCATGTGTGTGCACCCTTCTATGTAGAAGTAAATATGTTAGCCTTGCTGCCTGGCTCCCGAGTGTTTTGTATTCTACCAGAACCCCTGGCTTGGGGGGCTCACCTTATTTCTAACAATATGCCTACATATAATTTTCCAAAGTCTTTGGTAACTTAAAGGCTTTGGAGAATTTCTGGGTTAGATGGTAAACATCTAAATATTTTAAAATAGCATGAAATACTGAAATACTGACTGCTAGACATGTTTTAATTCACCTGCTATTAGTGTTTATTACAGAAGGTCTCTTGTACTTTGTTGAATGTATATTTTCTAGAAAGTAAGAGTGTGTTATTTGTGAATGGGTAGAAAGTTTGTGTTGTCCAGTGAGTAAGGACCTGCTCACCTCTGATGTCCAAAGAGACCCCTTCTCTCCTAGCAAGCTAAAGTAGCCCCCCACAGGCTCTCTCCTGTTGCTTGAGTCCTTATATCTGAGCCTAGACTTTATTATCACTGCTCATTCACAGTCCTTGACATTATCATTGAAAGCATCAACAGGTCTTCCTGCTTGGTATTTAGGAACTTCTCTCCCCTTTTCTAACCTTCTTTAAAGTCATACACTGCAAAGGACTCCGAGTCAGGAATTATCTCATAGTAAAGGGAAAAAACAAAGCAGACCAGGAGGCCAAGGCAGTGGTTCAGAGGAAGCCTCTGTCTCCCCAACTCTTAGCTGTACCCCATAAAACACCCAAATATACTCCAGAGGAACTTCAGGCCCTAATAGCTCTTGGGGCTATGCAGGAAGATCCATGTTTAAAATTTCAGGGAAAATATATCCTTCCCTAGGGACAGGCCCATGATATCTTACCGGCTATTCACAATTCCCTATGAATAGGATAAATTTACAACTCCTAAAGCCCCTCATCACATGTCCTAGCCTAGCCTTACTACTGCAAGGTATCATCAAAACCTGATCTACTTGTTACTCAGTATGTCCCCAAGGACAGGTTAGATTAGACCTCCCTTCCCAACGAATCAGGCAAGGGGCCAAATCCCTGGACAAGATTGGCAATTGACTTCACTCACATGCTTCCTATTAAAAAACAAAACAAAAACACACCAAATATCCCTTGACCCTCATAGATACCTTCTCAGGCTGGGTAGAAGCATTCCCCCTGCATCTGAAAAGTCCATCAAGGTCACACAAGCTTCTATTCAGAATATCATTCCCAGATCCGGCCTCCTTGCCTCATAACAATCAGATGATGGACCTGCTTTCATATCTCAAATAACTCAACAGGTCTCCTCCACTCTGAACATCCTGTGGAACTTACACCCCACCCCCTCAAACAGCCCCGATCTCCAGGCAAAGTAGAAAAGGCAAATTCATTAATTAAGTCCCTCCTAACTAAATTAACTCTCCAAACTGAAGAACCTTAAACTACTCTCCTACCGCTAGCCTTTATGCACATCAGGGCAATCCCTCCAAGAACCCTCCTTTCTTAGTCCCGTTGATCTAAGTATGGTTACAAACACTGCTCTACAGTGTACTGTTCTTTAGCAGTGATTCCCAAGTTTGGTTAAACACTGTTCTCCACTGTTTCCTGATGTTGTTCAGTGATTTAATGGGTTCTCAAAAACGTTTACCCCGTTTCCAGCCCGGATTGAGGGTTTGATTTCCAGTAGGAGGCCTGCAGGAGGCAGCTGGTCAGGATGTTTCTCTCCAAGACATTTCTCTCTAGATCCCTCTCCCTTCCTCTCATTCTTTCTAAAAAATCAATGAAAACTTATTTTAAAAATAAGTAGATGTTTTCCAGGTTTTAAATTAATTTAAACAAAAAATGTTGCAGGAGAGCTTGAATTAGAACCCACTTATATGTCCAACTTGTGTCCGTTTCCTCTGCAAAGGAATAAACTGCTTCCAATTACTGGTATCCCTCAGTTGTGCTGAAACACACACACAGCCCCCAAAATCAAAAGAGGTGTATAAGCACCCCAAAGAGTGGCGTATACCATTGGCTGCAGAATGTAGAGCCGGACCGACGCCTGCTCACTGCGGCCACGCTCCAGGAGCGAGCACAGGGATGCCTGGCCCGAGGGTTGCCCTGCCACCTGGCAGGGCCCGTGGCCAGCATGGCACCTCCAGCATCTGCCAGAAGCCGCAGGACCTGCCTGGCCCTCCGCCTCCACCGGAGCCAGGCACAGCCCTGCCTGGGTCCAGCGACTGAGGGGCCTCGGGGAAGACGCAGCAGGGTGCCAAGTGGAGCCTGGTGGTGGCTTCACCAGGGGGTGGAACTGATTCGGCAATGGGGGAGGGGACTGCCATCCCGCCAGGAAAGGAAGGCATCCTCTAGGTTTCCCAGAGGCCATCCTGTCTTCCCTGCCTCTTCTGGGTGGGAGCTGCGCCCGCACGTGGAGCCCTGCAGCAGCCCCGCGTTGCCTTGTTGCCCCTCCCGCACCTGTCCCTTGGCCCATGGGTCAGCCGGGGCACAGGGCAGCTGGGATGGCCTGAGGGGACGCACAGCCCCGCCCGCAGACACAGGGTGGCAGGCAGCACTGCTCAGTCCCTGGCGCTCCTGGGCATTCTGCCTGGCTGGCCCTGTTCCCTCCCATGCGCCCCATATCCGGCCCACCAGGCCCCAGGCCTGGCTCTGCCTATTTTCATGTGTTTTAAAACAAAGATTGGGCGAAGGTTATCATCTCAACAGGGAAGCAAAAATAATTCACATCAGGTATCTACAATGCATGACTCCATTTTCTGGACTCTATAAATATTCAGAATTATGGGTAATACTGTAATTCTATTTGGCCTTTGTTAATTATATATATGCTATTTTTATTTTCCACATTTACCCCCCAAAATTTATTTATTTTTTGCTTCTAATAAAATGATGCTGGTGGTTTCTGCTGGGATAGAAATTAGCTCACAATGAGGAGGCTTTTATAAGCTAAATAGTGGCCCAGTGCACAAAATTCGTGCACGGGCGGGGGGTGGGGTATTCCTCAGCCTGGTCTGCACCCTCTCCAATCTGGGACCCCTCGACGAATGTCCTACTGCCAATTTACAGGGATCGGGCCTAAACGGGCAATCGGACATTCCTCTCACAATCCGGGACTGCTGGCTCCAGCCACTCACCTGCCTGCCTGCCTGATTGCCCCTAACCACTCTGCCTGCCAGCCTGCTTGCCCCCAAGTGCCCCCCCACTGCCAGCCTGCTTGCCCCCAAACTCCCCCACCAGCCAGCTCACCCCCAACTGCCCCCCTGTGCCAGCCTGCTCACCCCCAGCTGCCCCCCTTGCTGGCCTGCTTGCCCCCTGTTTCATCCCCACTGGCCTGCTCAATCCCAACTGGGCCCCCTGCTGCTCTGCTTACCTACAATGGCTTCTGCCGTCCCATCTTGGCCTGATCACTCCATGGCCACCCAAAGTTCCAGCCTCTCCTTTTTTTCTTTTTCTTTTTTTTTTTTTTCCACACCTCCTTGAGTGGAGTCCAGGGCAGGCTGGAAGCAAGTATAGAGCATTTATTTATCTTCTATAATTGAAACTTTGTAGCCTTGAGTGGAGTCCAGGGCTGGCCAGGGCGGGCAGAAGCTTGGCTTCCTCCGTTGCCGGGGCAACCCAAGCCTCCTGCTTGCTTCAGCTCTGTGGCCGGCCACCATCATGGTTGTGTTAATTTGCATACTCACTCCTGATTGACTGATGAGTGTGGCTTGTGGGTGTAGTGGAGTGATGGTTAATTTAGTGTAGATGCATGTTTCTCTTTTATTAGTGTAGATGCTCCCACCCTGTGGTAATATGAGGTTATGGCATAGTTAAATCTTTAGGAACCATTAGCAAATTTGTAAGCCAATGCTGCCATCCGGTGGTGTTATTGAGATATGGTAGGGGTAAACCTTTAGAAACCTTAGTTTAACACATCACCCCGGACTTTTTTTGCCATTTACTTGGTTTTGCTTGTTTAAAATACATATTTTTATTCGCAGTTAAAACGCTTTTTCTGACAAGTATAGGACAATGCACAGAATTGTATAATTATTTAAAAAGTAAACAAAGAATGTTATGTTTTTCTAGTAAAATAAAATAGTCAATAATTTACCCTAAAAAAAAAATCTAGGTTAAGATAGTATGTAAGACAAATTGTACTGGGCCTTTAGCAAACAGAGTATTCTCAGGCTATACAATCAGACTATAGTAAACAATGTTTCTAAGTCACTTTCACAAGGCTAGATTTAACCTTTACAACAAATCTTCACACACACACACACACACACACACACACACACACACACACACACACACACAATGAGTCAAGCATACTTTTGAATACTGAAGCAGAAATCCTCAATAATATATTATCAAATAGACTTTGGCAGAGTATTAAGAGGATAATAAATAATGGGCTCTTGGTAAGCATGCCGCTGAGAATCTGATTTACCACTATGTTTCCAAGTACCCCAGCTTCTTCACTTACAGAAGAAATACAGAGAATCAGCTCATCTAACTAGTGAGCTCAACTGAGTGATCAGTGAAGTGAAGGTCTATTAAGACAGATTTACTGTGTGGGTGTGGGATGGATTTGTGTATGGGTGGGGGAGGTGTGGGCCTATTAGAGAGACAGTTGAAAGAACTTAGAGTAAGTATTTTGTACCCCTTTTAACAATATTTTCACATAAGATTATCTTTTATAAAGGTTATTTGAAACAATTATCATTTCTTTTTATGGATGCACCTTTTTAAAAAATATGTTTTGAAAACACCAAAAGAAAAATCAAAAGATAGAGTGGGAAAATATTTGTAAATTATATTACAAAGGGCTAATTTTTCTAATGCATATAAATGACCCTTACACATATGAAAATATGAAAACACTTATAAAAAGAAAAATATAAATGTAAACTGCACCAGAATACCATTTTTAACCTATCAGATTGCCCCCCCCCTCCAGAAAAAAAAAATCTAAAAATTTGGTATCACACTTTGTTAGAAAGGCTGGGGAGAAATAGGCACTCCCATATTTTAAAAAATATATATTTTATTGATTTTTTTTTTACAGAGAGGGAGAGGGATAGAGAGTTAGAAACATCAATGAGAGAGAAACATCAATCAGCTGCCTCCTGCACATCTCCCTCTGGGGATGTGCCCGCAACCAAGTTACATGCCCTTGACTGGAATTGAACCTGGGACCCTTCAGTCCGAGGGCTGATGCTCTATCCACTGAGCTGAATTGGTTAGGGCAAGCACTCCCATATTTTGTTGGTGCAAAATCATACAACCGCTTTTTGGGGAGAATCTGGCAATTCTACAGAAATACATATATATTTTCCCATTGACCCAGCAATCTCTCTTCTGAGGATATAGCCTAAACAATCTTTTCCATAAGTAAGATTTAACGTATGCACAAGTTTATTGATTGTGGCCTAATTTGTAAAATTTTAGATTATAAACAACTCACATATTTAGTGCATAAATACTAGGCAAGTAAATGAAGGCATCCCCATTTGATGGAATACTATGCAGCCATAAAAAGGAGTGTGGAAGACCCCCTACTGATGTGAAGAGATCTATCTACAAGGCTATATCATTAAGTAATGAAATGAAGGCACAAAACAGTGTATAATAGTGTATATAGAATGTATAGAATATGCTACTTATAGTGAAATAAGAATATCTATTATATTCATTGTTATTTACACTTATTTACATTAAGAAACAGTAAGAAACTAATAAAATATATTCTCTTTGGGAAAAACAAAACAAAACCAAATAAAAAATATGTTTTGATTGATTTCATATAGGAAGGAAGAGGGAGAGATAGAAACATCAATGATGAGGGAGAATCATTGATTGGCTGCCTCCTGCAGCCTTCTCCCCCGTTACTCAGGGTCAAGCCTTACCTGGAATTGAACTGTGACCTCCTGTTTCATAGGTTGATGCCTAACCACTGAGCCACACTGGCTGAGCAGGATGCACATTTTTGACATAACGAATCATTTATTGTTAGGCATCTAAGTTTCTCTTTTTATTACTAGAAAATATGTTACATTTCTGCCTAATTCTTTGCCTACATTTCTGATATCTCCTTAGGACCAATTTATAGATGTAGAATTATTATATCAACTATTGCAACATTTAATTTTTTTTTTATTATTGACACTATTGCAGATATCCCCCACTTGCCCCTATCTTGCCCACCTCCACCCAGTCCCTGCCACTCCACCCTGGCCTTCACCATATTGTTGTCTGTGTCCATAGGCTATGCATATATGTTCTTTAGCAAATCTCTTCTAGAAATTACCCCCCATACCTCTTATCAATGATATCTATGGGCCTTTTCCATGTACGCCAAGCACAGCAAACTCAAATGCTAACATGGGCCAAATAAACAAGGTTTAAGTTTATGTAGGCCACAAAAAAGCTTCAATTTTCATAAAAACAGTTTATTTTGATAGAGACATGCTGAATACAAAGAGCTGAAATAAATGAGTAATCCTTAACATAAAATAATGCAGGTGTGCATTTGAACATCCAAGCCTTACACAGCACCACTGCCTGTGACTGCTGGAGAAGCAGCCAGCACCTGTAATCATACAAGAAGCAGCTACCCTATGACTGCCTCTCAAGGAGCACCACCACCCATGATCATGTGAGAAGCAGCTGCCCCATGACCACACGAGAAGCAGCTGCCCCGCGACACCCTCCAGGAGCAGCCACCCCACAACCGCATGAGGAGCGGCGGCCACATGATCAGCTGCCACCTGTGACCACGTGAGGAGTGACTACACTGTAACTGCCTGAAGAGCAGCCACCACCCACAACCACCTGAGGAGCAGATGCTGCCCAAGACCACCTGAGGAACAGCCACCGCCCATGAACACAAGACCCAACACCAAGCCCACTGCTGCAGTCACAGGCCCGTGCGACTCAACACCTAGATCCTTTGGGGAGAGCAAAAATGGGGAGACAGAAGAACAACCCCCAAAGGAAAGAAAAAGTGGAATTACCAGAAAAGGAATTAATTGAAACAGCGGCATGCAATATGTCAGAAAAATAATTCATATTAAGGATCATACAATTCATAAACTGGATGGATGAGAGAATCAACAACCTATGTAAGAATCAGGAGGAAATAAAGAGTGACATAGCTACAATAAAAAATAATATGGAAGCTCTCAACAATAGACTAGGTGAAGAAGAGGACTGAATAGCAAATTAGAAAATTAGAAGACAGGGAGGGAAAACACAACCAATTTGAACTGCAATTGGAGAAAAAATCATAAAACAAGAGGAGAGCTTGAGGGAGCTTTGAGACAACATGACACGAAGCAACCTGTGTATATTAGGGGTGCCAGAACAATAATAAGAAGAGCAAGCTTTAGAAAACCTATTGGAAGAAATAATGTCAGAAAACTTCCCTGACTTGGTGAAGAAAAAAGTCACACAAGCACAGAGAGTCCCAAACAAGATGAACTCCAAAAGACCCACAAACAAGATGACATCCAAAAGACATGTCATAATAACAATGGCAAATATTAATGACAAAGAGAGAATCTTAAATGCTACAAGAGAGAGACAGAAAGTTACATACAAGGAATCTCCCATTAGATTATCAAATGATTTCTCAACAGAAACACATCAGGCCAGAAAGGAATGGAAGGAAGTATACAAAGTGATGTAAAACAAGGGACTGAATCCAAGAATACTCTATCCAGCAAGGTTATCATTCAAAATTGAAGGGGAAATCAGGAGTTTCGTAGACAAAAAGAAAACAAAACAAACAAACAAAAAAACTAAGGGAGTTTATCACTACCATGCCAGCAATGCAAGAAATGCTAAAGGGACTGTTGTAAAAACACGAAATAAAAAGGCAAGAAGGAACACAGGCACAAAAAATAAAAATGGCTAGAAACAAGTACCTTTCAATAATAACTTTAAATGTCAATGGCCTAAATGCTTCAATTAAAAGATATCTAGTGACTGAATGGATAAGAAAATATGACCCATATATCTGCTGTCTACAAGATACTCACCTCAGAACAAGAGACTCACACAGACTAAAAGTGAAGGGATGGAAAAATATCTCCCAGGCAAATAGAAATGAAAATAAAAAGCTGGGCTGGCAATAGTTATATCTTACTAATTAGACCTCAGGAGGAAGGCCATAAGAAGAGATAAGGAAGGCCATTTCATAATGCTAAAGGGATTGATACAACAAGAGGATATAACTGGTAAACATATATGCACCCAATGAAGGAACAACCAAATACATAAAAAAAACTGCTGGAAGATATAAAGGGAGAGATAGTGAGCAATGTAATTATACGAGGGGACTTTAATACCCCACTGACATCACTGGATAAATTCTCCAGACAAAAAATCAGCAAAGAAACAGCAATCCTAAATGACTCACTAAATCAGATGGACTTAATCAACATCTTCAGAACATTTCACCCCAAAGCTACAGAATATACATTCTTCTCAAGTGCACATGGAACATTTTCAAAGATAGACCACATATTGGGTTACAGGCAAAATCTCTCCAAATTTAAGAAGATAGATATCATATCAAGCATCAACCACAATAAAAATAAAAATAATTCAAACACTTGGAGGCTGAATGGCATGCTATTAAACAATGATTAGGTTACCAAAGAGATCAAAGAAGAAATTAAAAACATCCTGGAAACGAACGACAATGAAAACACAACAATCCAAAACCTATAGGACACAGTGACAGCAGTCATGAGAGGGAAATTCATAGCATTACAGGCCTACCTCAAAACAAAACAAAACAAAAAAAAACACACACACACAAGAAAACTGGGAGAAACCAAAATGGTGGCAGAGGTAAACACCTAAACTCCTGCATCACACAACAATTTCAAAACTACAACTAAAAGACAAAATGGACACCATCCAGAACCACAAGAAAGCTGGCTGAGTGGAAATTCTACAACTAGAAGGAAAGAGGAAAGCACATTGAGACTCAGAGGAGCTGCAAAAGGCTGAGGTATGGAGATGCGCATGTGGAGAGGACTGGCGGCTGAGTGCAGTAGCTGGCTTTCTCAAGTGGGAGGGAAACAGAAGCTCCCGACTGCACTGAACTCCAGTTCCGGGCAAGACGCTGGGAACCCAGACTCATTTGTGGGGGAATCTGGACTGTCAGGAAAAGAGAAAAGCACACTGAGACTAATGGGAGCTGTGGAAGGCAGACGTCCGGAGGCGCGCGCGCAGAGAGGACTGACTGATGTGTGGCTGGCTTTCTCAAGTGGGAAGGAGACGGAAGCTCCCGACTGTGCCGAACTCCAATTCCAGGCAAGACTCTGGGAACCCAGACTCATTCAGGGAGAAACTGGACTGTCTGGTAGAGGACGAAACTGGAGGGCAGCTTTCTCTCAGAGGTGCTTGCAGCAATTACGGAGGGACACTGAGACCTAGGGGCCTCATAGGGCAGGGTGGACAGGAAGTGAAGGCTGTCTACTCCACCCTGAGACTCCGCCCCATCCAAGCTGAGCACAGAGGCTTTTGCAATTTTGCAAGTCGTGTCTCATAAGGGTGTCTCCACCACAGAAGTTCTCCCAGCGTAGACACAGATGATCCTCACAGTCAATTGGCCTGGAGGTCAATTCCTCCCAGTGATACCAACAACAATCAAGACTTAACTACAACAAGGCTGTACACACAGTCCACAAAGGGGTGCACCAAGAGTGTTCACCTCAGGTAACTGGGGAGGCTGAGCCACTGTGCCATATAGGACACCTAGCACACAAAGCTACTCTACCAACTCAGGGAAGCAGCAAAAATGTGGAGACAAAGAAACAGATCACAAATGAAAGAAATGGAGGAAAACAAATGACTGGATATAGAGTTCAAAACCACGGTTATAAGGTTTTTCAAGAATTTCCTAGAAAAGGCCGATAAATTTAGTGAGACCCTCGAGGATATGAAAAAGGACCAACTAGAAATTAAACATACACTGACTGAAATTAAAAAAAAAAAAATTTACAGATACCTAACAGCAGACTAGAGGACCGTAAGAATCAAGTCAAAGATTTGAAATACAAAGAAGCAAAAACACTCAACTGGAAAAGCAAAAAGAAAAAAGAATCCAAAAATTTGAAGATAGTGTAAGGAGCCTCTGGGACAACAGCAAGCGTACCAAAATCCAAATTATGGGGGTGCCAGAAGAAGAGAGAGAGCAAGATACTGAAAACCTATTTGAAGAAATAATGACTGAAAACTTCCCCACCTGGTGAAAGAAATAGACTTACAAGTCTAGGAAGCGCACAGAACCCAAAACAAAAGGAATCCAAAGAGGACCACAACAAGACACATCATAATTAAAATGTCAAGAGCAAAAGACAAAGAGAGAATATTATAAGCAGCAAGAGAAAAACAGTTAATTACCTACAAGGGAGCACCCATACAATTGTCATCTGATTTCTCAACAGAAACTATGCAGGTCAGACGGGAGTGGCAAGAAATATTCAAAATGATGAATAGCAAGAATGTACAACCAAGATTACTCTACCCAGTAAAGCTATCACACAGACAAGAAAAAAAGCTAAAGGAGTTCATCAACACCAAACCAGTATTATATGAAATGCTGAAAGGTATTCTTTAAGAAGAGGAAGAAGATGAAAAAGGTAAAGATAAAAATTATGAACAACAAATACATATCTATCAACAAGTGAATCTAAAAATCAAGTGAATTAAAAATCTTAGGAACAGAATAAACTGGTGAATATAATAGAATCAGGGGCATAGAAAGGGAGTGGACTGACAATTCTCAGTGGGAAAGGGGTGTGGCGGGTGTGGGAAGAGACTGAACAAAAGTCATACACCTATGGATAAGGAGAGTGGGGGGAAGGTAAGAGCAGAGGGTGGGGTCGGAACGGGGGGAGGGGAGCAATGGGGGGGAGGAACAATTGTAATAATCTGAACAATAAAGATTTATTAAATTTAAAAAAACACAAGAAAACTGGTAATAAATTACCTAACTCTATAACTTAAAGAATTAGAAAGAGAGCAACAAGAAAAGCCCAGAGTGAGCAGAAGGAAGGAGATAATAAAGATCAGAGCAGAAATAAATGACATAAAGACCCCAAAAACAAAATAAAACAAAAAGATCAATGAAACCAAGAGCTGGTTCTTTGGAAGGATAAACAAGATTGATCATCCTCTTGCCAGGCTCACCAAGAAGCAAAGAGAGAGGACCCAAATAAACAAAATCAGAAATTAAAGAGGCAAAATAACAACAGATCCAACAGAAATACAAAATATTGTTAAAAAAAAATACTATGAACAACTCTGCTCCAACAAACTAAACAACCTAGAGGAAATGGACATATTCCTAGAAAAATATGACCTTCCAAAAGTCAACCAGGAAGAATGAAAAAAATCTCAACAGGCTGAAAACTAAGGAGAAAATTGAAGCAGTCATCAAAAAGCTTCCAGCAAACAAAAGTCTGGGATGAGCTGCTGCTGTTCATTGCTGCTCTGGTTGCATGTCAAGAGGAATTTTTTTCTTTCTTTTTTTTTTAAATATATTTTTAATAGATTTTTTTACAGAGAGGAATGGAGAGGGATAGAGAGTTAGAAACATCTATCAGCTGCCTCCTACACACCTCCTACTGGGGATGTGCCCACAACCAACGTATATGCCCTTGACCAGAATAGAACCTTGGACCTTTCAGTCTGCAGGCCGATGCTCTATCCACTGAGCTAAACCAATTAGGGCAAGTGGAATTTCTTAAAAGCTTAGGGGTGGCTGGCCGGTGTGGTTCAGTGGATGAGTACTGATTTATGAAACTGGAGGTTAAGGTTTGATTCCCAGTCATGACACATACCCCGGTTGGTAGACTGGATCCCCATTGTGGGGCAAGCAGGAAGCAGACAATCAGTGATTCTCTTTCATCACTGTTGTTTCTATCTCTCTCTCACTCTCTCTTCCTCTCTGAAATAAATAGAAATATATTTTTAAATATATGTTTTAAATCAATTACACTTAAAGTTTTAAAAAATGTTTAAAATTTGATACTTCCCCATTATTTTATTATTTTATCATGATTGTTCTTGAGCATATTTGAACCTACTGTGTCAGTAAGTTGTAAATACAATACAATATTTTGCTGCTGAAATATCTTATCAGGCCCTTGTTCAGTGCCATCATTTTGGCAGTTTGAAACTGACAACGATGAGAGTATTTACACCAGGGAAATTGACAAGAACTACAAACCTTAACTTCACTTAATGTACTATTCAATGCTTTAACTAAAAGGAATGGTGGAGAATGTTAGTGCATTAAATTTATAAGTGTATCATGCAAGTGGGCTTTAAATTGCCCATAGGATAGAATTTGAGAAAAAGCAATTTTCCTTCCAGTATTCAAAACATATAGTTCCAAATGGCAAAGAAGACAGTTGAGTCCTTGAGGAATGAGTGAGGTGAAAACAGATGTCTTAGGTGCTGAAGTCTTCTATTGGTTAAATCATAAATTCATTTTAAAAATTGGCAAAAGTTTCTGACCAGACATTTAAACAAAATAGATAAAGACAGTGTAAATAAATGTATGAAGAAATGCTTACCATAAAAATCCCTTAGAAAAATGGATTTAAAACAAAACAAGTTAACACTAAACTCATTTCTGGGCCTATAATTTAAAAATATTAAACATTGGACAAAGGGGCGGGACTTCCTGCTTCCCTAGCGCCAGGATCCAGCAATCCCAGTCACCCCTAGGGCTGGAGGGGCTGAGGGCAGTGGGCTGAGGTGGTATCCCCACCTGAGGAGGTACAGGGCTGGCCCTGCACCCCTGAAGATGTAGCCCCACTGCAGAGGATCAGGGCGGTGCTAGTTTTGTGTCTGCACCTTACAAGACTGTGTGTGAGTCTGGTATAGTTTGGCCTCCCAAGATCTTGTCTTAGCAAGAAGGAAGTGAAAAATAATCTTGGAAAGAAAGTGAAGTCAATAAGAAAACCAGAACTTATTTTCACATGGTTGTCAGCTTACCCACCAATATGAACACTCTTCCCACCACTTGTCCTCCTGGTAGAGACAGTGGGCTGACAGATTCTGACCCTGTGTTACAAGCAATGTTAATTGATGAAAGATAATGATGCAAACATCATAAAACTAACTGTCACTATGAGAACTGAACACAACAGGTTGAAAGATGAGTACACAAAGTCACAAAATAAACTCAAGTGCCTGCTACATGAAAAGCAAACTAGCCAAGAAAAATTCCAGCTGCTGTTTGAAGAACTAAGAGAGGAGTTATTAGAGAAAACTAAATACTTAGAAGAAATAAAGCTACAGGTATGAACTCCACAAAGCTTGGAATTGTTCAGAGCCCAAATACAATGAAAATTAGAAACTAAATGAGAGAGCATTTTAGGAATCTGGATGAAGAAGTTGAAAAGTATAGAGCTGAATATAATAAGCTTCTCAAATCAGAGTTTAAACACCAGAAAGAAGAATTTGCATGTATTTTAGAAGAAAAAATAAAAATATGAATCAGAGATTGCAATACTGGAGAAAGATAAAAAAGAACTACATAATCAGCTGCTTAGTCTTGATCCCACAAGAGATAGCAAATGAGTGGAGCAAATTATTCAAGAAAATGTCCATTTGGTTCAGAAATTAAAAAAGTTCGAGGCTGAGGCAGCCGAATTAAGTGCTGTAAAAGAGAATTCTAGAGCTCAGATAGAAAATGTCCAAAGAATTCAGGTGCAATAGTTGAGATGCAAGCTGCAATCAGATCCCTGGAGGCTGAAAAACAGTCAAACTGCAGGCTGAATGCTTGGAAAAAGAGCTACAATCAAGCAATGAACAAAATACTGTTTTATTCAGTAAATTACATAAAGCTGAATGGGAAATAAATGCATTGACCCATGAAGGAACTTAAACAGTCAAACAAATTAGAAATAACAGACATCAAACTAGAAGCAGCAGGAGCTAAAGAGTGATCTAGAAAGAGAAAGAAATAAGATGCAAAGTGAAAGGGTTACAGTCAGACAATGAAATTCTCAAATCAGCTGTTGAACACCACAGAGTGCTCTTAGCAGAAAAGGATCATGAATTATTATGTAAAGTACAAGCTGCCAAGGAATATGGTTAACAAAAACTTGTGGTATTACAAGATGAACAGCTTGAACTTGAGAACAGATTGGTGGACTTAGAGAAAATGAAAGTGGAATATGATGTGTGGAGGCAGTCTGACAAGGATCAGTGTGAACAGAAATTGTGGGCTTCACAGATGGCAGAAGAGTCAGCCAGAAGAGAACTTCAAAGTATTAGGTTAAAACTTGAACAACACATTGTGAGTATTAAAAATGCAGAGAAAGAGAAAAATGAAAATTCTGACCTGAAACAGCAAATCAGTGGCTTGCAGATCCAAGTGGCCTCAGACAGTGAATGAATGAATTGCTGAATTCAAATCAAATATGAAGGAAATGGTTAAAAATAAATAAGTAAATATATATGTATTAAGCATTGCATTGCTGGCAGGGTTTCAGAAAAACTAGAATTTTTATTACTGTGGGTGGCTGGGAAGGCAAAGGGAACAACCATTTTAGATCACAGTTCTGCATGTCTTAAAAAGTAAAACACTCACCTGCACTGAAATAATTATATAAGTAAAATATACATCTATATAAAGAACTGAACCCACTATTCCCAGAAAATTTATTTATAATACCCCAAACCTGGAAATCAAAAACCATAGACAGATTATAGATAAAGTTATTATCCATAGACCATAATAATACTCAGGAATAAAAAAATACTTAAAAATTTACATAATCATTAGTGTTCAATCTCAAAATAACTGAGTAGAATGAAGGAAACCGGTATTTGTTAAAGAGTACACAACTAATAGGGCTTACAAAATTATAAAAAATACTAGTGGCCATTGCACAGGTTCTTGCACATTGAAAATAATTAGAAAGTGGCTAGTGGGTCAGGACTGGGTGAGAAGGGCTGGACATGCCCTGGGGTCAACCTCCCTTGGTCCCTTCCCAGCCAGCTGCACCTGGGATGGCACCGTGGCTCGAAGGGGTCTGTGGAGTGAGTGGGATACCTCTGGCATAGGTGGCCTGTGGAGATCAGGTCAAAACCAGCTCTCTGACATCCCCTGAGGGCATTCTGCAAAGTTGCTGTCACTCAGTTCCTGCATAGAGTGTCTGCCCCCTGGTGGTCAGTGCACATCATACCTACCAGCCAGTCGGACAGTCAGTCAGTTGGATGGTCGCTTAGCCTTTTATATATATTTATACTAATAAACATATTAGTCCAGGTGACCCGACATCTTCCAGACATTAGACTTCCTTCTGGACAAAGCCACAGTGGTGAGAGCTGAGGCAGAGGTGAATAGAGGTGGTCAGGACGGCAGGGGAGGGCATTTGGGGACCATCAGGCCGGCAGGGGAGGGCAATTGGGGGCCATCAGGCCAGCAGGGGAAGGCAGTTGAGGGCCATCAGGCCAGCAGGGGAGGGCAGTTGAGGGCCTACAGGATGGCAGGAGAGCGGTTATGGGGGGATCAGGTCAACAGGCAGGCAAGCGGTTAAGAGCCAACTGTACTAAACTGGCAGTAGAACATCCCCCGAGGGGTCCCGGAATGGAGAGGGTGCAGGCCAGGCTGAGGGACCCCCTCCCATGCTCAAATTTTGTGCATAAGGCCATATATATATACTAATCTTATAAAAGAAGGGAAATCAATGACTGCATTTAGGGCAGGTGAAGGCAGAAAGAGAGATTATGAAAGGGCAGGAGATAAATGTAGGGTGTGACAAAAGAAGGTTTAGAATTGTTGTATGGATATTAATTCAATAATTAAAAATAAAAATACAAGCATAAACTCTTCTCTGGCCAGTGTGCCTAAATTGGTTGAGCAACATCCCCTGCTCTGAAATGTCAATGGTTTCTTTCTAGGTCAGGCCATATGCCTGCCTGGATGCTTTGGAGGTGGTGTGTATGAGGTAGCAGTTCAATGTTTCTTTCTCATATCACCATTTCTCTCTCTCTCCCTTCCTTGCTTCCTAAAAAGTCAATAAAATATTTTAAAAACTTAAAAAATATATAAAGTATTTATTTTTTTAAAAAAGAGAATAAACTCAGTGTTTTGCATACTCACATCTGTAAACCAACTGCTACCCTAACCTGTATGTGGATGAGAGATAAGCTTATTTTACATGAGACTGTTTTATAGTTTTATCTGTATGTCCAAGCTCAACAAATAGTACACATTAGAACAATGGATTTTGTTACATGTCAACAATAAATCTACCTAAATAAAGCATTAAAAAGTACTTCCAAATAAAAACCTAGATATTCCCCTCTTGTTAGTAAATTAAAATGATGACCTGATATGGGTTCTACCATCTCTCTCCTAATTTCTTTGGGTGATCAGCCTTGTCTCGGGGGCAGAATAGTGGAAGGAAGTGAAGACTTTTGCCATCAGAATCAACAGGAATGCAGACTGGTTCCAAAACACACATCTGAGACTGATTACAGGGTACTCCTCCCTCTAGCTTTGAGGTCTTGACTGTTGAGGAAACATTGAGGTGAATACCCTAAATGGGCCAGGGGAATCCAGTAAACTGTTAGATGACTTTTTCAAGTCAATGACTTCAGCCAAAGGAAACAGCTATGGAGGTTTCAAGAATGTCTGTATACAAATATATCACAAGCCACGGCCCTTGATCATTTCTGGATAATGTTGAGAAGAGGCCTTCCCTAAATCACTATATTCATAGGGCTCTTCTCCAGTTGAATTATCTGGTGTTTATGACTGCAGTGCTCTCACTAAAGAAATTCCCACAACCAGTCCACTCATAGGGCATTTCTCTGGTATGAATTCTCACTGAGGTTAAAGGCTTGTCTAAAAGATTTCCCAGTTTTGTTACACTCATAATTCACTTCTCTAAAGCAGACACTCAGATGTTAAACAACTTTCTATTTGTGCCTGGTACCATTTTCACATTTCCCACTCTGGTGCAAACAATTTCAACCAATAAATTCCCGTGAAATCTCACTGCCATCGTGTGGATCCTCATTGTTAAAAGTTGCCTGGCACTGGACATGATATGAGGTGCCTGGGAAATCTTCCCTCACCTCCCTACCAGTTGAAGACACTTAAGATAAATATAAGATGATCTTGGACTCAAATGAAGCCCTGTCCACATCTTTTTCCCCCAGGGTTCCTCTTCACTAGCATCCCACTGTTGCTGGTGAGGATTTGCCCTCAAAGAGATGTCTCTCACACATGCATCACTGAAGAAGTCTTTCTGCAAAAAGAATAACTTAGTCAGATGGAGAATATCTTTTAACACTGAGAAACATCAAGTACACAGAAGGGACTGCTATGTTGGTGGAGCTGTCTTAGAAGCCCTGACCTGTGACTCTTCTTCTACAGATACACTCTATTCAACAGGTTCCAACATATCTTCCATTTTATGATAACAGCCTAATAACAGAGAATGGAAAGGAAATGAATGTTGACTGTAGTGTGAGGGAAGTTCTGATACAAAAGTGTATTCCACATAACACATTGGTTCCATGCAATTGTCCAAAAACAAGAGATCTGAAGGAAATAGTAATAAGTGGTTGCTCTCAAATTCTGGGCATCTGAAGATAACAAACTGGAAAAGACATCACCAGAAATATGACCCAGACATGGCAAGTACCACATGGAAGAAAATCAGGGTGTAAAGCTCGTTTTTCTGTTAAGTGTGTCCAGCAGTGTTTCTCTGTTGGTGAAACTGGCAAGCTGTTCAGAAGGTTGGTTATGTCTTATTCTATGTAAAAACAATAAAAGAGTCTCTGGTGTTTGAGGACTATTTACACGTGTATGTGCACTTCATAACACATGTGCAGGACAATGTTGTAGAATATTGCAGAGAAAGCAGTGCAGAGGGACAGGTGATATAAAAAGGCCCCAAAGGAGAAGGGAATTCTCCCTCCTATGTAGCCAACAGGCAGATTAAACGACAAGTCAGCAAAGAATCAAGTATGGGAAAGATGTACAAATGAGCTCTGGCCAGGGGCTCCTGCAGCTAAACACTGTTGGTCATGTGCAGACTCAACACAGCACTTACGTCATAACTTCCCCCAGCTGCCACTAAGAAGTGCCAAGCCTTAACTAAGATCATTTTACATGTTCATCATGTGAAAAAAACAAAAACAGAGTTCTCTTTGTACCATCTATTGTACAAGTATATAAAACCTGAATCTCCAGAGTATTAATGAAGGACCACAGAGGTAAGCAACAAGCACTGGCTCAGATCAACATGGCATGCAATAGTATTCAATGAAAGAATTTTACAAATAATAATTGAATGAGGGTCTTACAAGAGCAGCTTATGGTCCATATAAGTAAAGACCCTTAGCTGGCACAGGCAGTCACAAGAAAACTTTAGGTAGAGGAAGGGGGCATAGATGAGGACATAGTAAACCTCCCAGGAAATGGAAGAGCAAGGTACCTATGGCAACCTAGCCTGCCTAATAGGACTGACAAGGCCCGGGGTATCCCAACCCAGCTCCTCAGAGGACTGCCATCTCCCCCCAGGAGCCCCAGGTAAGCCTGACAGTGGAGGGCAAGGAAATTAATTTCCTCCCCGATGCTGAAGCCACCTTCTCTGTACTCCTCCCAAGCCCTGGTAAATCATCTTCAGAGGCTGTAGCTGTTATAGGCATGTCTGGGAATCCAAGAAAGATCTTTTTCTCAGCCTTTAGGGCACAGCTGGGGTAAGCTGTTCTTTCCCATGCCTTCCTGACCCTGCAGAAAGCCTCACACTCACATCAGAAACACTGTCCCCTCCACACTGAGGCTCTAGCAGGACTCTAATAAGTCATCTGTTAGAGAAGCCCCAGGTTTATTGAAACCTTGTCATAGTCCTTACTATACCCCCATCTGAGGGGTACAAGAGCCTAATAGAGGGGGAGGACTAGTTCAGGAATTATAACTAGTAAATAAGGCAGTGATTCCCATCCAGCCAATTGTCCCTTACCCTTATGATTTACTTGCCCAAATTCTGGAAAACACGAAGTGGTTTATAGTACTAAATCCCAAGGATGTCTTTTTCTACATATACTCCTGTCTCCTAACTCTCAGTCCTGTTTGCCTTTGAAAGATCCCAATAATCAAAGCCATCAGCTAACATGGACAATACTGCCCCAGAGCTTTTGGGAATAACACTCATTTATTTGGACAGGCTTTTAAACAACGCAAAAAGCCCGTTTACAGGCACCGTCTCTAAGTCTCCCAACAGGTCAGCAGCATCGACTCCTAGATCCATCTGTCTCCAGTGAGCCTTGAATGCCAGAACAGAAGAGGACATGTTACAGAATTTACCAGGTGACCAAAAAATACACAGGAGAACTTGGAGGTCCAGGATAACCCCCTTTATTTTCAGATGTTTCACATGTACTAGTACAGTGACTCAGGGAGTCAGTTCCCCAAATCCTGAGTAAGCCAATATGGAGGAAGCTTTCTCTTTATACCCTTCAGTTTCTTTATTTTCTATCTGTTTCTTAACTACCAGGCTCTTGTGGTGGGCTTCCATAGCCCCTCCTGAGTCAGTTAGAAGGGGAAGTTAGAGTGTATCTAAACGCCTGGTGTGGGTGGTGTCAGTGGTGACCTCCCCTGTAGCTAAGCTGTTACATTCTTTGTTTATGGCCCCTTTGTAAATTGGGAGTAATTAGGAAAACAGGTCTTGCGAGACCAGATTGTGGAAAAAGGGGCAATGACTTAATTATAGGCTATCAAGAATATACATTAGGTTACTGGCACAGATTCATACTGCTAGCCCCCCAAAAGTCTTATTTTCCCCATCAGATGAAGCTGCATTGCCATCAACTAGATCACCAAATTTCTACTCATGTGAGCCTCTGAAGGACCTGAAACTTCTCCTTCAAAGGGATCCTGGGATGTCAATGAGTGGCAGATAAGTAACATACTCTGGTATTTCTAGATAAACAATGTTTTCATTTTTTAAATAATTCTTATTCTGTCTTTTTATAAGTGTCATCTAAACCCTAGGCTGGTGCCTGGAGGAGACCTCTGACCTTTCTGGGACCCCATGAGATGCTCCCACTTATAGCTCCCTTTTTTGTATCTCTATGAAGCATAGTGATCCCTCTTTTGGAAAAACTGCTGTTTAAAGCTGCTCTTTGAACTACTCTGTTATTCTTAGTCTCATATTCTGTAGGTCAATTCTGTTACTTTTAGACTGTAAAATAACTTTGTTTTTTGCTTGAATAGGAAAGATAAACTTCATTGTCTGACTTTGCAAGCTAGACATCTAACTGAATTGCTGATACTGATGCCAGGTGCCTGTATAGATATGAAATGATACTCAAGGTTACAGTTGTCTGTATAGATATGATAAGATACTCAAGTTTACAAGTTGTCTGTATAGATATGACAGGTGTTTGCTAGATATGATATGTACTCAGGGTTACAAGCTGCCTACAAAAATAATTTATACAAAGAAATAGAATGATATAAAAAGGAAATTCTCCCTCCTATGTTTGTTCAGAATTTGACAGAGGTAATCTGCTCTGAACCTGCACACAATAAAGATGACTCCTAACTAACTGGCTCATTAAGGTGTCTTGTGCAGCTCACTGATTCGTGATATAACATCTAATGTAGCAAATTTTTCAGCCACACTGGCTCCCCAAATCTCTAACTACTAAGTATATTATAAACAGCCCAATTGAGGGTTGAATAATCTCAATTAGACATATATCTCCCATATCTCTTTCAGAGTAAAATGTGTTAAATCTTAGTCTATAGGACAACTTATACTGCCACTACCACCAACCAGGCCAGAATCATTTCTCAAGCCACTACAGATTTTTATTCACAGAGAAGCCCATGATTCAGCAGGGCAAAGTCTGTGCCATGAATAACATTCGTTGCTGCAAACAGCTTAGCTAAAAAATGCCTAATAGCTTCTTGACCCAGAAGTCTGGGCACCAATTAAAGATATATTAGCTAACTCCATTTCGCAGACCTTGGTTTTTACTGTTTTTTTTTTTTTTAATTAATTATCTTAAACCATTGCCTCTTTAATTTTTGGTATGTTTCATATCCTTCCATTCAGAAGCCCTAAAATTACTCCTGATCCTCCACATGGAATAGCAAATGACAGCCGCTACATCCATCTTTCGTGGACCTTTAGACCACCAACTTCCAATGGGACCCTGACTGCTGCCCCAAACTATGATCCCTTTGCCAGCAGGAAGCATCCAGAAAGATGTGGCATCCCCTATCTGCAATGGCAGTTGGAGTTTTCTAATCAGAGGGGATACTGAAACAGGAATTTTAGGGGTACACTGGCAGGTTTAGGGAATTTTTAGAATTGGGGTCCATGTGAAAAAAAAAAACACATACACATACACAACCAGGGCTACAGACAGGGAGAAGGTACATTTCCATTAACACAAGGAAGCCAGGTGCAGATATATTTTCATAAGACAAGGGAGCAGCAACAGGTATATTTCCATAAGACACTGTAACTAGGAATAGCCAAAAAAGATCTATATTTACAAAATAAAGAAGAAGTAAGAAAGCCCAGAAGGAATAAGAGCACAATGAGGGAGGAGGGCCTCAGGAGTTACTACAGTAACCAATTCCAAAGGGAATATTGACCAATCAGAGGGGATATCAGGACACAGGAACTACAGCCTTTATAAACCATGGATACAAGAAGTTGGTGGGATGCTTTCCCCCTCCCCACGTGGCTATTCAAGGAAACTTAGTTGTCACCTACTACAAAAAGTTACTATAATTTTTATATTATACCCCTATTACAAAGTGGTTGGGAGGTCAGATTTCATTGAAGAAAAGGAGAGAGAGAGCTACATAACCAGACACCTGGAGAAGAGAGATCATGGGAAGTCAAAGAAACAGCCGCATATGAAAGAAAAGGAGGCATCACCACAAAAGGAAGTAATCAAAATGGAGGCAGGCAGTATGTCAGAGAAAGAATTCAGAGAAATGGTCATAAGGTTGCTGAAAAGAATGGAAGACAAATTCAACTATATGTGTAAGAACCATGAGGAAATGAAGAAGAACCAAGAAAAAATGAAAAATGACATCGCTGCTATAAAGAACTCAATAGAAATCATCAAGAGTAGACTAGAAGAAGCAGAGAACTGCATCTGTGAGCTAGAAGACAAGGTAGAAAAACATTCCCAAGCCCAGCAGAATCCAGAAAAAAAAACTTAAAAAATATGAGGAGAGCCTAAGGGAACTTTGGGACAACATGAAACAAAACAACTTCCACATAATAGGGGTGACAGAAGGAGAGGAAACTGAGCAAGGAATAGAAAACCTGTTTGAAGAAATAATGACAGAAAACTTCCCTGATATAGGAAAGAAAAAACTCAAATCCAAGAAGCTCACAGAGTCCTAAACAAAATGAACGCCCAAAACTGACACCAAGGCACATTATAATTAAACTAGAGGCCCAGTGCATGAAATTTGTGCACTGGGGGGTGTGGGGGCATCCCTCAGCCCAGCCTATGCTCTCTTGCAGCCCCGGAGCTCTTGGGGAATGTCCAACTGATGGCAGTCGGACATCCTTAGCACTGCCATGGAGGCGAGAGACGCTCCTGTGTTTGCCAGCCTTAAGCCCGGCTTCTGGCTGAGTGGTGCTCCCCCTGTGGAAGCACACTGATTACCAGGGGGCAGCTTCCATATTGAAAATCTGTCCCCTCGTGGTCATTGTGTGTCATAGCGACTGGCCGCTCTGCCGTTGGGCCGAATCCAGCTCTCCAACATCCCCCAAGGGGTCCTGTATTGAAAGAGGGCACAGACCAGGCCAAGGGACCCCACTGGTGCACAATCAGGTCGGGGAGAGACACAGGGTGCTGGCCAGCTTAAGACAGACTGTGGGAGGGCTCCAGGGCATGTCTGACCTGTCTTGCTCCATCCGGATAAGAAGAACCCCAGCAGCAAGCTAACCTACCGGTCGCAGCATCTGCCCCCTGGTGGTCAGTGCACATCATAGTGAGCAATTGAGTGGCCTTAGCATATCATTAGCAAACTATGCTTTGATTGGTTGAACGGCCGACTAAATGACTGAACTTAGCATATTAGGCTTTTATTATATGGGATTGGAAAACACCAATAAGAAAGTAAGAATATTAAAAGTGGCCAGAGAGAGACAGAAAGTTACCTACAAAGGATTCCCCATCAGACTAGCAATTGATTTCTCAACAGAAATACATCAGGCCAGAAAGGAATGGAATGAAATATACAAAGTCATGAAAAGGAATGGTCTGAATCCAAGAATACTGTACCCAGCAAGGATATCAATCAAAACTGAGGGGGAAATCAGGAGCTTCACAGACAAAAAAGGACAAGGGAGTTTATCACCACCAAAACAGCAGTGCAAGAAATGCTAAAGGGTCTTGTTTCGGGACACCACTCCCTGTTCACCTGAGCACTGAGCCACACATCACTGCTTCAGGCTGTCCACCTGGCCCCTCCACCTAATGATGTAACCAGGTCCAGCTGGCCACTGGATCCCACCGCCACTGGTTCACATGACCACATATGGGTATTCCTGAGGCCCTGACTCACCTAACCAACTTCTGGCTGGCACCAGGCCCCTCCCCATGATGACATAACCAGGTCCTGCTGGCCACTGGAACCCACAGCCCCAGGTGCACATGACCACATCCGGGTATTCATGAGGCCCTGGATCACGTGACCAACTTCAGGCTGGCACCTGGGCTCTCTCCCTGATTACATAAAGAGGTCCAGCTGGCCACCTGACACCCCTCCCACTGCCCTGGGCCACCAGCCTGCTTCCGGGTATGCCCCAGGCCGTGGCTCACCTGACCAACATCCAGCTGGCCACCTGGGACCCCTCCTTGTTTTCGAGACACCGGACCCTTGTTCGCCTGAGCACTGAGCCACACTCCCCGGGCTTCTTGTCTCCTTAGGTGGAGGGTGGACTTCCCAAATTGCTGGAAGTTGGGTTAAAGGCCTAAAACCCACAGCCCCAGATCACCTTGTTATCATAGCCTGCCTCTGATCCCGTGGGGAGGGCAGCAAGCAAGAGGCTGCCAGCCCTCCTTCAAAAAAGCCATGGGGGTCCATCTGCCTTGTAACTCCGCATCGTCCCCACCATGGGGGCATCTCACCCTCGAGTGGCCTTCAACACAGACAACCCTGCCTGCGGGCTTGGCAATCTGGGCCAGAGTTCTGTTACGCCGCTTACAAACCTTCCCCTTAAGGGAACCAACTCCTTCCCCACAGTGTCACTTCCGGGTGGTGGGGCCCTTAGGTCTGGCTTTCAGCCTCACTCTCCAGGAATGCACTTCCTTGAGAACATGACCTTCCTGGTGCCATCCATGGTCTGGACCACAGGGAAGTGGGTCTTTTGTGTCCCCTTGTGACCCTCCTACACATTCAGTTGGCCCTGCAAGCCTATCCACTAGACCAGTGGTCGGCAAACTCATTAGTCAACAAAGCCAAATATCAACAGTGCTACGCTTGAAATTTCTTTTGAGAGCCAAATTTTTTAAACTTAAACTATATAGGTAGGTACATTGTTATTAACTTAATTAGGGTACTCCTAAGCTGGCCTTTTCTAAAGACTCAAGAGGCCAAAGAGCCGCATGTGGCTCACAAGCTGCAGTTTGCCACCCATTGCACAGACCACCATCAGCTGTTGACAGGGCCCCAAGTATTGGCTCACCTGACCCACTTCCAGGTGTTCACCTGGACGAGACCACCCCAGTGGTCATGTCACTGCTTCAGGCTGTCCTCTTGGCTCCCCTCCCTGATGACGTAACCAGGTCTAGCTGGCAACTGGAACCCACAGTCCCGGGCTCACGTGACCACATCTGGTTATTCATGAGGCCCTGATTCACATGACCAACTTCCAGCAGGCACCTGACTCCTCCCCCTGATGACGTAACCAGGTCCAGCTGGCCACCTGACCCCTCCCCCGATGCCCTGGGCCATGGAACCTCTTCCGGGTATGCCCCAGGCCCTGACTCACCTGACCAATGTCCAGCTGGTCACCTGGGCCCTCCCTCTTGTTTTTGAGACACCATCCCTTTTTTGCCTGTGCACTGAGCCACACTGGCTGGGCTTATTCACTCCTCACTTGGAGGGTGGACTTCCCAAATCACTGAAAGTTGAGTTAAAGGCCTAAAATCCATAGTACCAGATCACCTTCTCCTCATTGGCAGCCTCTGACAGGTGGGGAAGGCGGTTTGCCGCCTGCCCACCTCCAAGACAGCCACGTGGGTCCATCTGCCTCTGGACCCCCGGTTGTCCCTACCATGGGAGCATCTCACTCTGGCATGGCCTTCGACCCAGACAATACTGCCTGCAGGCTTTGAAATCCAGGCCAAAGTTGTGTTAAGCCCCAGACAACCGTTTCCCTTCTTGAAGCCAACTCCAGTCCCCTCCAGTGTCACTAATGGGTGGCAGGCCCTGAGGGCCAGCTTTCGGCCTCACTCATGGCAAACGCCCTTCCTTGAGGACATGGACCTTCTTGGTGCCATCCAGGGTCTGGATCACAGTGAAGTGGGGCTTTGGCAACCCCTTCTGACCCTCCTCCGCATTAGGTGCCCCCACCACCCTATCCACTAGAACACCTCCAGCTGTTGACCGAGCCTCAAGCGTTCACTCACCTGACCCTTCCCTGTTTGTTGACCTGAGCAAGTCCACCCCGGCAGTTACGTCACCGCTTCTGGCTGTCCACTTGTGCGGCCCCCTGATGACATAACCAGGTTCTGCTGGCGTGCGAACCCCAGCTCCTTGGCTCATATGACTGACTTCCCGCGGGCACCTGGCCCCGCCCCCTGATGACGTAAGCAGGTCCTGCTTCCCAACGGACCCCAGCTGCCCTGGCTCCCGTGACAACATCTGGGTATGCCTAAGGCCCTGGCTCACGTGACCAACTTCAGGCTGGCACCTGGGCCCTCCCCCTGATGACATAAAGAGTTCTGGCTGCCACCCTATACCCTCCCCAACTGCCCCCACCGCCCAGGAATGACAGGACACTTCCAGGTATTTCCCAGGCCATGGCGCCACTGACCAACATCTAGTTGGCCACCAGGGCACTCCCTCTGGTTTTGGAGACACCGCTCCTTATTTGCTGGAGCACTGAGACACACTGCCCAGGTTTCTTGGCCCCTCAGGCGGAGGCTGGATTTCCCAAATTGCTGGAAGTTGGGGAAGGTGGGAGGGAGGTTGTCATAACATGGCCAGAGCCCTCTACGAGTTCCAATGCTCTGAGTTGTTTTGAATACATGCATATATTCTTCACAGTTCTCCCATTCAACTACTCCAGGGCTGGTTCCTGCTTGAGCCCTGCCCACTGTACTAACTGTTGGGAACTTAGTCCAAGTTCCTCCTTTATCCTCTGCTCACTAGTAACAGGTGTTGCATCCAAGACACTCTGTCTAGGACTGGATCTCCTAGGATGCTGGATCTTAGTCGGAGAAGTCATGAGAGGTTGTGGGTTTGTCAGAATGAGTCTTCACTGATGAAGCGAGTGGCTATATACCCATCAGACAAGAGCAGTCCTCACAGCAAAGTTCATATAGGCAGGCATCTAGACACTGACTAGTGAACATATATCTTTCCCATAAAGCAGCATTAGTCTCTGTACTCAAACTTATTATCCGAGCAGTCGCATGCTGCCTCCTATATTCACTGCCTCACATCGTAGTGATAACTGACCTCAGCAGCTTCTCCTGTCTCTCCTGCCCAGCTGCTCTCCCTAGCTGACTTCTTCACACACTCCATCCTAGATTCTCTCTCTCATACTCCAGCCTACTATCACACTACTTTTACACTATTTGGACAAAGAAGGCTTCATGCCAACAGTTACATCAATGCTATTGGCTACTGAAGGACACAGTGTACCATGTGTCCTTGCACTTATTTATGGTATCTTGGACTGATTAAGATACCCAGGCTCAGAATCCTTGAACATTCCAATTAGGCTAATGCCCAGAGCAGCCTTTGGCCATTCTGGTGTATTGATAACAAGGCCTCTGTGCGCCCATTGGCCTTGACCATCCAGCGACCCTGACATGGTTCCCACAGAGGTAATCAGTCAAAGACATTGTATGTATATATGCATAACCCATGGGTGCAGACAAAGGGGTGGTGAGGGCCAGGGTAGGGGGTGGAGGTGGACTTGAGGCGGTCAATGAGGAAAAAGAGGGGGAATAGTAATATTTTCAACATTAAAGATTAAAACAAATAGTTAGAGTTGAGGTGGGACCTCCCTATTGGGCTCCTGATGTCTTAAGGAATGACATCTGACACTTCCACAAATGTCCATAGTCGCCTAAGTACACAGGCTGGAGGGGGATGTGCCCTTTTATCTTAGATCTGAATAAGTTCAGCTCCAATTTATAGGGTTTCATTTTTTTTATGCTCAGACTCTCTGAAAGCAATTACAATTGAAAAGCCAAAATCAAAACCAGCCACCCATTTTTCCTCCAGTCTCAAGTTAGCCTGGTTTCTGTCAACCCTTAACCTTATTTGTATCTTGAATATTTAATACAGCTCAAATAAAGTCAGACCCTCTACCAAAATACAAGGAAAGTTCCTGGATCCAAAAGAAAACTCATCCAAGTTCACCCTATGGACGGAGAATGGCAGGGTCAGTGGGCCCTTTGCCTGATCCTAGCACAGGGTCTAGGTCGAAGGGATTTTGTTCAATCTTGAAGCACTATGCCAAGTAATCTATAATAATAAAAGCATAATATGCAAATCAACCGAACGACCGAACAGCAAAACAACCATCTGGATGACCTTCTGGATGACCATGCTATGACACGCACTGGCACCAGGCCAGCCAAGATGGGTGCAATGCAATTTGTCGGGGGGGGGTCGCCATTGCCCCATGGTCACCCCACATATGGGGCAGGCCACCCTTTGTGGGGCGATTGATGGGGACTTTCTGCCACTGATCGCCCCAAAGAGGGAGGCTCAACCTACCATCCATTATCACTGCGGCAGGTGAGCGGGGCCTACCTCTGCGTGCTATCGATCTGGGAGCCCCATGATCCATCGCCCCACAGAGAGAGGCCCAGGCCACTGACCAGCAACAGGTGTGTGCGACTGGTCAGCGATCACCCTGCAGAGGGAGGCCCAGGCCAACCAAGCCATTGCACTCCATGCCCGTCTCCTGTAGAGGGAGGCCACTGGTGCAGCACCATACAGGTGACAAGCACTGGCAGTGGTGGGGGCAGGGTGAGCTGCCAGTAGCTGGGGAAAGGAAAGCACTGATAGGCCCTGATCACAGGCCAGGCCTAGGGACCCTACCCGATAGGTTTCAGATTGCAAGAGGATGCAAGCCAGGCTGAGGGACAACCCCCGCCACACACACACACACACACACACACACACACACACACACACACACACACACACATCATGCATGAATTTCATGCACCGGGACTCTAGTCTACATATAAAAGCGTAAGTGACTGTTCCACTGTTAGACCATTTGACAGTTTGACTGGTAGCTATGATGCACAATGACCACCAGGAGGCAGATGATCAATGCACAGGCATGGAAACGTGGAACAGACTGATGAATCTCACAGGGAAGGGGGACAGGGGAGGGCAGGAAGAGATTAACCAAAGATCTTATATGCATACTAGAGGCCAGGCACTGGTGGGGTCCCTGGTCCTGGCCTGCAGGGATCCGGCCAAAACCAGCAGTCCTACATCACCTAAGGGGTCCTGGATTTTGAGAGGGTGCAGGCCAGGCCAAGGAACCCCACCAGTGTACGAATCTGTGCACTGGGCTTCTAGTGTTAACATAACAAAACATTCAAACGTGTGAAGAATTTTTGTGAGTTTATTTGCACCAAACTGTCGATAATAACCAGGAAGAATTTCAGTGTATTGGGATAATGCTCCTGAGAATGGTGGTTTTTCACCTATTTTTATAAATTACCATCAAAGGTGGAGATGTAAGTGGGTTACATGAAATCTATTAGTGAAAGATTTGGGAGGTGGGAGACAGCAAAGCAGGGAAACCCCTGGGATTGGATATAAAGTAAAATGATAGACACATGCTTCTTTTACATAGGCAGGTACAAGATAATTAAACAGCTCACAATTAAAAGGATAACAATAATAATGGGGAAATTTGTGGTCTCCATCTGGTAAGATGTATTGTGTCTGGAAAAAGGGAAGTTACAAGTTCTCCTGACATCCCACATGTTATGTTATCTTAAATGCAAAAAGTCAATAGGCTCAGTAAGGATCAAAGTTGATATTTGCCAAGGAAAACACTGGCCTAGGACAGGACTACCCACCATAAACTGATTTTTAATTATAGGTTTTTAATTTAAGGTCATCCATTGTGGTTACTTCAGGACTCTTGAGTTTGCAAGGCTGCCATACTAGCCTTCCCTGAGTTAGTCGGGTTAGCACATAGACCCTTTTGACCCACATGCTGCAACAGCAAATAATCTATTGCTCAATTCTGTAAAACTGCCTTCCTGACCTGGCTCAGATTTTGATTTATTCCCTGTACTAGAGGCTCAGTGCATGAAATTTGTGCATGGAGCAGGGGTTCTATCAGCCCAGCCTGCACCCTTTCCAACTGGGGACACCTTGGGGGATGTACAGATGCCGGTTTAGGCCCAATCCCACTAAACCAGCAGTTGGACATCCTTCTTATAATATAGGACTGCTGGCTCCTAACTGCTCACATGCTTCCTTGCCTGATCGCCCCTAACTGCCTTCCCCTGACAGCCTGGTTGCCACCAACTGCCCTCTCCTGCTGAAATGATCACACCCCCAACAGCCCTCCCCTGCAGGCCTGATCTTGCCCCAACAGCCCTCCTCTGCTGGCCAGTTTGGTTCTGATTGGTCAGTTTCTATGTCAGTCAGCATCAAAACCTCTGCCTGCTAGGCAGCCATTGGCTCCCCACGGCACCCAGATTTGGTTCTGACTGGTCAGTTTCTATGCCAGTCAGAAAAAAAAGCTCCATCTCCTAGGCACCCAAATTTGTTGGCTCCCCACAGCACCCAGATTTGGTTCTGATTGGTTGGTTCCTATGCCAATCAACGTCAAAAGTTCTATCTTCTAGGCAACCATTGGTTCTTCACAGCAACCACATTTGCTTCTGATTGGTCGGTTCCTATGCCAGTCAGTGTCTCTGGGCCTATCAATGGGGCCTGAACAGAAAGGCAGGGCTGATCAGCAGAGGCCTAGAGAGAGATGGAGGCGCGGCTGCTGGGAGAGAAAAAAAGAGGCAAGTGCTGATAAAAAGCTGCCTCAGAGGCAATGGATAAGTCCCTGCTTCTCTCTTCAGGCCTCTTTCTGGCCCTACTTTGCAGCACCCTCAGCAGTCAGTGCTGAGGCACCACACCTGCAGGACAGACTTCCAGTTGGTCAAGCCTGGATAGTTACTGGTTGTTATGACCCAGGGTTTTTATATATTAGGATAGTCCTGGAAGTGGCATTCAGGGCTTTTACCATGCTACAAGTCAGCTGGCTTACTTCTACATTAAGGAAGCCTGTCATTACCAGCATAACAAAAATGGTTAAGCAACATATTCAGCAGGGATCCCCAAGCTGAAATAGTCATTGCAATCTGGTGTCAAGGCTGTGAGAAGGTCTCTTTAGGTTTGGACTCTGTGATGTTTTGGGGCCATAAAGATGGTCAATCATCCTAAAGAACAAAGCCCCCCTAACATCTTCTTCCCCCCACCCCCATGCTGTTGGTAGGAATCCTATATAATAAAAGAGTAATATGCAAATTGACTGTCACTCCAACACACAAGGTGGCTAACCCCATGTGGTCAAAGATGGCCATCCCCATGTGGACAGAAGATGGCTACCATAAAATGGCCAGCAGGGGAGGGCAGTTGGGGGGAACCAGGCCTGCAGGGGAGAGCAGTTGGGAGGAACCAGGCAGCTGGGGGTAACCAGGCCTGCAGGGGAGGTAGTTATGGGCAGTTAGGGGTGACCAGGCGTGCAGGAGAGGGCAGTTGTGGGGGGGACCAGGCTGACAATGGAGGGCAGTTAGGTGTGACCAGGACAGCAGGGGCAGACAGTTAGGGGTAATTGGGCTGGCAGGGGAGCAGTTAGGCATGGATCAGGCTGGCAGGGGTGTGGTTAGGGGGTAATCAGGCTGGCAGGCCAGTGAGCAATTGGGAGCCAGCAGTCCTGGATTGTGAGAGGGATGTGGGATTGGGCCTAAATGGGAAGTTGGACATTCCTCGAGGGGTCCCAGATTGGCAAGAGTGCAGACTGGACTGAGGGATATCCCCCTACCCCCGTTCATGAGTTTCATGCAACGGGCCTCTAGTATACGAATAAATAGTTTTCCCACATATCAGAAACCAACCAGCTAGCAATTTAATATGCCCATTAGTATAAGGCAGGGTGAAATTATCAGAACATTTCATATAGTTATTAGATACTTAAAGATGATGACTAGAATATCCCAGTAAAAGTCATTCACCACAGGAAATTACTGCAGAAACCTTTAGAGAAAGCAACCCTGCATTTTTTCCAGGAAGTAGGTCCAAACATATTAAGGTCCCCACTTATGACTTTCTTCCCAAAATAAATAGAACACTTCCATATATTAGCAAAAGGTGTCCCAACTCCTACTAGGCAAAATGTCAGGGTCTGTTCAAGATAGGTCCCTCCATTGCCAGTTTCAGCACAGTAGGAGTGATGAGATCATGTCTCAGGGTCCCTCCATTTCCCTCCCCCCGTCCCCGGTTGGCCAATCCTTCTTGCATTGCTTATGTCTGTTTAACTTCCTACTACATTCTCCCTCAAGGATCTTGGCTCTGAATTCTTTCATGGAAAAGTGGCGTGGGGTCTCTTCTGAAATTACTTCATGCTGAGGAGGGATGAAGTTTTCCTTCATTGCCAAGAGACCCTGGTTCTCTGTCAGAGACAAACTGTGCTATAAAATTTAGTATTATTGGGGCAAAAGTTAGAACAGCAAGAATTGCGACAAATGGTCTGGTGGAAGGAAAAACATTGCAATTCCAATAATTCCCTATTTAAACACAATTTTCCCCCTAAAATCACCATCATTTTTATCACAAAATAAGTTAAAATCAATTTATTCACTGTATTAAATTTTGTTACAATTTGGTCTCATTGCTTGCATGAACACAATAGAAATAACAGTTGGTTATATAGGGTTCAAAAAATGCTTTGCTGTAATCTCATGAATGAGCTTTAATTAGCCCCTCAAAGCAAAAAAGCTCAGCCACCTAGCTGATGTCAGGTTTACCAGCAATACCTTTGGACTTGGGTAAATTCCTCAAGTTCTTGAGGTCCCTAATGATGCCTTGAGATTTCTTCCTTGCCATCTCTCAGGAAAGCAACCTTTGTTCCTTACCTGGAAAGCATTTTATGAACCATATGAACAAGCAAGGGACCAGGCTTTTTCCAAGGGACACTTATTTGATTCATTCATTAAAGTGTTCTGGTGACATCCAGATTCCAGGCATTTAGACATGACCTTTCAAAGTCTTTGTTAATAAAACCACATTTGGAAATTAGTCTCATTAAACTAAAGCAAATAAATATATTTCCATGTCTCACTCATGAAGAACTGACAAATCCTGGAGAAACTAGTTAGGAAGAAAAATATATAATTTACCAAATTGCTTTAAACAAGCTTCTTTATATTAGAAAAACAAAAATGTTTAAGAATCAGCAATACTTTCAACAAAAACTATATAATTACTAGAGGCCCGGTGCATGAAATTCATGCATGGAGGGGTGTGTCACACAGCCCAGCCTGCACCTTCTCCAATCTGGGAACCTCTGCCAGGATCGGGCCTAAACTGGCAGTCGGACATCCCTCTCACAAACCAGGACTGTTGGCTTCCAACTGCTCACCTGCCTGCCTGCCTGATTTCCCTTAACCGCTTCTGTCTGCCAGCCTGATCACTCTGTAACCACTATCCTGTCATCCTGATCGATGCCTAACTGCACCCCTGCCAGCCCGATTGCCCCTAACTGCCCTCCCATGCAGGCCTGGTCTCCCACAACTGCCCTCCCTGAAGGCCTGGTCCTTTCCAACTGCGCTCCCCTGAAGGCCTTATCCCTCCAATTGCCCTCCCATGCAGACTTGGTCCCCCCCAACTGCCCTCCTTTGCAGGCCTGGTCCCCCCCAACTGCCCTCCCCTGCAGGCCTTGTCCACCCAACTGCCCTACCCGCAGGTCTGGTCCCCCTCAACTTCCCTTTCCTGCAGGCCTAGTCCCGCTCAACTGCCCTCCCCTGCAGGCCTGGTCCCCACACCCCGAACTGCCCTCCCCTGCAGGCGTGGTCCACCCCAACTGTCCTCCCTGCAGGCCTGGTTCCCCCCAACTGTCCTCCTCTGCAGGCCTGGTCCCCCCCAACTGCCCTCCCCTGCCAGCCATCTTGTGGTGGCCATCTTGTGTCCACATGGGGATGGCCATTTTTGACCACATGGGGGCAGCCATCTGTGTGTTGGAGTGATGGTCACTTTGCATATTACTCTTTTATTAGATAGTATGTTCAACTCATTCAGTCCCATAATCAATTTGCTTCTCCTGATTTTCCTGCAATTGCTTCCATAAATTTAGATACTTTATAGAGTTCTCATAATTTTCAAAGGATTTGATCTGAAAATATTGTAGCCCTTCCCCTGGATCCCTCAGAAGATAAAACCTTTTTCCAAATGTATTATAACAAAACAGTGGCTGTCTCTAAATGACAAGAAATTTAAAATAATACACTTACGGATTTGATTGGTATGTAAATGACAAGAAATTGGGTCCTTTCTGCAAAACACAATATTCCAGAATAGCAATTAGAGTGGTAAATGAATCTATTTTAATAACATGCATATATACAGTATATAAAATATAGTTATTACTTATTTGTTTGACAAAGCTTCCAATGATTCTTAAATGGGAAGTTGTCCTTCAAAAGTAGAGAAAACAAATCCTTGAGGCATTCCAGGGACTATTGGAATGGCTTACAGCCAATTCTAGGTCAAACATTTTTCTTAAAATTCAAACTCTTGGAAGGTTATCAAACTTATTTTACCAAAAGTTTATATATTATCATTATTATTATAAAACTTTATTAGATAGACTATTCATTCAAAGTGTCAAAGGGCATTAAACACAAACATAGGATAGAAAAACCTAACTGTTTCCACAGTTAGGACCACTTTTTAAAAATAATTAAGTACCTGATTAAAATAAAACAATGTGTATTGATTTCAATAATTTATAGAACTTTTGCTTCCCAAGAAAGTACAGGGGATTTTTATTTTATTTTAACAAAATGGAAAAGGATTAAATAAATTCTGTGTTAGCTTACTTTAGATTCATTTATCTAATTAAATTTATTATTAAATTACCTGTCATTTCCTTTTAATATTTCTCCTCACAACTCTCTATAAATTTCACAAACCCTTTTACCCATTTAGCTTTAGAATAACTGGTTTTATTTTTCTCTTCAAAAATGCATCTTCAAACCTCATGCCTTCGATTATCAAAACCATACAATTTCTTTTCAATTACTTAGAATTCTTAACTCTTAGAAACCTTAACTTTTAGTGAGATGTAAGTATATAACATTTCTCAGATTAGCAATGCATTCACATTTTAAGATACATATTTTGAATAAAATACAAGACACATCCATAAACAGATTAAAATCAATCTTATAGATTCTCTGTAATAAGCCCAAAGTAGGTGAACTCAATATTTCAGCATCCTGTTATTTCAAAATACATAGATACTTAATAATTTTACCTAACCCAACAAACTGCAAAGTTTTAAGTTACTAAGACTTTTGAAAACTATGGTTAAGCACATAAAATTACCACTGAAAAGATTTATCATAAACCCTTCATTTTAGTTATATCTACTTACTATGTCATAACTAGTGGCCCAGTGCACGGTGCATGGGGGAGTGTCCCTCAGCCCATCCTGCACCCTCTCCAATCTGGGACCCCTTGGAGGATGTCTGACTGCCAGTTTAGGTTTCTAACCTCTCACCTGCCTGCTTGCCTAATTGCCCCTAACCGCTTTTGCCTGCCAGCCTGATCACCCCCCACAGCTCCTCAGCTGGCCTAATTGATGCCTAAATACTCCCCTGCCACCTGATGGCCCCCAACGCCTCTCCACTGCTGTGACCCGCCTTCTCCACCTCTGCCAGGGCCCACCTCCTCTGTGCCATGTGGAGCAGTGGGACCCCCAGGCCCCACTATGCAGAGTCACTGCCAGGCTCTGCCTCTGTTGTGCACATGACCATCTTATAGCAGCCATCTTGTGACGATGTTGTGTGTGAGGGCCACCTAAGCTTTTATTAGTATAGACTAGAGGCCTGGTGCATGAAGTTTTAAAATTTGTGCATGGGGGGGGGTGTCCCTCAGCCCAACCTGCACCCTCTCCAATCTGGGACCCCTAGAGGGATGTCTGACTGCCTGTTTCGGCCTGATCCTGGTAGAATCGGGCCTAAACGGGCAGTCGGACATCCCTCTCACAATCCAGGACCACTGGGTCCCAACTGCTCACCTGCCTGCCTTCCTGATTGCCCTTAACTGCTTCTGCCAGCCAGTCTGATCACCCCCTAACCATGCCCCTGCCAGCCTGATTGCCCCTAACTGCCCTCCCCTACAGGCCTGGACCCCCCAAAGGCTCTCTCCTGCAGGCCTGGGTCCCCCCCAACTGCCCTTCCCTGCAGGCCTGGTCGCCCCCAACTTCCCTCCTCTGCTGCCCTAGTCACCCCTAACTGCCCTCCCTTGCAGGCTTGGTCCCTCCTAACTGCCCTCCCCTGCTGGCCATCTTGTGGTGGCCATCTTGTGTCCACATGGGGGCAGCCATCTTTGACCACTTGGGAGCAGCCATCTTGGGTGTTGGAGTGATGGTCAGTTTGCATATTACTCTTATTAAATAGGATAGAGGCCTGATGCACTAGTGGGGGCCAGCTGGTTTGCCCTGAAGGGTGTTCCGGATCAGGATGGGAGTTCCCTTGGGGCGTGGGGTGGCCTGGGAGAGGGGCCTGTGGTGGTTTGCAGGCTGGCCACACCTCCCAGAGACCCAAGCAGAGGCCCTGGCATCTGGGATTTATTTATCTTCTATAATTGAAACTTTGTAGCCTTGAATGGAGGCCTGGGCTGGCCAGGGTGTGCAGAAAGCTTGGCTTCCTCCATCGCCGGGGAAACCCAATCTTCCTGCTGGCTCCATGACCACAGCCATCTTGGTTGGGTTAATTTGCATACTCACTCCTGATTGGCTGGTGGGCATGGCTTTTGGGTGTAGTGGAGTGATGGTTAATTTGCATATTACTCTCTTATTAGATAGGATAACTGAGATTTTAAAGGCAATTATTATTACCCAGTGCATTTGCTTGGCTTTAATGTTAAAGTACTACTTTATTTTTCTTTATAAAAGTGGGAGTGGATGCCGCTGATATGTCTACAGCTTGCAGGAGGGTACTTCTGCAGATCTGGTCCTCATAAGATAAAGACTTGGATTTAAAAGGTTTTATTTCCCATATTTTTCTTTCTGAGTAGACTGTAGCAACATGAAATATTTCATACAAGAAGAGATCTTAAAAACAAAACAAAACAGAAACAAACAAACAAAACAACCCTACAGTAAATAAATAAGTAATCTCCAAAGGATGGACTGGAACATTAGCCTTAGAATCTTATCTCACACTGAACCAGCACAGCAAATGATTTTTGGTTCGAAGTGTCACAAAGCCCAAACAGCAGAAACAGAGGATTCCCAATGTTCATAAAATGGCAAAGAACAAACAAAGTTCCCAAAAGACCAGAAAGGAAGCAAATAGAATCTTTAACCAAAGTTACATTACATAAAGTATAGACAGACAAGCTATTAGTTTCTGGCAGCTGCCTTGAGAGAGAGAACAGGGAGGGTCCCTCCGATTAAGAATTAGCTGCAGCTGCTAGAATTTTCTGCAATCCTTGCCATGAATTGAGCCTGTAACAAGCAGCTGGGGTCCCCAACAGAGTTTAATGTGCCCTGTCTTCAAACAAATTAAACAAAACAAAAAAGAGACACAAAACAACAATCAACAGAGACACTCTTCAGGGTAAAAAATGGCAGTGGAGGCAGTGGATGCTACATAGATATGCTCCCAAGTACAAATTGGTATTACAACTAATATACAAAAAAAAAAAAATCCTGAATAATCAATGAAGACTTACTGGAGAGGACCCTGAAAGCAAGGACAGAAAATGAAGACCACATAGACTGGTAGAAAAGGTGGAGGCATGAAAGGGCTGGCAGGTCCTACAGACAGTAGCCAACGTTCTGGACAGATATTTCGGGTGTAGGGGCTTGCCACAAGAACTCTGAGGTGTGCACCAGAACTGATAAAGATGCTTACTAAACAGTTGGCTGTGAAAAGGAGTGGGATTGCTACCTGCCAGAGGAAGGTAGCTGGAGATGCTGGCAGCCTCTGAAAAGACCAAATTACAAAATGTTGTGTGTAGCCACTCACCTCCTGTTTCAGCATGGGAAGAACAGTGCAGATGGTGCTGTGTGAACAAAGACAGAGTTGGGGGTTCTGGAATTATAGCTCAAAAGGTAGACACTCGGATTTCCTGAGTCATTCCCTCAAGCTGCAGAAGTCATCATTCGCAAGCAGACATTGACTATACAGGTGGATTTGCCGGGGGAAGACAATTGGTCCATCCTATTAGAAAACAACTTGCTCTATGGTGTAGTGTGTCTAAGGCCCATTAAGAGACTGAGAATAACAATTAGCCTCCCTGTGGAAGTAACTGCCCCTATCCCCTTGTTGGAAAAAAATCTTGCCACACCCATGGAAGACTGAATCCAATCAGTATACAGGCAGGGGTGGTTTCTGAAAACTTTGAGTCCTTGTCTGACCTAATTATTAATAAAGAGTGTTAGACATGGTCCTGCAATAGACACTGAGAGAAAGCAGATGTACCTAATATAAAGTCACAAACCCAAACAGGCAAAATGAGGAGACAAAGAAATAACCCCTAAATGATAGAACAAAATAATTGTATAGAAGACATAAATGACATGAAGATTAGACACTTATCTGATTTAGAGATCAGAATAATTATTGTAAAGCTTCTCAACAGCATAAGAAAAGATATAGTAACTATAAAAAAAGAACAGTCTGAAATAAAGAATACAATAGCCCTAATAAAGAACACATTAGAGTGAATACACAGCAGATTATGGAAAAATGAAGATCAGACCAGTGAATTAGAAACAGGGTAGAAAAAAGTCACTAAATCAGAGAGCAAAAAATAAAAAAAAATACAGGAGGGCAGCTTAAGGGAGCTATGTGACAACATGAAAAAGTAAGAATATTAGAATAGTAAGTGTGCCAAAAAGAGAAGAAAGGGAGAAAAACATATGTGAAGAAATAATGGCAGAAAACTTATCTAAGTAAATAAATACTGGTGAAGGAAAATGTCACACAAGTTCCAGAGGCACAAAGAACCCCAAGCATGAAGAACCCAAACAGGCTTATGCTGACACACATCATAATTAAAATGAAAGAATTTAGAGAATCTTTAAGTCAGCAAGAGAAAAGCAAGTTGTTAACTACAAAGGGACTCCCATAAGGCTGTCATCTGTTTTCTCATTGGAAATTCTAAAGGCCAGAAGGGAAGGGCATGAAGTACTGAAGTAATGGAGAGCAAAGATCTGAAACTAAGATTACTATATCCAGCAAGATTATTATTCAAAATAGCCTTTCAAATAAAGAGCTTCACACACACACACACACACACACACACACACACACACACACACACACAGGCTAAACATGTTCATCACCACCAAGGCAGCATTATAAGAAATGCTAAAAGGACTGCTTTAATAATAAGAAGAAATAGACAGAAACCTAGGAAAACATAACTGAAATGGAAATAAATAAGTACTTATCAATAATAATCTTAAATGTAAGTGGATTAAATACTCGAATCAAGACATAGGTTAGCTGAATAGACAGAAAAACATGACTCAATTTTATGCTATCTACTTCAGAACAAAAGTTTACACAGAATGAGACTGAAGGGATGGAAGAAATTACAATGGAAATGAAAGAGTGGCTGGAGTAGCAGTACTCATATCTGACAAAATAGATATTCAATGAAGGCCATCACAAGAGACAACAAATGTCAGTACATCATACTAAAGAGATCAATCCAACAAAAGGGTATAAACCTGGTAAACATATATGCACCCAATATAGCAGCACCTAAATATATATTAAAAAAACACAAAAAAACTTCTAGAGGATTGTAAGTCAGAGAGAGTGAGAGAGAGAGAGAGAGAGAGAGAGAGAGAGAGAGAGAGAGAACAACATAATTATAGTAGGGGATTTTAACACCCCACTGAATTCACTGGATAGATCTTCCAGACAGAAACATAACAAGGAAACAGTGATTCCAAGGGACACACTGGAACACATGGATTTAATCATTAAAATTTACAGAATACTTCACCACAAATCTGCAGAATATGCATTCTTCTCAAGTGAACATGGATCATTCACAAAGATAGACCATATGTTAGAACACTAAACAAATCTACAATTTTGAAAAGATTTAAATCATATCAAGCATCTTCTCAGATTACAGATAAATGAAATTATAAATCAACTACATTACAATACCCCAAAACATTCAAACGCATGGAGGATAAGTAGCATGTTATTAAACAATTAAATGGGTTACCAATGAGATCAAGAAAAAAATTAAAAACTTTCTGGAAACAAATAAAAATGAACACACAACAAACAAAAATCTCTGGGACACAGTGAAAGCAATCCTGAGGGGGAGGTTCATAGCTTTACAGGCTTATATAAAAAATAATAATAATAAATAAATAAAAAGAAATATAATAATAAACCATTTATCCCTACAAGTTAAAGAACTAGAAAGAGAACAATAAGAAAGCCAAAAGTATAAGGAAGAAAATAATAAAATTAGAGCAGAAATAAATGACAGAGACTCAATAAAAATAAAAAATAAAAATCAATGATATCAAGAGGTGGTTCTTTGAAAAGATAAACAAAATTGACCAACTGTTAGCCAGACTCATAAAGAAACAGATGAGATAACCCAAATAAATAAATCAGAAATGAAAGTGGAATACAAAGGATTATAGGAAAACACTATTAAACAACTATATGCCAACAAGCTGCACAATGCAGAAGAAATGGACACATTTCTAGAAAAATAAAATCTCCCTAAACTGAATCAGGACAAATCAGAAAACCTGAATAGGCCATTAACAATTGGTGATTGGAGCAGTAATAAAAATAAAAAATAAAAATAGAAAAACTCCCAGCAAACAAAAGCTCATGTCCTGATCGCATCCCAGGGGAGTTTTACAAAACAGTAAAAGAACTAACACCTATACTCAAACTATTCCAAAAAATATAAGAGGAAGGAACACTCGCAGCTCTTTCCGTGAGTCCAGCATTATCCTAATCCCAAAACTAGATCAAGACACTACAAAGAAAGAGAATTACAGGTCAAAATCCCTGGTGAACATAGATACTAAAATCCTCAACAAAATTTTAGCAAACTGGATCCAGCAATATATTTAAAATATTATATACATGGACCAAGTGGGATTTATTTCAGGGATGCAAGTCTGCTACAATCACATAAACAAATTGAAAGACAAAAATCACATGATCATATCAATAGATGGAGGAAAAGCACTTGACAAAATCCAATACCCATTTTGACAAACACTCTCAGTAAAGTGGAATAGAAGGAGTATATCTCAACATTATAAAGGCCATATATGACAAGCCTACAGCCAACATCATACTCAATAGGAAAAACTAAAACTATTTTCTCTAAGAAGAGAAACAAAACAGAAATATGCGCTTTCTCCCCTCTTATTCAAGATAGTAATTGGATGTGTTAGCCATAGTGATCAGACAAGAAGAGGAAATAAAATGCATTCAATATTAAAGGAGGAAATACAATTCTCATTATTTGCAGATTACATAATAACCAATGGAAGACTCACTGAAGAGGACCCTGATAACCAAGTACAGAAAATGAAGACCACATAGAGACTGGTAGGAAAGGTGGAGGCATGAAAGGGCTGGCTAGGCTGCCACAGACAGCAGCCAAAACTGTGGGGGATTGCCACAGATAAATCTGAGGTCTAATCCCCAAGGTGGGCATCTGGGCAGAGAGCACCAGAACTGATAAAGATGCTCACCAAACATTTGGCTGTGAAAAGCAATGGGGTAGCTATCTGCCAGGAAAATATGGCTGGAAATACAGGCAATCACTAAAAAGACAAAATTACAAAATTTTGTGTGTAGCCATTCACCTTCTGCTTCAGTATAGGAAGAACAGTGTGGACTGGCACTATGTGAACGAAAGAGAGTTGGGTGTTCTGTGATTGTAGACACTATAATTTCCTGTGCTGAGCAATTCCCTCAAGGTACAGAAGTCCTCTTTCTCAGGCAGATATTGGCTATACATGTGAATTTGCCTAGGGGAAAGATAGTTGATCCATCCTATTAAAAATCACCTTGCCCATAGTGTGGAGTTTCTAAGGCCCATTAAGAGACTGAGAATAACAATTAACCTTCCTGTAGAAGTAATTGTCCCCCTTACCCCCATTGGAAAAAAATCTCGCCACACTTGTGGAAGATTGCTATAGGACTACTTAAGACTGAATCCAAGTATCTGTCCAGTTTTCCCAACACCATTTATTGAAGAGACTGTCTTGACTCCATTGTATGGTCTTGCCTCTTTTGTCAAATATTAATTGCACATAATGTCTTGTGTCAATTTCTGGGTTCTCTGTTCTGTTCCACAGGTCCATATGTCTGTTCTTGTGCCAGTACAGGCAGTTTTGAGAACAATGGCTTTGCAATATAGCTTGATATCTGGTATTGTGATCCCTCCAACTTTGTTCTTCTTTCTCCAGGTTGCTGCAGCTATTTGGGGTCTTTTTTAAAAAAGACTCCATATGAATTTTTGGAGAATTTGTTCCAGGTCTTTGAAGTATGCCGTTGGTATTTTAATCGGGATTGCATTGGATTTATAGATTGATTTGGGTAGTATGGACATTTTAATTATATTGATTCTAGCAATCCATGAACATGGTATATTCTTCTATTTGTTCATGTCTTCCTCTATCTCTTTTTTCAGCGTTCTAAAATTTTCTGAGTACCTTTATCTCATTGGTTAAATTTATTCCTAGGTATCTTAATATTTTTTGTTGCAATGGTAAATGGGATTGCTATTTTTTTCTCTTTCTATGAGTTCATTATTGGTGTATAAAAACGCACAGACTTCTGGGTGTTTGTTTTGTATCTTCCTACATTGCCGAATTCATTTATTAAGTCTAGTTGTTTTTTGAAAATAGAACACCAACTTACACCATACACAAAAATAAGCTCAAAATTAATAAAGGATTTAAACATAAGAAAGGAAACCATAAAAATATTAGAAGATGCCATAAGCAGCAAATTAGCAGACATTTGTTGTGGCAATATATTTAATGATACAGCTCCTAGGGCAAAGGAAACTAAGGAGAAAAGAAACAAATGGGACTACATCAAAATACAAAGGTTCTGCACAACAAAAGAAACCATAAACAAAACAACAAGAAAGCCTACTGTATGGGAGAATGTATTTGCCAATGTTATCTCTGATAAGGGTTTATTCTCCAACATTTACAGGAAACTCATACAACTTAATAAAAGGAAGATAAACAACCCAATCAAAGAATGGGAAAATGACCTAAATAGACACTTTTCAAAAAAGGACATTCAGAAAGCCAAGAGAATATGAAAACATGCTCAAAGTCACTAATCATCCCACAGATACAAATCAAAACAACAATGAGGTACCACCTCACACCTGTCAGAATGGCTATCATCAACATATCAACAAACGACAAGTGCTGGAGAGGATGCAGAGAAAAAGGAACCTTCCTGCACTGCTGGTGGAAATGCAGACTGGTGTAGCCACTGTAGAAAACAGTATGGTGTCTCCTCAAAAAATTAAAAATGGGAACTGCCATTTGACCCAGTAATACCACTTCTAGGAATATATCCCAAGAAAACAGAAACACCAATCAGAAAGGATATATGCACCCCTATGTTCATAGCAGCACAATTCACCATAGCTAAGACTTGGAAACAGCCTAACTGTCCATCAGGAGATGAGTGGATTAGAAAACTATGATAAATCTACACAATGGAATACTACGTTGCTATAAAAAAGAAGGAATTCTTACTACTTGCAACAGCATGGATGGAACTGGAGAGCATTATGCTAAGTGAAATAAGTCAGTAAGTGAAAGATAAATAGCACATGATCTCACTCATTTATGGATAGTAAAGAACATTATAAACTGAATAAGGGCCCGGTGCACAAAATTTGTGCACAGGGGGTGGTGGGTGGTGTCCCTCAGCCTAGCCTGAACTGTCTTCAATCTGGGACCCCTTGAGGGATGCCCAACAGGCCTAAACAGGCAGTAGGACATCCCGCTCACAATCCAGGACTGCTGGCTCCCAACTGCTTGCCTGTCTGCCTGCCTGATTGCCACTAACCTCTTCTGCCTGCTAGGCTGATCACCCCCTAACCACTCCCCTGCCAGCCTGATCAATGCCTAATTGCTCCCCTGCCGGCCCAATTTCCCCTAACTGTCCTCCACTGCTGGCCTGGTCCCCCTCAACTGCCCTCACCTGCAGGCATGGTTGCCCCCAACTGCCATCCTCTGGAGGCCTGGTCCCCCACAACTGCCCTCCCTTGCATGCCTGATTGCTTCCAACTTCCCTCCCTTATAGGCTTTGTCCCCCACAACTGCCCTCCCCTACAAGCCTGGTCCCACCCAACTGCCCTCCCCTGTAGGCCTGGTCCCCCCCCCCCCAACTGCCCTCCCCTGTAGGCCTGATTGCCCCTATCTGCCCTCCTCTGCTGGCCCAGTCACCCCAAACTGCCCTCCCTGCTGGCCTGATTGCCCACTACTGCCCTCCCCTGCCAGCCTGGTCACCCCTAACTGCTCTCCCCTGTAGGCCTGACTGTCCCTAACTGCCCTTCCTAGCAGGTCTGATCCCTCCCAATGGCCCTCCCCTGCTGGCCTGATCACCCCCAACTGCCCTCCTCTGCAGGCCTGGTCTCCCACAGCGGCCCTCCCCTGCAGGCCTGATTGCCTTCAACTGCCATCCCCTGCAGGCCTGGTTCCTCCCAATTGCCCTCTCCTGCTGGCCTGATCACCCACTACTGCCCTTCCCTGCAGACCTGGTCCTCCCCAACTGCCCTCCTCTGCCTGCCTGGTTACTCCTAACTGCCCTCCCCTGCAGGCCTGTCTGTCTCTAACTGCCCTCTCTTGCAGGCCTGGTCCCTCCTAATGGCCCTCTCTTGCAGGCCTGGTCACCCACAAATGCCCTACACTGCAGGCCTGGTTTCCCCCAACTGCTCTTCACTGCAGGCCTGGTTTCCCCCAACTGCCCTCCCCTGCTGGGCCCATCACCCCTAACTGCCCTCCCTTGCAGGCCTGGTCCCCCAACTGCTCTCCCTTTAGGCCTGGTCCCTCCTAACTGACCTCCCCTGCTGGCCATCTTGTGATGGCCATCTTGTGTCCACATGGGGGTGGCCATCTTTGACCACATGGGGGCAACCCTCTTATGTGTTGGAGTAATGGTCAATTTGCATATTACCCTTTTATTAGATAGGATGAACAAAAATAGATACAGAGGCAGAGAAGCATGGAACAGACTGTCAAATGACAGTGGGAAGGCTGGGGAGGGTTGGGGGGCAGGAGGGGAGGTAAGAGATCAACTGAAGGGCTTTTATGAATGTATATAAGCATAACCAATGGATGCAAGACACTGGGAGCGGGGTGAGGGCATGTGCTGGGGGGTAGGGAAGGCTGGGGGAAGGTCAATTGGGAAAAATAGAGAGACAAATGTACTACTATTTGTAATACTCTAAATAATAAAAATGAAAAAAAAAGATTATAAAAAGAAAACTATAGCCAAAAAAAGAAAAAAGAAAGAAAAAAAAAAGGAAGACTGAATCCAATCAGTCTGCAGGCAAAGGTGTTCTCTGGAAGCTTTGGGTCTTTTCCTGATCTAATTAGACAGAGTGTTTGACATGGTCCTGCACTAGACATTGAGAGAAAGCAGATGTACCTAATAAGAGTCACAAACCCAAACAGGCAGCCAAAATGAGGAGACAAAGAAACAACTCCCAACTGTAAGAATAATAGAATTCTACAGAATATATAAATGACATGGAGATAAGACATTTAACTGATCTAGAGTTCAGAATAATTATTGTAAAGATTCTCAACAGCATAATAAAATATATATTAACTATGAAAAAAGAACAGTCTGAAATAAAGAATGAACCATCACTAGTAAAGAACATATTAGAAGGAATACACAGCATATTATGGAAAACTAAAGATCAGACCAGTGAATTAGAAACAAGGTAGAAAAAAAATTACTAAATCAGAGAGCAAAAAAGAAAAAAACCCACAAAAAACAGAAGGACAGCTTAAAGGATCTATTGGATAACATGAAAAGTAACAACATTAGAATAGTAGGTATGCCAAAAGGAGAAGAAAGGGAGAAAGAACATGTTTGAAGAAATAATGGCAGAAAGATTGCCTAAGTAAATACAGGTAAAGGAAAATGTCACACAAGTGCAGGAGGCACAAAGAACCCCAAGCAAGAAGAACACAGACAGGCTTACATTGAGACACATCATAATTAAAATTAAAGACAAAGAGAGGATTATAAAGTCAGCAAAAGAAAAGCAATTTTTTACCTGTGAAGTAACTCCTATAAAGCTGTCATCTGTTTTGCCATTGGAAATTGTAAAGGCCAGAGGGAAAGGCATGAAGTACTTAAGGTGTTGGAGAGCAAGGATCTGAAACTAAGATTATATCCAGCAAGACTATTATTCAAAACTAGAGGCCCGTTGCACGAAGGGATTTGTGCAATAGGCCTTCCTTCCCTTGGCTTCTGGCACCGATTTTCCTCCAGCACCCAGGACCCAGGTCTTCGCTCTGGCCAGAGTCTGCCTTCTTCATCTTTGCTTCAGGCTCTGGCCAGAGTCTGCCGACTTCTTCTTCACTGCAGACTCTGGCTGGAGCTTGCCATCTTCATCTTCGCTGCTTCGCTGCAGACCCTGGTCAGAGTCTGCTGTCTTCCTCTTTGCTGCAGACCTCTGCTGGAGTCTGCCGTCTTGGTCTTCCCTGCAGACTCCGGAGTCTGCAGTCTTCGTCTTTGCTGCGCTGGAGTGTCGTTCCTGAAGATCCCTTTGCCCCCCGCCCTCCCTCTCATAGCAGGCGTCCTGCCCCACCAGGCCACTATGCACCTGGAGCAGCTGCGCAGCCACCATCTTTGTCCTTCTAATTTGCATATTCCCTCTTGATTGGCTTGTGGGTGTAGCGAAGTGATGGTCAATTTGCATGTTTCTCTTTTATTAGTGTAGATATACCTTCAAATAAAGAGCTACACACACACACACACACACACACACACACACACAGAGAGAGAGAGAGAGAGAGAGAGAGAGAGAGAGAGAGAGAGAGAGAGAGAGGCTAAACATATTCATCACCACCAAGCCAGCGTTACAAAAAATGTTAAAGGGACTATTGTAATAATAAGAAAAAATAGACAGAAACCTAGGCATACAGAATTGAAATGGAAATAAATAATACCTATCAATAATAACCTTAAATGTAAGTGGATTAAATATTCCACCAAAAGACATAGGGTAGCTGAATGGACACAAAAACATGACCCAACTATATGCTATATACCTCAGAACAAGTCTCACACAGGATGAGAGTGAATGGATGGGAGAAATTTCCATGCAAATGGAAATGAAAGAATAGCTGGAGTAGCAGTATTCATATCTAACAAAATGGATATCAAATGAAGGCAATCATAAGAGACAACAAAAGTCACAACATCATACTAAAGCGATCAATTCACCAAAAGGGTATAACCCTAGTAAACATATATGCACCCAATATAGGAGCACCTAAATATACATTAAAAAAAAAAAAAAAAAAAAAAAACTTCTAGAAGAATGTAAGTCGAGAGAGAGAGAGAGAGAGAGAGAGAGAGAGGGACTGCAACATAACCATGGTAGGGGACTTTAATACCCCACTGACTTCACTGGATAGATCTTTCAGACAGAAATATAACAAGAAAACTGACTCCAAGGGACACACTGGGTCACATGGATTCAATCATTGATATTTATAGACTATAACCACAAATCTGCAGAATATACATTCTTCTCAAATGCACATGGATCATTCACAAAGATAAACCATATGTTAGGACACCAAAGTCTTTACAAGTTCAAGAAGATTTAACTCATATCAAGCATCTTCTCAGATCACAGAGAAATTAAATTAGAAATCAACTACATTAAAACACCCCCAAAACATTCAAATACCTAAGAGTTAAGTAGCATGTTATTAAATTATGAATTGATTATCAATAAGATCAAGAAAGAAATTTTTCTAGAAATAAACACAAATGAACACAAAACAACCCAAATCTCTGGGACACAGCTAAAGCAATTCTGACAGGGAAGGTCATAGCATTACAGGCCTACCTCAAAAACATAAAATAAAATAAACTATTTTATCCCTATAAGTTAAATAACTAGAAAGAGAAGAATAAGAAAGCCAAAAGAATAAGAAAATAATTAAATTAGAGCATAAATAAATGACAGAGACTAATATATATATATATATATATATATATATATATATATATATATATATATATATATATACACACACACACACATACATATATATATATATATATATATATATATATATATATATATATATATATATATATATATATATATATATATATATATATATACACTAGAGGCCCGGTGCACAAAATTCGTGCACGGAGGGGGGTTGTCCCTCAGCCCAGCCTGTACCCTCTCCAATCTGGGACCCCTTGAGGGATTCCGACTGCCCGTAAGTGGGGAGTCGGACATCCCTCTCACAATCCAGGACTGCTGGCTCCCAACTGCTTGCCTGCCTGCCTTTCTGATTGCCCCTAACTGCTTCTGCCTGTCAGCCTGATCACCCCCTAACCACTCTGCTGCCAGCCTGTTTGCCCCCAACTTCCTTCCTCTGCCGGCCTGGTCACCCCTAACTGCCCCCTCCTGCAGGGTTGATCACCTCTAACTGCCCTCCCTTGCAGGCTTGGTCCCTCTCAACTGCCCTCCCTTGCATGCCGGGTGCCTCTCAACTGCCCTCTCCTGCTGGCCATCTTGTGGTGGCCATCTTGTGTCCACATGGGGGCAGGATCTTTGACCAAATAGGTGCAGCTATATTGTGTGTTGCAGTGATGATCAATCTGCATATTACTCTTTTATTAGATAGGATAGAGGACTGGTACAGGGGTGGGGGCCAGCTGGTTTGCCCTGAAAGGCATCCCGGATCAGGTGGGGGTTCCCTTGGGGTGTGGGGTGTCCTGAGCGAGGGGCCTGTGGTGGTTTCCAGGCCAGCCATGCCCGCTGGCAACCCAAGCAGAGGCCCTGGTATCTGGAATTTATTTTCCTTCTACAATTGAAACTTCGTAGCCTGGAGCGGAGCCAAGCCTGGGGCTCCCTCCGCAGGCAGCCATTTGTATTGGGGTTATAATTGAAACTTTGTTGCCTTAAGCGGGTGGGCCTGGCCAGGGTGTGCGGAAAGCTTTGCTTCCCCTGTTGCCGGCGGCAACCCTGGCCTGCTCTCTCAAGCTCCATTCTGCCACCATTTGTTTGAATTTGTTTACCTTCTGTAATTGAAACTTTGTAGCTTGAGTGGAGGCTTAGGCCTGGCCAGGCAGGCGGAAAGCTTGGCTTCTTCTGTTACCTAGGAAACCTTACTCTCTGTGGCTGTAGCCATCTTGGTTTGGGTTAATTTGCATACTCACTCTGATTGGATGGTGGGCGTGGCTTGTGGGAGTGGCTTGTGGGTGTGTAGGAGGTATGGTCAATTTGCATATTTGTCTATTATTAGATAGGATATCTCCTATCTAATAAAAGAGTAATATGCAAATTGACCCTCACTCCTACACACAAAATGGCTGCCCCCATGTGTTCAAAGATGGCTGCTCCCATGTGGGCACAAGATGGCCGCCACAAGATAGCCTGCAGGGGAGGGCAGTTGGAAGGGACCAGGTCTGCAACGGAGGGCAGTTGTGGGTGATCAGGCCAGCAGGGGAGGGAAGTTGGGATGGACCAGGCCTGCAAGGGACGGCAGTTAGGAATAACCAGGCTGGCAGAGGGAGGGAAGTTGGGGTGACCAGACCTGCAGGGAAGGGCAGTTGGGGGGGACCCCGGCCTGCGGGGGAGGGCAGTTAGGGGCAAACAGGCTGGCAGGGAGCAGTTAGGCGTCAATCAGGCTGGCAGGGGAGTGGTTAGGGGGTTATCAGGCTGGCAGGCAGAAGTGGTTAGGGGCAATCAGGAAGGGAGGCAGGTGAGCAGTTGGGAGCCAGCAGTCCTGGATTGTGAGAGGGATGTCCGACTGCCCGTTTAGGAACGGGCCTAAACGGGCATTCAGACATCCCTCGAAGGGTCCCATATTTGAGAAGGTGCAGGCTGGGCTGAGGGACACACCCCCCGTGCATGAATTTCGTACACTGGGCCTCTAAAATTCAATGGCATCAAGAGGTGGTTCTTTAAAAAGACAAACAAAATTGATGAACTGTTAGCCAGACTCATCAAGAAACTAAGGGAGAGAATCCAAATAAATAAAATCAGAAATCAAAGTGGAAAAGTAACCACTGAAATATAAAGGATTGTAAGAAAACACTATGAACAACTATATGCCAACAAGCTGGACAAAGTGGATGATATGGACAAATTTCCAGAAAAATACAACCTCCCAAAACTCAATCAGGGCTGGGGGGCAATGTGAGGATAAGGACACATATGTAATATATTAATTAATAAAGAAAAAAATAAACTGAATCAGAAAACCTAAATAGGCCAAAACAATTAATGAAGTAGAAGCAGTAATAAAAAATAAAAACACAAAATAACTTCCAGCAAACAAAACCCCAAGTTCTGATGGCTTCACAGGTAGTTTTACCAAACATTAAAAGAACTAACACCTATACTCAAACTATTCGAAAAAATCCAAGAGGGAGGAACACTCCCAGCTCTTTCTGTGAGTCCAGCATTATCCTAATTCAAAACCAGATAAAGACACTACAAAAAAAGATAATTACAGGCCAACATCCCTGGTGAAGATATATGTTAAAATCCTCAACAAAATATTAGGAAACTGGATCCAGCAACATATTAAAAATGAGATTTATTCTAGAGATGCAAGGCTGCTACAATCACATAAACAAACTGAAAGACAAAAATCACATGATCAGATCAATAGATGCAGAAAAATCATTTGACAAAATCCAACAGCCATTTTTAATAAACTCTCTCAGCAAAGTGGGAATAAAGGGGGCATATCTCAACATTGTAAAGGTCATATATGATAAACCTACAGCCAACATCATACTCAATGGTAAAAAACTAAAATTATTTCCTCTAACAACAGAAACAACAGAAATGTGGTCTTTCACCCCTCTTATTCAAGATAATAATTGGAAGTCCTGCCCATAGTGATCAGACAAGAAGAGGAAATAAAAGGGATCCAATAGCAAAGGATGAAGTACAACTCTCATTATTTGCAGATCACATATATTGTACACAGAGAACCCCAAAGACTCCACCAAATAATTACTCGATTTAATAAATGAATTTGGCAATGTAACAGGATAAAAAATCAATACTCAAAAATCAATGGCTTTTTAATGCACCCATAATTAATTCTCAGAAAGAAAAATTAAACAATCTCATTTACCATTGCAACAAAATAAGATACATCGGAATAAACTTAACCAAGGAGGTAAAATATTTTACTCAGAAATCTACAGGACATTAAAAAAGAGATAGAGGAAGATAAAAACAAGTGGAAGAATATACCATGTTCACAGATTAGTGGAAATAACATTATTAAAATATCCATACTATGCAAGGGAATCTACAGATTCAATGCATTCTCCATTAAAATACCAAGAGCATATTTCACAGATCTAGAACATATACTTCAAAAACTTACAATGAATAGCTGCAGCAATCTTGATAAAGAAGAACAAAGTTGGAGGAATCACATTACCAGATTTCAAGTTACAAAGACATCATAATGAAAACAGCTTGGTACTGGCACAAGAACAGAGTAACATAACAGAGATCAGAAACTGACGTAATCCGTTACACTCAATTAATAGTTGACAAAGGGGCAAGAGCATACAATGAGTCAAGACATTGTCTTCAATAAATGGTGTTGGAAAAACTGGATAGATACATGCCAAAAAATGAAACTAGACAACCAAGTGACACCATACACAAAAATAAACTAAGAATGTATAAGAGAATTAATGTAAATTATCTTACCTAATAATAGACAAACATGTAAATTGACTGTACCTCTGCTATGCCCATAGCCAATCAGGAGTGAGTATGCAAATTAAACCAATAAAGATAGGCATGTTAATTTGCATATGCAGGCGCAGAGCAGCCGGGTGTGGCGGGATGCATGCTATGACGGGGAGAGGGGGCAGAACGAGCTACAGGAGTGGGGACTTGCAGGTTCCTGGGTGGCCAGGAACAAAGCCAGGGGAAGGAAGGCCTATTCTAGTCCTATATGAAAAAGCCTAATATGCAAATTAACCAAACAGTGGAATGACTGTTCGCTATGATGCACACAGACCACCAGGGGGCAAATGCTCAATGCAGGAACTACCCCCAGCCTGCAGTCGCCAGGCTGGCCAAGATGGGTGTCAGCTCCTCTCACCCCGGTCGCCCTGCCTGTTGCCCCACAGATCAGCCCTGATTGCTGGCCAGGCATAGAGACCCTAACCATGCACAATTTTGTGCACCAGGCCTCTAGTGAAACCATAAAAATCCTAGAAAAAAACATGGGCATCAATATTTCAGAGTCCCCAAAGGAGAAATGCACGAGGCAAAAGTGGTAAGGGGTTATACATTTACTAGAGGCCCAATGCACAAAATTCATGCACTTTGGGTAGGGGTCCCCTCAGCTCGGCCTGTGCCCTCTTGCAGTCCAGGAGCCCTTTGGGGATGTCTGACTGACATCTCTAATGCTTCATGAGCCCGGCTTCTGGCTGAGCAGTGCTCCCCCTGTGGGAGCACATTGACCACCAGGTGCAGCTCCTGCATTAAGTATCTGCTTCATGGTGGTCAGTGCACATCATAGCGAGCAGTTGAGCAGCCTTAGCATATCATTAGCATGTTACACTTTGATTGGTTGAATGGCCAACTGGATGACCAGACACAGTATATTAGGCTTTTATTATATAGGACTAGTGGCCTGGTGCACGAAATTTGTGCATGGGAGGGGGATGTCCTTCAGCCCAGCCTGCACCCTCTCCAATCTGGGACAACTTGAAGGATGTCCTACTGCCAGTTTAGGGGGATGAGGCCTAAACCGGAAGTCGGACATTCTCCTTGCAATCCAGGACTGCTGGCTCCTAGCCGCTCACCTGCCTGCCTGCCTGATTGCCCCTAACCACTCTGCCTGCCAGTCTGCTCATCCCAAACTGCCCCCCGCCCCCAGCCTACTCGCCCCCAGTGCCCCCCCACCAGCCTGATCATCCCCAAATGCCCCCGTGCTGGCCTGCTCACCTCCAATGCCCCCCCCCAACTGGCCTGATCACCCACAACTGCCTTCCCATCCTGGCCTGATCACCCACAACTGCCCTCCCCTCTTGGCCTCTAACCACCTCTACCTCAACCCTGCCACCATGGCTTGGTGCAGAAGAACATCTGGAAGGTCTCCTGGAAGGTCTCCCAGTCTAATCAGCATATTACCCTTTTATTAGTATAGATATAGGCCTGGTGCACAGGTAGGAGCTGGCTGGCTTGCCCTGAAGGGTGTCCTGGATCATGATTGGGTTCCCTTGGTGCGTGGGGCAGCCTGGGCGAGGGGCCTATGGTGGTTTTCAGGTCGGCCATGGCCCCATGGGGTGCAGGTTCCCACTTGGGGGGCATGGCCAACCTGGGTGAGGGGCTGAGGGATGTTTTCAAGCTGGTCACACCCTCTTCAGGGTGGGGGTCTCAACTGGGGTTCCTGGCCAGCCTGGGTGAGGGGCTGATGGCTGTTTACAGACTGGCCATACACCCCAGTGACTCAGGCTCCCATCCCCTCCATCAGCCATGGCAGGGCAGGCGGAAAGCTTGGCTACTTCCATTGCCAGGGACAACCCAAGCCTCCTGCTCACTCCAGCTTCATAGCCTCTGCCATCTTTGTTGGGTTAATTTGCATACTCACTCCTGATTGGCTGGTGGACATAGCAGAGTGATGGTCAATTTGCATGTTTCTCTTTTATTAGTGTAGATTAGGTCATCTGGAAAATCAGATGGGCTGAGCACCAAAATGGCACCAGCCCCCAAGACAGGGAGTCAGAGAATTTTAAAGAACTCTAGGCGGGCATTTTCTGTGTGGAGATTTCTCTGTCCAGATCCAGATTCTGGGAAACTCTAGAAGGGAGAGATGATGGTTTTAGCAAGTGGAATGTGGTCTAAGCAAGTGGAATATCCTTTGTGAAGTGGCCTTAAGGTCAGTTCTCAGGGGAGGCGATAACCATTCAATTATTTGATTAGACAAAATATTGCAGCTTTTTTTATGGAATAGAGAAAAAGGTCATATCTTCTGTATTTACTTCCTACTGAGGGGGGATATCAAGATTATGGGGGAATGGACTTTGATAGTAGTGGGCTGGACGAGAGGTTGAAGCAACATGATTTCCCCAAGAGACTGGTTAGTGCAGGCTCAAAAATGGTCCTGTTGAGTGACTTGGGAGGTAAAATCTGGTCCTGAGGCTGCCACAGTGTCACTTTCCTGACTTTGCTGTGTTTTGGGTCTAGAGCTGAAATACAACTGAGACCTAGATGTTATCTTTAGGAAGAAAAAGATAAGGTGTCTAAGTTTCCTGACTAGTGATATGAAAATGGAGGGTAATTTTCCCTAGATGTTAGATTCTTGTATTCCCAGTTTTCCCCTTGTTGGGCATCCAGAGCTTTCTTGTAAGTCCTGAGACAGGATTTCAAGGTATGATAGAGCAGTGGTTAAGTCCCCTATGCCAGTCCAAATTCTGCTGTGATGCCAAGAATTATAAGAAAATGGATTATTTGTATTACTTTTTAGTATCAGATTTGATGGGTTAGGGAACTGGTAAATACTGATTATTGGGGCTACACCTACACTGGGTGAGATATACACTGAGTGGCCAGTATATATATATTAGAGGCCCTGTGCATGAATTAGTGCATGGGTGGGGTCCAGCCAGCCTGGCTAGGGGGAGGGGGCATGGTGGTTGGCCAGCCTGCCTGCTGGTCGAACTCATGGTTGAGGGGACAATTTGCATATTAGCCTTTTATTATATAGGATATACACTGATTGGCCAGATTATTATGCATTCAGATATAATCATAATCTGACTACTCAGTGTAGATCAGAGTACAGGTGGCTGTTCAGTTGATTGGGATGTAGATGCATGTGTTTTCCCCAAAGAAGAAGAAAAACCCCTGGTCATGGAGACAAGCTGAAAGGTATAAGGAGAAGAGGTGGACTAAAGGGTATGAGATTCCCTTTCTTGGTTCCACGCTCCAATCTGATAGGGTAGTCACCATAGCACTACCGGTAAGGGGTGACAATGAGTGGTTGAGATATTATTGTAGTGAAAGTGGGTGGGAATGCTAGAATAGGCTGTTATCCAAGGGGAAAAGGAAAGGAAAGGAAAGGAAAGGAAAGGAAAGGAAAGGAAAGGAAAGGAAAGGAAAGGAAAGGAAAGGAAAGGAAAGGAAAGGAAAGGAAAGGAAAGGAAAGGAAAGGAAAGGAAAGGAAAGGAAAGGAAAGGAATTAAGGAAAGGAAAGGAGAGGAGATGAGAGAAGAGGAGAGGAGAGGAGAGGAGAGAGGAGGGGAGAGAAAGGGAGAGGAGGGGAGGGGAGAGGAAAGGAGAGGAGGGGAGGAAAGGAGCAGCTGAAGCTTTGGGCTTGAATGGTTGAATAAGAAGAAAATTAGACCAGCTATATGAAATAAAAATTGGCTTCTATTGGGACCGATGGCCATTCAATAGTTCTAGGTTAACTTGTGGTGTTGCAAGCTGATGATAGAAGATGGCCTATTAATTAAGTGCCCTTTAACCTTTTAAAACATATAGGGGCTTGGGTGATTAGTGGGTTATGTAGGTATAGAAAAGAAGGGAGGCTTGATTTATCTGGGCTATAGGATAATTACCTAGAAGGGTGTCTGCCTTTTTGAGAAATGTAGTTCCCTTTTCCTTTTTATAAGCTAGTGTGGTTTTTGTCTGATTTCATCTATTGATTGATATAGGGATGGTGGCATACACTGAAGAGGAGTGGAAAAAAAGCAGAGCCAGCAATTCCTGGCTAAGGCTGGATTGGTCTGGTTTAGGAGGGAATGGGTAAGGTTAAGTTCATTCAAGATAAGTAGAGGTGAGAAAGTTCCTTATGGGTATAGGAGAGCAGGGCTGGATTAGGATGAGAAGGAGAGCTAATCTTTACTTCCAGGGCCAGGATTGTCCCAAGGTGGGGGAAAGGGATATGTTTGAGACCTAGAAAGAAGGAAATCTCATCCCATGGGTAATCTGTGGAGAAGGGAGTCCCATAGAAAGGTGAGAATCCTGATGCAAAGAGAGAGGGGCAGTAGCCAGGACCTATAGGATTTGTATTGGGAGAGGAGATGGGTTTTCAGGGAGTCAGGGTTATGAGGGTACCTGGGGATCATGCACAGGGTGGCTCATTCATTTGTCCTCTTCCTCTGAGATGTGAGTAAGGCAAAGTCTGGTGGGCCCAATCTGTGGCTGTGCTACTTAGGGACTCCAGCTCATGTGATTGTGGTGTTCTGGTGATGGGTTTTAATCTGGAAAGGTGGAACCATGGGAGATGACCTGATAGTTTAGCTGCATTTGGGGCAGTTAAGAGTACCTCATAAGAGCCTTGCCATTGGGGTTGTAAACTATTGGATGTAAGAATGTCCTTTAGGGGGACCCAGACTCCTGACTGTAGAGGAGTAGTGGGAGCGTCTCCTTTAAAAGGTGGAGGGAGGACTTGATCGGCATATTCTCTCAGCAATTGTTGGATGAGATTTAAAATGATAACTTTGTCTTCTAGAAGCATCTTTTTGGAAGAGAAGTTTCCTAATAAGAAGGTTCTTTCATACATGAGTTCAAAGGGACTAAGGAAGGAGGGTGCATGAGACATTGCCCTTCTGTGCATAAGGGCTAGACGTAGGAGAGTACTCTAAGGTTCTTTGGTTTTGAGAATTAATTTAGTTAGGTGAGACTTAATTAAGGAATTTGTCTTTTCCACCTTGTCTGAAGGTTGGGGCTGGTAGCAGCGGGTGTAAGTTCCACTGAATGTTCAGAGTAGAGTAGCCCTGTTGAGCCATTTGAGATATGAAAGAAGTTTCATCATCTGATTGTAATGATGTGGGTCAGACTTAGTGGAGGATGGCTTCTACCCAACCTGAGAAGGTATCTACTAGGGTTAAGAGATATTTGAGTCTTTTAATAGGGGACATGTGAGTGAAGTCAACTTGCTAGCCTTCACCAGGGATTTGGCCCCAAGCCTGATGAGTGGGGAAAGAAGAAGGTCTGTCTAACCTCTCCTTGGGGAATACTGAGTAACAAGTAGAACAAGTTTTGGTGTATCTTGCAGTAGGGAGGCTAGGCTAGGATATGTGATTAGGGGTTTTAGGAGTTGTAAAAACAGTCTATATTCTAGTAGGGAATTGTGAATAATCCATAAGATATCATGGGTCTGTCCATGGGGAAGGATATATTTTCCCTGAAATTTTAACCATGGATCTTCCTGAGTGGCCCCAATTGTTAAGAGGGACTGAAGCTCCACTGGAGTGTAGTAAGGTGTTATATGAGGTACTAGAAGCCCGTTGCACGAAGTTTCGTGCAATAGACTTTCCTTCACCTGGCTGCCAGCACCAGTTTTCGTCTGGCCACCCGCGATCGGAGCGTCTCCCGCCAGCACCAGTTTTCCTCTGAGGGGCAGGACTCAGGAGGCGCTCCAATGGGGGGGGGGTGGCCAGAGGAAAACTGGTGCTGGTGGAAAACTGGTGCCAGCAGCCACACAATTGGCCACCCTGTATTCCGCCACCGGCCTCATCGGTCCTCGGGCAGCACCAGCCATTTAGGCCAGCGTGAGGAGCGGGGGGTGGGGACTCGCGAGTCCCCGTCCCCCGCTCCTACTGCCAGCCAATTGGCCACCCTGAGTCCCACCCCCCACCTCCAGCCGGCCCAATCGTGGGCATAGTGGAGTGATGCAATTTGCATATTACCTTTTTATTATGAAGGATAGATAGGAGTTGGGGAGATGGAGCCTTCCTCTGAGCCACTGCCTTTGCCTCCTGCTCTGCTTTGTAATTTCCCTGTATTAAGGGATCATTCCTGACTTGGTGTCCTTTGCGGTGTAGGACTTGTAATAAGTCTGGAAAAGGGAAAGAGTTTCTAAATACCAAGCAGGAAGACCTGTTGAGGCTTTCAGTGACATTGTTAAGGACTGTGAATGAGCGGTGGGAATAAAGTCTAGGCTTCAACTTAAGGATGTAAGCTACAGGAGACTGACTGGGCGAGGCTGCTCTAGCTTATAGGAGAGAGGAGTCCCTTTGGATATCAGGGGTGATCATGTCTTGAATCACTGGACAAACTTTCCTACAATTTTCACAAACGTTCTATTTATTCACAAATAACAAGTGTTAGCCAAAAAGTAAACAACCAGCATTTCTTAGATTGACATTTTGCAGCATACTTTAAACACACTCTTACTTTCAAGAAAATATACACTCAACAAAGTAAAAGAGAAGTTCTGTAAAAAATGCTAAGAGCAGGTGAATTTAAAACTTGTCTAGTAATCAAAGTTTCATATTTTATGTTATTTTAAATATATTTAGATGTTTATCATTTAATCAAGCAATGTTCCAAAGTCTTTACATTAACAAAGACTGGGAAATTATGTATAGGTCTATGAGGCTGGAGAAAAGGCGGGGTCTGGGAGGAGGAGGAGCAGGCCCAGCACACTGTATTCAGGCCTCTAGCCACTTGGATTTAAAACTGCCACATTTTCCTTAGAGACAACATGCTAAGGTTTGGGTGGTAATGAGTTCAACCTCTGATAATAGCAGGACTGTTAAAGTGCTTGCAGTTTTCCAGTAAAGAAAGGTATATTTTGGAAGAGGGTGAGAAGACACTGAGTTATGAGCTGTTTTCAGAGCATTAAAGGGGTGAAAATGCTGGCCTTGGAACCTAAAGGCTCAGTGAAGGATCCCTTCCATACCTCATAAAGAGTCTTTACAATAAGACTAAAGTTGGGAACCCAGAGGCAAAAGTACCAGTGAGCCTGAGAAAGGAGAGTATTTCTTATCTAGAGGAGGGGACAGTCATGGAGGAGATAAGGCATTTATGGTCCAAGGCAATGGCTTGGCTTTGAGGGGTAAGAGTGAAATCTAAGTAGGTGGCTGTGGTTCAGGACAACTGGGTTTTATGAGGGGATGCACAGTAGCCCTGGCTGGGCACCGAGGTAGAATGAGAAATGAGTGGATAAAGGAGATATCTATTAAGATGCAGTGAGGTGAGGTGGTTAATGGCCTTGAGAGTAATCTGTCAACCTCCATAATAGAGACTGAGGAGGGGACAAGGGTCCCAGCGAATTCAGGGAGGGCAGAATAAGTGGCCCCAGTGTCAGTTATAAAGGAGATCATCTTACCTGTCACCACAATTGTTCCCTGAGACTTCGAACTGGTGATGTAAGTCTGTGGGGCCTTATCAGGGCCTGGGAAGCTTCAGTCTTTGGTGGCCCATCCCAGGAGGTCTGGGAGCTCCAAACCAGATCTAAAAGGTGGCCTTGCTGAGGTCCCATCTGGAGGGGCCGGACCATAGTTGATTTCCAGTGGCCTTTCCTTCTGCACCTTGAGCAGAGCCCAAGCTGGGGTCTCGAGTTTGAGCAGGACTTGGCCCAGTATCCTTCCTTGTTGCATTTAAGCATGGGCCTGGAGGAGGCTTAACCCCTGACTTACCCTTGGTTGGAGGACCAGCACTTCATTTGGAGTTTGTTAGTGCTATGGCTAGTAGCTGAAAGGCCCCCTTCTGGGCCTCAGCCTTGGCCTTATCTCACCTTTGTTTTTGGATTTGGGTCTCCTAGTCTCTATTATTAAAGACCTTAAGGCTACATTAATGATGTCTTTTGAGGGGTTTGTGGACCTTTGTGTATTTTTCAAAGATTGTAGCATATTGGGATATATGTTGGGGCTGATTGGCATATAAAATGGGTGTTCAGAAGAAGGGTTCCCTCTGGGGAGGTGAGGGAACTCAAGTGGTACATTTCTGTGGGAGAAGAAGAGAGCTGGGTATTTTGGGGGATCCTGAGTTATTTGATTGAATCTTTCATAGTTGACAGCCTTATGGGCAGCCTTTTTGAGTCTGGTAGTGAGACAGGTGATTATATGATAGTCCCACTCGGGTCAGTTTTGGGGACCAAGTCCTGTATATTCAGGGAATCAGCATGGTCCTGAGCTGCTAGTCAGATGCGCTCATTCTTCTCTGGGGTTAGAGAGAAGGACAAAATGATATAGATGTTGTGCCAGGTCATAGGACGTGGTCAGACACTCAAATTACTTAGTAAAGGTAGTGAGGTCAGTGAAAAAAGACCTGAGATGCCTCTCAATCTCTGTGAGGTCGGACATAGAAAATGGGGTGCATACACAGACAACACGATCAGTTCTTGCTACATCCCTCAGGGGTAGAATGGGTAAGGGAATATATGTGGCTGTTGAGAAAGGCGGTCTTCTGATGGTCCAAGAGTGATTGTTAGGTGGGAAAAAGTCTGAATTGAAGCTTGAGTTCTCAGGATTTGGGCTCTCAGGGGCCTGGGGAGAAGGTGGTTGCTGGTTACGAGGGTCTGGGTTTTGAAAATCTAACGCAGATGAGGGAGAGGTTGCATAAAGGGGTAGAGGTCAGTGGTCTACTTTGGTCAAAAGTAGGTTCAGAATTGGAAGTGTTAGGAGTATGATGTTTTATGTGAGGGAGAAGGATCTGATAAGTACAGCAGGACTGACAGACAGAGGGTCAGGACTAAGGGGTTAAAAAGGCCTGGACATAGGGAATCTCTGACCATTTTCCATTGCAGTGCCACAATCAGGGAACGTGTTATCATTGAAAGTGCCATTTTCAGGCCATTGAGACTTATTATTTAGTTTATATTGTGGCAAACAGTGTTACAAAAGAAAATTTTCTCCCCCATGAGTGTGCAGAGGGAGTTAGCATGGCCAATGAGAGAGGTTAGTGACAGACCACAAGCCAAAGGTGACTATTTAGGGCAGACGTACCATTGCTAAACAAATTGACATGAGAAACGAGGGGATGACCATCTGGACTGGGCATCCTCAATCCAGAAGGACCCAAAGTTTAATGGCTGTAGAGTCTTATGGCCTACTGCTAGGACTTTCAAGATGAGAGACTGAGAAAAGGGAGAGAGAGAGAGAGAGAGAGAGAGAGAGAGAGAGAGAGAGAGAGAGAGAGAGAGAGAGAGAGAGAGAGAGAGAGAAAGGAGAAGGAGAAGGAGAAGGAGAAGGAGAAGGAGAAGGAGAAGGAGAAGAAGAAGGAGAAGGAGAAGAAGGACTCCAGACATGGGAAATTATGGAAAGTCACCCACCTAGAGATGATCGGCTGGTTTGGAATGAAGGGTCAGAAATGAAGGAGAGATTCCTGACCCGGCATCCTCCTTGGCTGGCTCGGGGGTGGGGGGCATAAGGGAAGGAGGCCTAATCAAGAACTGTCATCATGTCACCCAAGTAGGATTCGGAGGTAAGCCCAAGATGAGCTGCTGCTGCCTACTTCTCTCCAAGTAGCAAACTCGGGGTGACCAAAGCCAGGATGATGACTCCCGATCCCCTTGGAACCCCCTTGGATTTTGGCACCAAATGTTAGGGTCACCAAAAGAGGGATGCACAAGGCCAAAGTGGTAAGGGATTATAGATTTATTAGGTCATCTGGAAAACCAGATGGGCTGAGTCCCAAAATGGCACCATCCCCAAGACAGGTAGTCAGAGCTAGGTGGGCTTTTTCTGGGTGGAGATTTCTCTGTGCAGGTCCAGATTCTGAGAAACTCCAGAAGGAGGTATAATCGTCTTACCAAGTGGAATGTGGTCTAAGAAAGTGGAATGTCCATTGTGAAGTGGCCTAAAGGTCAGTTCCCAGGGAAGGGGATATCCATTCAATTATTTGATCAGAACTAACAATCTCTTGTAGCAAGATGTTTAAATATACCTCCTAGGGCAAAGGAAACTAAGGAGAACATAAACAAATGGATCTCCATCAAAATAAAAACCTTCTGCACAGCAAAAGAATACATCAACCAAGCAACAAGAAAGCCCACTGCATGGGAGAACATATTTGGCTATGGTATATCTGATAAAGGGTAGTATCCAAAGTTTATAAGGAACTCATAGAATTTATCCAAAGATAAACAATCCAGTAAGAAAATGGGCAGCCGAAGCCGGTTTGGCTCAGTGGACAGAGCGTCGGCCTGCGGACTGAAGGGTCCCGGGTTCGATTCCAGTCAAGGGCATGTACCTTGGTTGCGGGCACATCCCCAGTGGGGGGGTGTGCAGGAGGCAGCTGATCGATGTTTCTCTCTCATCGATGTTTCTAACTCTCTATCCCTCTCTCTTCCTCTCTGTAAAAAATCAATAATATATATATATATATATAAAAAAAGAAAATGGGCAAAGAACCTAAACAGACATTTCTCTAAATCCAGATGGTCAAGAAACATATGAAAAAATGCTCAAAGTCACTGATCATCAGAGAGATGCAAATTAAAATGACAAAGAGGTATCACCTCACACCTGTCAGAATGGCTATCATCAATAAATCAACAAATGACAAGTGCTGATGAGGATGTGCAGAAAAGTGAACCCTAGTACATTCCTGGTGGGAATGCAGATTGATGCAGCCATTATGGATGGGGGTGGTGAGGGCCTAGGGTGGAGAGTGGGGATGGGCTGGAGCGGGTAAATGAGGCGAAAGGGGGCACATGATATACTTTCAACAATAAAGAATTATTTTTAAAAATTATTGTATTATTTTCCATACAATCAATTACTGTATAAATTTACTGTTTTCTTACCATGTATTATACAACCATAACGCTCCCAAAAATTACATAATAACACAGACTTGAAGAAATAAGTTACTAAATATCAAAAATTGCATTTCATATCAATAATTTTAATTTACCATGAGAATCAAAATTCACATGAACTTAATAACATAAACTCAGAGTACACAGAAGAGAACTATAAGGAAAAATAGACAAATGTATACTCCTAAGAGATTTAACACACCTCTCTCATTCAGGGACAGAGCATACTTCTTTCAGAATCAATACACTCCCACTAAAAGAAATGATGCTCAAAACTTTAATAACAAGAGCAGCAAATTGCATTCAACATTCAACATTCAAATAATCCACTAAACCCAACAACTTTTCCTGAACGGCACTGAGGTGTTATTAACAAAAGGCACACGAAATGGCAGCAGAGAATCATGCTTGGGATATTTTAAGAACTGACCATTCCTCATATGAAGCAAGTTTCACAAAACTTCTAAGGATTGAAATTATATAGAGTGTTTCTTGTTCTAGTTGCAGTTAATGTTGAATTCAGTAAAAAAAGGGAACTGGAAAGTCCTTAGATTTAAAAGCTATGCCATTCCACTCAACATTCAGAGATTATGTCCCTTTTCCTGCTGACCTGCATAAGGGTGTTATTCCCGGAAGCACAGGAGATAGCAGCAGAGAAGCACACCTGGAACATTTTATTAATGTGACTATATTGTACCATGAAGTAATTTTCAACAAACTACAAAGGACTGAAATCTTATACAGTATATTTCTTGTTCTCCTTGCAGATAATCTACAAATCAGGAACAAAAGGTACCTACAATATTTTTATGTTTACAAGTTATGAAATACACTTTTAAACCCACCCCTCCCCAAATCACCATTGGAGTTAGGAAATAATTTCCACTGAATGGTAATAAAAATACTACATGCCAAAACTTATTAAAAACCTTTCAGCCTTAAATGCACATATTTAAAAAATAAAGCTGAAAAGTCTCCAGTTTGACATCCAGACCAGGACTCCAAGGCCCTACTCTCAAAACCTAACCTTCACCCCTAATACTTCACCCCTGTACCTGTAAAACCCTGAACTCCTAAACATCAAGCGTACCTAACCATAAAGGATGAGTATACAAAATATTGTGAGGCTAAATAAAGCACAAGAAAAAATAATGTGATCAAGAAAGAGTAGACATTACCTGAATGAAGCAATTGCCAGTGTAGCAGACTATACTGTTTTATTATATATATATTAGTGGTCCGGTGCACAAAATTCGTGCATGGGGTGGGGGTGTCCCTCAGCCCAGCCTCCACCCTCTCTAATCTGGGACCCCTCGAAGGATGTCCTACTCCTGGTTTATAGGGATCGGGCCTAAACTGGCAGTCGGACATCACTCTTGCAATCCAGGATGGTTGGCTCCTAACCACTCACCTGCCTGCCTGCCTGATTGCCCCTAACCACTCTGCCTACCAGCCAGCTTGCCCCCAACTGCCCCCTGCTGCCAGCCTGCTCGCCCCCAAATGGCCCCCCCCAGCCTGATCACCCCCAACTGCCCCCTGTGCTGGAGTGTTTGCCCCCAACTGGCCCCCTGCTCACCCCACCTCCCCTCCCCACTGTCCTGCTCACCCCAACTACCAACCTGCTGGCCTGCTGATCCCAAATTGCTCCCCCCGCTGTCCTGATCACCCCCAACTGACCCCCACTGATGGGCTGCTTGCCCACAACGGGCTTCCCTGCTGGTCTGCTCACCCCCAATTGCCTTCCCTGCTGGCCTGATCACCCCAATACCCCCCCACCATCCTGATCATCCCAACTGCAGTCCCATCCTGGCCTGATCACTTACAACTGTCCTCCCCTCTTGGCCTCTAACCACCTCTATCTCGGCCCCGCCACCATGGCTTTGTCCAGAAGAATGTCCAGAAGGTCTCCTGGAAGGTCTTCCAGTCTAATTAGCATATTACCATTTTATTAGTATAGATAGAAGCCTGGTGCACAGGTGGGGGCCAGCTGGTTTGCCCTGAAGGGTGTCTGGATCAGGGTGGGGGGAGGAGGTTAAGATGAGGCACCCTGGGTGAGGGGCTGATGGCTGTTTGCAGGCTGGCCAACCCCCCCAGCGGGGACCCTCACCCTAGGAAGGCATGGCCAGGCTGGGTAAGGGGCTGAGGGCCGTTTTTAGGTTGACCACATACCCCGGTGACCCAGTCTCCCAGCCCCTCCTTGAGCGAAGGCCAGGGCGGTCTGGAAGCTTGGCTTTCTCTGTCCATGACCGCCACCATCTTTGTTGGGTTAATTTGCATACTCACTCTTGATAGGCTTGTGGATGTAGCAGAGGGATGGTCAATTTGCATGTTTCTATTTTATTAGTGTAGACTAGATCCACAGTGCATAAAATTCGTGCACTGGGGGAATTCCCTTAGCCCACCCTGCCCCTCTCACAGTCCGGGAGCACTCAGGGGATGTGCTACTGACAGCTAAGCTGTCAGTAGGCCGCCCTCTGAAGGAGGCAACCTGGCTAATAAGGGGAAGGTACCACTCGCATCACCCCTCTGCTCCTGCGACTGCCTGCCGCTGCAGCCACCAAGGTGTTTTCACCAACAAGGACTCCAGTCCCTTCACCACAAAAAAATGACAACTTTTTTTAGTCATTTTCAAGATGCCTCTTTCATAGGGTATGACCTTCCTTCCTTCCTTCCTTCCTTCCTTCCTTCCTTCCTTCCTTCCCTCCCTCCCTCCCTCCCTCCCTCCCTCCCTCCTTCCTTCCTTCCTTCCTTCCTTCCTTCCTTCCTTCCCTCCCTTCCTTCCTTCCCTCCCTTCCTTCCTTCCTTCCCTCCCTTCCTCCCTCCCTTCCTTCCTTCCTTCCTTCCTTTCTTCCTTTCCTTCCTTCCCTCCCTCCTCCCTCCCTCCCTCCCTCCCTCCCTCCTTCCTTCTTTCCTTCCTTCCTTCCTTCCTTCCTTCCTTCCTTCCTTCTTCCTTCCTTCCTTCCTTCCTTCCTTCCTTCCTTCCTTCCTTCCTTCCTTCCTTCCTCTCCCCTCCCTCCCTCCCTCCCTCCCTCCCTCCTTTCCTTCCTTCCTTTCTTCCTTTCTTCTTTCCTTCCTTCCCTCCCTCCCTCCCTCCCTCCCTCCCTCCCTCCTTCCTTCCTTCCTTCCTTCCTTCCTTCCTTCCTTCCTTCCTTCCTTCCTTCCTTCCTTCCTTCCTTCCTTCCTTCCTTCCTTCCTTCCTTCCTTCCTTCCTTCCTTCCTTCCTTCCTTCCTTCCTTCCTTTCCTTCCTTCCTTCCTTCCTTCCTTCCTTCCTTCCTTCTTCTTTCTTTTCTTTTCTTTTCTTTTCTTTTCTTTTCTTTTCTTTTCTTTTCTTTTCTTTTCTTTTCTTTTCTTTTCTTTTCTTTTCTTTCTTTCTTCTTTCTTCCTTTCCTCACCTGAGGATATTTTTTCATTTATTTTTAGAGAGTGTGGAAGAGAGAGGGAAAGGCAAAGAGAAACATCAATGTGAGAGGGATACTGTGATTGGTTTCCTACGGCATGATCCTGGACCAGGGACACAGACAGGCAGGAGCCTGCAACCTAGGTACATGCCCTTTAACAGAATTGAACTCAGACCCTGTGGTCATCAGGCCAAGGCTCTATCCACTGATTCAAACCGGATAGGGCAGAATATGACATTTATTAGCCCCTCCAGCAGTGGACCTTCATTTTTCCCTCCAGGAGTGAGGTGGACAAGTCATATATCACCTTCTTGGATTCTCTCTTTTTTTTTTTTTTCTGTGCAATTACAAAAATTTTCTTTTTTTTTCCAATTTTTTTTATTAAGGTATTATATGTGTACATATCTTACCATTGCCCCCCCAACCCATTCCCATATATGCCCTCACCCCCCAGAGTTTTGCGTCCATTGGTTATGCTTATATGCATGCATACAGTCCTTTGATTGATCTCTTATCTTCCCCACCTCTCCCTAACCTTCCTGCTGTAATTTGACACACTGTTTGATGCTTTACTGCCTCTGTATCTTTTTGTTCAAGTTTTTAATGTTCTTTATTATCCATAAATGAGTGAGATCATGTGGTGTTTTTCTTTCATTGACTGGCTTATTTCACTTAACATAATGTTCTCCAATTCCATCCAGGTTGCTGCAAATGGTAAGAATGCCTTCTTTTTTATGGCAGCATAATATTCCATTGTGTAGATGTACCATAGTTTTCTGATCCAGTCATCTGCTGATGGGCACCTAGGCTGTTTCCAGATCTTAGCTATTGTAAATTGTGCTGCTATGAACATAGGGGTGCATATATCCTTTCTTATTGGTGTTTCCAGTTTCTTAGGATATATTCCTGGGAGTGGGATTACTGAGTCAAATGGGAATTCCATTTTCAGTTTTTTGAGGAAACTCCATACTGTTCTCCATAGTGGCTGCACAGTCTGCATTCCCACCAGCAGTGCACGAGGGTTCCTTTTTCTCCGAATCCTCGCCAACACTTGTCGTTTCTTGATTTGTTGATGATAGCCATTCTGACAGGTGTGAGATGGTACCGCATTGTTGTTTTGATTTGCATCTCTCAGATAATTAGTGACGTTGAGCATGTTTTCATGTGTCTCTTCGCCTTCCTTCTGTCTTCTTTGGAAAAGATTCTATTTCGGTCTGTTGCCCATTTTTTTATTGGATCATTTATCTTCCTTTTATTAAGTTGTATAAGCTGCCTGTAGATGTTGGAGATTAAACCTTTGTCAGTGATGCCATTTGCAAATATGTTCTCCCATGCAGTGGGCTTTCTTGTTGTTTTGTTGATAGTTTCTTTTGCTGTAAAAAAGTTTTTATTTTGATGTAGTCCCATTTGTTTATTTTCTCTTTAGCTTCCATTGCCCTAGGGCAGTATCGGTGAAGATGTTCTTTTGGCATATGTCTGAGATTTTGCTGCCTGTGGATTCCTCTAGTATTTTTATGGTTTCCCGTCTTATGTTTAAGTCCTGTATCCATTTTGAGTTTATTTTTGTGTATGGTGTAAGTTGGTGATCTAGTTTCATTTTTTTGCATGTGTCTGTCCAATTTTCCCAACACCATTTATTGAAGAGACTGTCTTGATTCCATTGTATGTTCATGCCTCCTTTGTCAAATATTAATTGAGCATAGTGGTTTGGGTCAATATCTGGATTCTCTATTCTGTTCCATTGATCTATATGTCTGTTCTTGTGCCAGTACCAGGCTGTTTTGAGAACAGTGGCTTTGTAATATAGCTTGAAATCTGGTATTGAGATCCCTCCTACTATATTCTTCTTTCTCAGGGTTGCTGTAGCTATTTGGGGTCTTTTTTTATTCCAGATGAATTTTTGGAGAGTTCTTTCAAGGTCTGTGAAATATGCCATTGGTATTTTAATGGGGAGTGCATTGAATCTATAGATTGCTTTGGGTAGTATGGACATTTTAATGATGTTGATTCTACCAATCCATGAACATGATATGTTCTTCCATCTGTTTACGTCTTCCTCTGTGTCTGTTTTCAGTGTCCTGTAGTTTTCCGTCTATAGGTCTTTACCTCCTTACTTAAGTTTACTCCTAAGTATCTTAATGTTTTTGGTGCGATGGTAAATGGGATTGCCTTTTTAGTCTCTCTGTCTTAAGTACACTATTGGTGTATAGAAATGCCATAGATTTCTTGGCATTAATTTTGTATCCTGCTACATTGCCGAATTCATTTATTAAGTCTATTAGTTTTTTGACGAAGTTTTTCGGATTTTTTATGTACAATAGCATGTCGTCTTCAAATAAAGACAGCTTTACTTGTTCTTTTCCAATTTCGCCTTTTATTTCTTCTTCTTGTCTAATTGCAATGGCTAATACTTCCAGTACTATGTCAAACAGGATTGGTGAGAGTGGGCATCCCTGTCTTGTTCCTGTTCTTAGGGGAAATGGTTTTAGTTTTTGTCCATTGAGTATGATGTTTGCTGTGGGTTTATCATATATAGCTTTTATTATGTTGAGTTATGAGCCTTCTATTTCCACCTTGTTGAGAGTTTTTATGAAGAAAGGGTGTTGGATTTTGTCAAATGCTTTTTCTGCATCAATTGATATGACTATGTGATTTTTATCTCTCAATTTGTTTATGTGATGTATCACGTTTATTGATTTGCGGATATTGTACCATCCTTGCATTCCTGGGATAAATCCGACTTGGTCATGGTGTATGATCTTTCTGATGTACTGCTGGAGCCGATTTGCTAGAATTTTGTTGAGGATTTTGGCATCTATGTTCATGAGGGATATTGGTCTGTAATTCTCTTTCATTGTGTTGTCCTTATCTGGTTTTGGTATTAGGGTGATGCTGGCTTCATAGAAGGAGCTTGGAAGTGTTCCTTCCTCTTGAATTTTTTGGAATAGTCTGAGGAGGATATGTTTTAGTTCTTCCTTGAATGTTTGGTAAAACTCTCCCATGAAGCCATCAGGCCCCGGGCTTTTGTTTACCAGAAGCTTTTTGATGATTGCTTCAATTTCGTCCATAGTTATTGGTCTATTGAGCTGTTGAGATTCTTCTTGATTGATTTTTGGAAGGTTGTATTTTTCTAGGAATATGTCCATTTCCTCCAGGTTGTCCAGTTCGTTGGAATAGAATTGTTCGTAGTATTTTGTAACAATCCTTTGTATCTCAGCGGGGTCTGTTGTTATTTCACCTCTTTCATTTCTGATTTTGTTTATTTGGGTCCTCTCTCTTTGCTTCTTGGTGAGCCTGGCTAGAGGTAAATCAATCTTGTTTATCCTTTCAAAGAACCAGCTCTTGGTTTTGTTGATCTTTTGTATTGTTTCTTTGGTGTCTATGTCATTTATCTCCACTCTGATCTTTGTTATTCCCTTCCTTCTGGTTACACTGGGCTTTTCTTGCTGCTCTTTTTCTAGCTCTTTGAGTTGTAGGGTTAGGTAATTTATTACCATTGTTTCTTGTTTTTTGCAATAGGCTTGTAGAGCTATGAACTTCCCTCTTAAGACTGCTTTCGCTGTGTCCCATAGATTTTGGATTGTTGTGTTTTCATTGTCATTTGTTGCCATGATGTTTTTTATTTCTTCCTTGATCTTTCTGGTGACCCAGTCCTTGTTTAATAGCATGCTGTTTAGTCTCCATGTGTTTGATTTCTTTGGATTGTATTTATTGTAGTTGATTTCCAGTTTTATGCCACTGTGATCTGAGAAGATGCTCGATATAATTTCTATCTTCTTGAATTTGAAGAGACTTTGCCTGTGACGCAGCATATGGTCTATCTTTGAAAACGACCCATATGCACTTGAGAAGAATGTATATTCTGTGGCTTTGGGGTGAAATGTTCTGAAGATGTCAATTAATTCCATCTGGTCTAGTGAGTCATTTAGGATTGCTGTTTCTTTGCTGATTTTTTGCTTAGAGGATTTGTCCAATGGTGATAGTGGGGTATTAATGTCTCCTACTATGATTGTATTGCTATTAATCTCTCCCTTGATATCCTCCAGGTGTTTTTTTTTTTTTTTTTTATGTATTTGGGTGCTCCTATATTGGGAGCGTATATGTTTACCAGAATTATTTCTTCTTGTTGGATTTCTCCCTTTAGTATTATGAAGTGGCCTTCCTTATCTCTTGTTATGGCATTTACTTTGAGGTCTATTTTGTCAGATATAAGTATTGCTACCCCAGATTTTTTTTTTCACTTCCATTTGCCTGAAAGATATTTTTCCATCCCTTCACTTTCAATCTGTGTGAATCTCTTGTTCTGAGATGGGTCTCTTGTAGACAGCATATATATGGGTCATGTTTTTTTATCCATTCAGTCACTCGATGTCTTTTGATTGGAGCATTTAGTCCGTTTACATTTAAAGTTATTACTCAAAGGTATTTGTTTGTAGTCATATCTATTTTTGTGTATGTATTCCATCTTACCTGTTTATTTCTTTTTTTTACAGTCTTCCCTTAGCAATTCTTGCATTGCTGGTTTGGTGGTGATAAACTCCCTGAGTCTTTTTTTGTCTGTGAAGCTCCTGATTTCCCCTTCAATTTTGATTGATAGTCTTGCTGGATATAGTATTCTTGGATTCAGTCCTTTGCTTTGCAACACTTTGTATACCTCCTTCTATTCACTTCTAGATTGTTGTGATTCTGTTGAGTAATCATTTGACAATCTGTTGGGTGTTCCTTTGTAGGTAACTCTCTGTCTCTCTTGCAGCCTTTAAGATTCTCTATCATTTATATTTGCCATTGAAATTATGACATGTTTTGGAGTGGGTCTTTTGGGGTTGATCCTGCTTGGGACTCTCTGTACTTGCGTAACTTTTATATTTCCCATATCCGGGAAGTTTTCTGTCATTATTTCCTCAAATAGATTTTCTAATCCCTGCTGCTCTTCTTGTCCTTCTGGCAGCCCTATTATACACATGTTACTTTGTTTCATGTTGTCCCAAAGCTCCCTTAGGTTTTCCTCCTGCTTTTTAATTTTTTTCTCCAATTGCTGTTCAGATTGAGCTTGTTTCTGTACCTGATCTTCTAACTCACTAATTTGGTCCTCTGCTTCTTGTAGTCTACTGTTGAAACTTTCCATGGTGTTTTTTATTGTAGCTATATCACTTTTCATTTCTTCCTGATTCTTGCATAAGTTGTTGATTTTCTCATCCATCCGATGTATAAATTCCACGACCATTACTCTGACCTCCTTTTCAGTCATGTTTCAAGCTTCAATTTCACTAATTTCCTTTCTTGGCGACTCCACATTTTCTTTCCTCTGTGAGTTGTTTCGTTTCCCCATTCTGGCTATCACCAGAAAGCTCAGGCTTCCATTTGCGAGGACCTGGGCCATGTGGTGTGGGGACTTCGCTCCACCCGAGTTTCACTGAAGTGCTCTGACTGTAGGATGTATGGCTGCCTTTGGTTGGTGGGAACCAGACTTGCCCAGGGTCAGTGTCCCCAGTGTTCCTTGTGGTCTCGTGTGCACACTTAGAATCAGGGGCCCTGTCTGCACCACACTGTTGGTATGTGCCGAAAATGAGATCCTTAGCATGTGCCAGGAGTCAGAGTTTCCCTGTGGTTGCACCAAGAATCGAATGTCAGAGTCTCTGTTGCCTTGTGCAACCGGTTTCTCGTTGAGAATCAAGGTCCCTGTGTGTGCATGCACCAACAATTGGGGTTGCTGGTTCTTAGTGTGAATGCACTGTGAGTCAGGGATCCCAGGCAGCTGTGTCCGGCATGCCAAATTCCCTGAAGTGGAGCTGCGTCCTGTGTGTGCTCTCTCTACTGAGCCAAACCGGCTAGGGCACACACTCTCAAATCCCTGAAGGTGAGCTGCCTCCGTGCACTCTCCCAGATTCCCCAAAGGGGGGCGGAGTCCATCCTGCATGCCAAATTGCCCAAAGGGAAGCCCCTCTGTGCACGCTCTAAGATTCCCCGAAGGGGAGCTGTGACCCACAAGCCAAATTCCCCCAAATTCCCCGAAGGGGAGCCCTCTGTGCGCACTGACAGATTTCCCCAAAGGTGAGCTGCTTCTGTCCCGCGCGCCAAATTCCCTAAGATGGAGTGTGTCCCTGTGCAAAGCTCAGCATCTTGGGCTAGGGGCAGGTCTATCAGTTACTTTGGCACTATCGCGAGGCTGAGGGCGCTCTGCAGCTTGGGCGAGGGGCGGGTCTATTAGTTACTACGGCGCTATCTGCGCGTCTGCGGGGAGGGGGATAGGCTCTTTGACTCATGGAAATCTACGGGGAAGTCTGGATTCTTGTTTGTTGGTCTGAAGCTGTGATAGCAGTTCTCTGTCCCCAGTGGCTGCAGGGTCCTGGTTTGTGTCAGAAGCCAGGATGCGAGTCTCAGGCAGCTCTGTTTCTCAAGATGGTGTGGTCTCCGCGTCCGCACCAGCCACTGAGAAGTGTCCGCTGTGTGCGCGGGGCTCCGCCGTCTAGGACTGCCCGGTTAGGCAGCCCCTTGGAAGACCTGCAGAATCTAACTGACCCTAGTTAATACACACACACACACCACACACATCTACACTCTCCTCTATGGGTTCCTCACTCACATTCTCTCTCTCCGTACCTTTCTGCCGGTCGCCATCTTCTCCTTGGATCCTTATTAGGCAAGTTACCAAGAACATTGCGAGTGGCATACTAGGAGCTTAGCCAATGAGCAGTCAGAAAAGGTGTTTCCTCTGCAGCTCACATGCAGAATTGGGACTGCTGGTGAGGGTCTGCCCTCAGCCAAGAGCGGGCTCTCTCTCTCTCTCTCTCTCTCTCTCTCTCTCTCTCTTTCTCTCTCTCTCTCTTTCTCTCTCTTCTCTCTCTCTCCCTCCTTTTCCCTTTTCCTCTCCCTCTCCTGCCAGTCCACTGTCTAAAAGCAGTGAAAAAATATCCTCTGGTGAGCATTAAAAAACAAAACAAAACAAAACATGGAATAATAGGCCTCCTCCTTCGAGATGTGGAATATGTAGGCCTGAAAGAGAGAATTCTTGGCTCTGTGACCATCCCTACATGAATTTTATTAACAATATTTGGAAATTTCACCTAAGTCACATCAATGATTCAAGTTTGTGCTTTTCTGTGTTCCAGGGAAGAATCAAATGCTCTTTTTTTTTTATTGTGTGAAAACAAAATTTTGCATGTTAAACACATAATTCTTATTTAAATACATAGTAGCAAAAGTTCTGTTTAACTCAGTGAAGTTAAACAGATGGAAGGATGATAATGCTGTTCAAAGGAGATTGCCAAAGATGAAAGCCTGAAGTAAAACTGCTAAATTAGATACAATCCAGCTAATGTCCTATAGTAAAACCATCACTTTTTGAACTGGTATGTCTTCTAGACAAAAATTAGTTACTTCTTTAAAAGCCTAAACATTCTTTTCATCTTCTCACTTTGCTGATCATTATGTATAACTTTCCAGGCCTGTAAAATGTCAAAATATATGGAACTTATTTAATGTAAATAGTGTGTCAGATTTATGTGTTTCATAGAAATGGAAATGATCATTCTGTGGGCCTCTAATGCTCCAACTATACTGAAAGACTTGCTGTCAAGGTTTGACTCCAGGTCTGTGCTCAGCCACTGAAGCTGCAGGTGGCTTGCCCTTTCCTCTCAGGGCCCGTGATCGGCCATGGAGGCTACGGGTGGGCTGCCCTTTCCTCTCTTGGCCTGCAATTGACTGGGGAGGTGGGTGGGGTAGCTCAGGCCAGCCCCCTCATCTCTGTCTCCATCTCCGTTCAGGTCCTCACCTGCACACAAAACCTCCTCCTGTTTGGTCATGACCCATTACAGCATTCTGGCCTAATTGGCATATTACCTCTTTATATATATATATATATATACACTAGAGGGCCTAGTAGATTCATGCAATAGGCCTTCCTTCCTCTGGCTGCCAGCACAGGTTTTCTCCTGAACCCAGGACCCAGGCCTTTGCTTTGGCCACCCACCTTCCATTTTTGCTTCAACCAGAGCCTTCAGTCTTCACTCCAGCTGGAGCGCTGCTCACATAGCTCCCTCCACCCCCCGCCCTCCTATCATAGCAGGTTTCCTGCCCTGCCCAGCTGCTTCGCACCTGTGTGCATGCTGTCCAGAGGCCCAGAGCAGATGGGGGACCAGGCCGCTGGCATCTTTGTTGGGTTAATTTGCATACTCACTCCTGATTGGCTGGTGGGCATCATGAAGTGACGGTCAATTTGCATCTCTCTCTTTTATTAGTGTAGTTTTTTTGGTCTCTATTTCATTTATTTCTGCTCTGATCTTTATTATCTCCTTCCTTTTACTCACTCTGGGCTTTTCAGGTTGCTCTCCTTCTAATTATTTAACTTGTAGAGTTAGATGATTTAGTACCGTTTTTTCTTGGTTTTTTTTTTAAGTAGGCCTGTAGGGCTATAAACTTTCCTCTCAGTACTGCATTCATTGTGTCCCATAGATTTTTGATTGTAGTGTTTTCATTGGCATTAGTTTCTAGGATGTTTTTAATTTCCTCTTTCATCTCTTTGGTAACCCAATAATTGTTTAATAGCATGTTATTCAGCTTCCAAGTCATTAATATTTTTATTGTTTTTATTATAGTTTATTTCTAATATTATGCCATTGTGGTCTGAGAAGATGCTTGCTATGATGTCAATCTTCTTGAATTTGGAGAGACTTTGCTTGTGACCCAACGTGTGGTCTATTTTTGAAAATGTTCCATGTGCACTTGAGAAGAATGTATATTCTGTGGCTTTGGGGTGAAACGTTCTGAAGATGTCCATTAAGTCCATATGATCTAGTGAGTCATTTAGTATGGCTGTTTCTTTGCTGATTTTTTGTCTAGAGGATTTATCCAGTGATGTCAGTGGTGCATTAAAGTCCCCTACTATGATTGTATTGTCAATCTCTCCCTTGATATCTTCCAGGAGTTTTTTGTTTTGTTTTGTTTTTAAATGTATTTGGGTGCTCCTTCATTGGGTGAATATATTTTTATACTAGAGGCCTGGTGCACAAAATTCGTGCATGGGAGGGGTGCCAAGCCTGCACCTTCTCCGATCTGGAACCCCTCGAGGGATATCCAGCTGCCCGTTTAGGCCAGTGGGATCAGGTCTAAATGGGCAGTCAGACATCCCTCTCAAAATGCAGCACTACTGGTTCCTAAACGCTAGCCTGCCTGCCTGCCTGCCTGATTGCCCCTAACTGTCCCCTGCTGCCAGCCTAGTCGCCCCTAACTGTCTTCCCTTGAAGACCTGGTCACTCCCAACTGCCCTCCCCTGCTGGCCTGGTCACCCCTAACTGCCCTCCCTTGCCAGCCTGGTTGCCCCTAACTGCCCTTGTCTGCCAGCCTGGTCACCCTGAACTGCCTTCCCCTGCAGGCCTGGTCACCCCTAACTTCCATCCCCTGTAGGCCTGGTCACCCATACTGCCTTCCTCTGCTGGCCTGGTCGCCCCCAACTGACCTCCACTGCAGGACTGATCACCCCTGACTGCCCTCCCTGCAGGCCTGGTTGCCCCCAGCTACCCTCCCTTGCAGGCCTGGTCCCTCCCAACTGCCCTCCCCTGCCAGCCATCTTGTGGCAGCCATCTTGTGTCCACATGGGGGTGGCCATCTTTGACCACATTAGGGCAGCCATCTTGTGTGTTGGAGTGATGGTCAATTTGCATATTACTTTTTTATTAGATAGGATGGGTTATATTTTCTTCTTATATTGACTCCTTTAGTATTATGAAGTGGCCTTCCTTATCTCTTGTTATGTCTTTCACTTTGAGGTCTATTTTATCACATATAAGTATTGCTACCTCAGCTTTTTTTCATTTCCATTTGCCTGAAAGATATTTTTCCATCCCTTTACTTTCAGTCTGTGCAATTCCCTTGTTCAGAGGGGGGGTCTCTTGTAAACAGCATATACCTATATGGGTCATTTTATTTTTTAATCCATTCAGCCACTTGATGTTTTTTGATTGGAACATTTAGTCCACGTATGTTTAAAGTTTTATTGATAGGTACTTGTTTGTAGCCATATTTATTTAATGTGCCTGTGCTCCTTCTGACCTTTTTCTTTTTTCTTTTTACACTAGTGCCTTTAGCATTTCTTGCATTGCTGGCTTGGTAGTGATAAACTCTTTTAGCCTTTTTTTTTTTTTTTTTTTTTTTCTGTGAAGCTCCTTATTTTCCCTTCAATTTTGAATGATAGCCTTGTTGAGTAGCATATTCTTGGATTCAGTCTCTTGTTTTGCACCACTTTGTAAATTTCCTTCCATTTCTTTCTGGCCTGATGTGTTTCTGTTGAGAAATTATTTGATAATCTAATGGGAGATCCCTTTTATGTAACATTATGTCTCTCTCCTTCTGCCTTTAAGATTCTCTCTTTGTCCTGAACATTTGCCATAGTAATTATGATGTCTTGTTGTGGATCTTTTTGGGTTCATCTTATTTGGAACTCTCTGTGCTTTTTTCTTCCCCACATCAGGGAAGTTTTCTGACATTGTTTCTTCAAATAGGTTTTATAAACCTTAATCTTGTTCCTGTTATTCCAGCACCCCTATTATTTATATGTTCTTTTGTTTCATGTTGTCCCACAATTCCCTTAGGCTCTCCTCCTGTCTTTTAATTTTTTTCTCCAATTGCAGTCAGTTTAGGTGTGTTTTTCTTACCTGTCTTCTAATCCGTTAATTTGGTCCTCTGCTTCTCCTAATCTACTGTTGAAACTTTCCATGGTGGTTTTTATTGCAGCTATATCACTATTTATTCTTCATTCTTACGTAAGTTGTTGATATTTTCATTCATCTGGTTTATGAACTGTATGACCCTTATTCTGATTTTTTTTCTGACATATCGCATGACTGTTTCACTTAGCTGCTTTTCTGGCGATTCCTCCTTTTCTTCCCTTTGGGGTTTCTTTGCCTACCCATATTTGTTCTCACAGAAGGATATAGATGTAGAGTCATGCAGGGGCTGCTCCTTGGGTGGCAGTGGCTCCTCGGGAAGTGGTTGCTCCTTGGACGGTTGCAGCAGTGGCTGATCCTCTGTTGATAGAGGCTCCTCTGGTGGGTGCTGTTTGCAGCAGTGGTGGCTCCTCTGGCTGGGGTGGGGGAGGGTGCTCACACAGCTGCTGCTCCTCAAAGGGAGCAGGATGCTCTCATGGCTGCTTCTCCTTGAATGGGGAGGCTGCTTGTGAGGCTGCTGCTCCTTGGACAGGGGCAGGTTGCTCACAGGGCTGCTGCTTCTCATATGGGGGTGGGCTGCTTACACAGCTGATGTTCCTTGGATGGGGGTGGACTGCTCACATGAATGCTGCTAATCGAACAGAAGGGAGCTGCATCTCCTGGATGGGAGCGAGCTGCTCACAGGGACTGCTGCTCCTTGGATATGGGAAATCTGCTCATGAGGCTGCTGCTTCTTGGACAGCGGAAGGTTGCTTGCAGGGCTGCTTCTTCTCATATGGCAGTGGGCTGCTCACAGAGCTGCTGCTTTTTGGATGGGTGTGGGTTGTGTGCAGCCGCTGCTCCTCAGATGGGGGCAGGCTGAGCTGGGCTGCTCCTAGGACATGGGCATTCTGTTTGTGCAGCTGCTTCTCCTTGGACTGGGGTGGGCTGCTCAGGTGGCTGCTACTCCTCGAATGGGGCAGACTGCTTGCTGAGCTGCTGCTTCTCAGATAGGGGTGGGCTGCTCAAACAGCCACTGATCCTTATGGGTGCAGGATGCAGGCTGTGTGTAGCTGCTGCTCCTCAGGCAGGGGTTTTCTATTCCTTGGACAAGGGCAGGCTGCTCATGCAGCTGCTAGCCCTTGGACATGGATGGGCTGCTCACGTGGTTGTTCTTCCTCAGACAGGGGCGTGGGACCCTAACACAGTTGCTGCTCCTTGGACAGGGCCAGACTGTGTGAGGCTGAAGCACTTCATCCTTGGGAAGGCTGTTCGCAGGGTTGCTGCTCCTTGGACCAAAGCAGGCTGCTCACATATTTGCTGCTCACATGGTCACTGTGCTCTGGGCTAAAGGGGAGCATGGTCAAAGGGGAGCATGCTTCAGATCTCACAGGATCCTGCACCCAGGGTGGCTGGAGTCTTGGTTACCGTGGTACCACAGCTGAGGTAGCAGATCCCTGGAAGGTGTGACTATAGAGTCCCAGGTGTTATCTGTGGGCACCTTGGGTGGAGGTGAGGCTGGACTCCCAGTCACAACAGCACTCCCCTTCAAAAAGGCAAGGCCTCTGAGAAAAGGCCAGCCTCTCTGGGACTGTTTGCAATGGTGGCAGAGTATGCCTAGTTAGGTGAGCCAGTTAGCCTGCCCCCAAAGACCCTGTAGGATCTAACTGCTACACACACACACCACATAACCATACACTCCTCTTTTGCTCCCTCAGTCACTCCCTCACTGACACCTTCTTCCTGCCTCTGTGTTGGGTCTGGAATGTTATTGACCTGATCATGGACAGAGTCACCTCTCTGCGTGTCTGTTTATGTGGCTAGCTTTCTATCACATTGGCCAAACAGAATAAAATTCATCTTGGCAAGACATGACACAAAGGGAACAAAACACGGATGTACTTACATCACTGAAAACACAAGTATAAGTGATCACCAGAGAAAAGAGAATTAGGGGAGAGAAAAGAAAGCACAAATTATATCAAAGAGAGAAAAAATGGTATGAGAGAAACAAACAAGAAGAAAAAGGAAGAACAATAAATAAATAAATGCACACAAACACACACACACACACACACACACACACACACACACACACACACACTCGAGGCCCGGTGCACAAAATTTGTGCACGGGGGTGTGTGTCCCTCAGCCCAGCCTGCACCCTCTCCAATCTGAGACCCCCTCGAGGGATCGGGCCTAAACGGCCAGTCAGACATCCCTCTCACAATCCCAACTGCTCACCTGCCTGCCTTCCTGATTGCCCCTAACCACTTCTGCCTGCAAGCCTGATCTCCCCCTAACTACTCCCCTGCAGACCTGGTCGCCCCCAACTTCCCTAATTGCCCTCCCCTGCAGGCTTGATCACCCACAACTGCTCTCCCCTGCAGGCCTGGTCCCTCCCAACAGCTCTCCCCTGCTGGCCATCTTGTGGCAGCCATCTTGTGTCCAAATGGGGGCAGTCATCTTTGACCACATGGGGGCAGCTATCTTGTGTGTTGGAGTGATGGTCAATTTGCATATTATTCTTTTATTAGATAGGCTATGGAGAAAACACCAGAGGACAAACAGGTAAACCAAAACTTACAAACTCAACAAATTCCCAGTAAAGAGGGTAGGGCAGAATCTTATATACAGTAAGGTTAACAATTGGATGAATATAGGGAGGACCTCAGTTCAGTATAGGGGATGTAGAAAGATGTTGAGTAGATGAGAAGAATGAGAAAGTGAAGAAATTAATAATAATATATTTAAAAAATATATATTAAAATTTATGATAAAAATAAAATAAGTTGGAATGATGGAAAAATAATGAGAAAAAATAAAATAAAGAAATAAATGAAAAAAGGAAAATAAAGAAAAAAGTTAACAAAATAATAATAAAATAAAAATGAAAAAGTGAAGTGTTTTTCCTTTGGCTGGTTTAAGATCCCACTCTTCTATGCTCTCTATGGATTCTCAGTTCCCTGCTGCTGGGTCTGAAGGCCAGTCTCTGTGGACTTCCAGGGACTATTCAGATTTTTTTTGTATCCTTTGTAACACTCAGGGTATAGTCTGGGTATGGTGATATTGGTTGCCTAGAGACTTCAGGGAGGGGCTTTCTCTTCAGGAGAAAATGGCTACTTAGTTCCTACCTAGGTCATGTATGACTCAGCACCAGATTCGTGGCAGCTTCTCCTGGGCCCTCTCCTCTCCCCAGACTTCACAAGTCTGCACCTTCTGGATCTCAGCTGCAGTTGAGTGTCCATATCCGAAAGGTCCTATGAACTAGGTTCAGCAAAGAAAACAAAGGCCAATCTTTCATTACTGTAGACCCAACTTTAGAATCCCCTTCCACCAACAGTCCTGTGGACCTCCTTTCCACAGTCAGACACTGTGTCTGCCCCAAGAGACACGACTTGGTGCCATGTAGTTTCCCTCTGACCCTCTGGGATCAAAGGATTCACAGTTCTATCCAGCCCAGATCCTTGATTTTACCTTTCTCCAGGTGTCCTCTGCCCTTCCTGGCTGCGAATTGTCTCACCAGCTGTGTCTGCTTCACCAGTTTAGGGTGGATGTTATTCAGTTCAGCCGCTCATTCTATCTGCTCCAGGACAAGTCTCGGGACACCGTCATTTATTCCACTGCCATTTTGTCCTCTATGCAGAAGCATTTTATTTTGATGCAGTTCCATTTGTTTACATTCTCTTTAGTTTCCTTTGTCCTAGGAGATGCATCCATAAACATATTGCTATGAGAAATGTCTGAGCCTTTGCTGCCTTTGTTTTCTTCTAGGATTTTTATAGTTTCCTAACTTACATTTAGTTTTGTATCCATTTTTGAGTTTATTCTTGTGTATGGTATAAATAAGTGGTAATGGTCTACTTTTTTTAAACATATATCTGTCAAATTTTCCCAACACCATTTATTGAAGAAACTGTCGTGACTCTTTTGTATGCTCTTGCCTCCTTTGTTAAATATTAATTGAGCATGCTGACTTGGGTTGATTTCTGGTGTCTCTGTTCTGTTCCACTAACCTATACGCTTATTCTTCTGCCAGTACCAGGCTATTTTGTTCATAGTGGCTTTGTTGTATAATATGATATTTGGTATTTTGATTTATCCAGACTTTGTTTTTCTTTGTCAAGATTGCTGCAGCTATTCAAGGTCTTTTTTATTCCTAAATTTTTGAAAGTTTTTTTCCAGTCTGTGAAATAAGCCTTTGGTATCTTAATGGGGATTGCATTGGATCTATAGATTTCTTTGGGTACTATGAACATTTTAATGATGTTGATTCTACCAACCCATGAACACGGTATATTCTTCCACTTGTGTATTTCTTCCTCTATCTCTCTTTTTAATATCCTGTAGTTTGCTGAGTACAGGTCTTTTACCTCCTTAGTTATGTTTATTCCAAAGTATTCTAGTTTTTATGTTGCAATTGTAAAAGGGATTTTTTTTTTTTAGTTTCTCTTTCTGTGAGTTCATTATCCTATATAATAAAACAAATCAAACAAACAGCAGAACAACCGGTCACTATGACAGGCACTGACCACCAGAGGGCAGATGTCACTGTGGTCCCACAGGGGGAGCACTGCTCAGTCAGAAGCCGGGCTCATGACTGGTGAGTGCAAAGGGAATTGGTGGGAGCCTCTCCTGCCAGGTTGCAGGCAGGCAGTAGGAGCAAGGGGTCCCGGACTACTAGAACCCTGGAATGTGAGAGGTATGTCTGACCACCAGATTAGGGGATCCAGCCAAAGCTGGCAGGTGGACATCCCCTGAGGGGTCCTGGTATGCAAGAGGGTACAGGCTTGGCTGAGGGATCCCGCCCGTACACAATTTCATGCACCAGGCCTCTAGTTGGTGTATAAAAAAAGCCATAGGATTCTGGGTGTTAATTTTTTATCCTACCACTTTAGCAGATTCATTTATTATATCTGATAGGTTTTTGAGAGCATCTTTAGGGTTTTCTATATACAGTATCATGTCATCTGCAAATAGTGATGTTTACTTCTTTTCCAATTTGGATACCTTTAATTTATTCTTGTCTGATCATTATGGCTAGCACTTCCAGTACAGTTTGGAACAGGAGTGGTAAATGTGGGCATCGCTGTCCTGTTCCTGCTCTTAGGGGAAATGCTTTTAGTTTTTTCCCATTGAATATGATGTTGGATATAGATTTGTCACATAAGGCTTTTATTATGTTGAGGTATGATTGCTCTATTTCCACTTTGCAGAGAGTTTTTATTAAAAAAAAAGGTGTTGAATTTTGTCAAATGCTTTTTCTTCATCAATTGATATGATCATATGTTTTTTGTCTTTCAGTCTGTTTATGTGATGTATCATGTTTATTAATTTGCAGATATTGTACCAGCCTTGCATCCCTGAAATAAATCCCACTTGGTCATCATGTATTATCCTTTTAATATATTGCTGGATGTGATTTGCTAATATTTTCTTGAGGATTTTAGCATCTATGTTCATCAGAGATATTGGCCTGTAATTCTCTTTCCTTATAGTGTCTTTATCTGGTAATGCTGACTTCATAAAAAAAAGCTTGAATGTATTCCTCCTTCTTGAAAATTTTAGAAAAGTCCAATAATGACCAGTTTTAGTTCTTCTTTGACTGTTGGTTAAAACTCCCCTGTGAAGGCATCCATACCCAGGAATTTGTATGCTGGAAGTTTCTTTCTTTTTTTTTTATTACTGCTTCAATTTTATTGGTAGTTTTCAGCCTATTCAGGTTCCTGATTCTTCCTGATTTAGGTTTGGAAGATTGTCTTTTTCTAGGAATATGTTCATTTCATCTAGGTTGTCCAGTTTGTTGGAGTAAAGTTGTTTGTAGTATTTTTTTTTTTTTTTTTACAATCCTTTGTATGTCTGTGGGGTCAGTTGTAACTTCACCTCTTTCATTTCTGATTTTTTATTTGCATAATCTCTTTGGTTTATTTGTCAGCTTGGTTAAAGGTTCATCAAACTTGTTTATCCTTTTAAAGAACCAGCTCTTGGTTCTATTGATTCTTTGTATGTTTTTTAGTCTCTATGTCATTTATTTCTGCTCTTATCTTTATTATTCCCTTCCTTTTACTGACTCTGAGGTTTTCTTATTGCTCTTTCTATTTAAGTTGTGCAGTTAGATAACCTATTACCAGTTTCTGTTGTTTCTTGCAGTAGGCCTGTAGTGCTATAAGCTTCCCTCTCAGGACTTCTTTCATTGTGTTTCATAGATTTTGGATTGTTGTGTTTTCATTTTCATTTGTTTCCATAATGGTTTTTATTTATACTTTGATCACTTTGATAACCCATTCATTGTTTACTAGTAATAGCATGCTACTTGCTCCATGTGTTTGATGTTTTTCATTGTTTTGATTGTAGCTGAATTCTAATTTTAGGCTTTTGTCATCTGAGAAGATGTTTGATATGAAATCTTTTTTAATTTATAGAGACTTACCTTGTGCCCTAATTTGTGGTCCATCTTTGAAAATGTTTCATGTGCACTTGAGAATAATGTATATTCAATAGCTTTGGGGTGGAATGTTCTGAAGATATCAATTAATTCCATTTCATCTAGTGAATGGTTTGGAATTGCTTGTTTCTTTGCTGACTTTTTTTTTGTCTAGAGGATTTAGTCAGTGGAGTCAATAGGGCATTAAAGTCTCCTACTATTATTTTATTGCTCTCTATCTCCCCCTTGATATTTTCCAGAAGTTCTTTTATATATTTGAATGCTCCTGTGTTGGATGTGTATATGTTTACGAAAATTACATCCCCTTTTTGAAACAATCCCTTTAGTATTATGAAGTGGCCTTCCTTATCTCTTGTTATGGTCTTCACTTTGAAGTCTATTTTGTCAGATATAAGTATTGCTACTCAGTTGAGTGTTTTTTTTTGGTTTTTTTTCATTTCTATTTGCCTGAAATATTCTTTTTCATTCCTTCACTTTCAGTATGTGTAAATACTTTGTTCTGAGGTGGGTCTCTTGTAGACTATATATAAGTGTGTGTGTGTGTGTGTGTGTGTGTGTGTGTGTGTGTGTGTGTGTGTGTGTGTGTGTTAGAGGCCCGGTGCACAAAATTTGTGCATGGAGGGGGTAGGGTGTCCCTCAGCTCAACCTGCACGCTCTCCAATCTGGGACCCCTCAAGGGATTGGGCTTAAATGGGCAGTCGGACATCCCGCTCACAATCCAGGACTGCTGGCTCCCAACTGCTCACCTGCCTGCCTGCCTGATTGCCCCTAACTGCTTCTACCTGCAAGCCTGATCACCCCTTAACCACTCCCCTGCCAACCTGATCGACACCTAACTACTTTCCTGCCAGCGTGGTCACCCCTAAGTGCCCTCCCCTGCCAGGCTGGTTACCCCGAACTTTCTTCCCTTGCCAACCAGGTCGCCTCCAACTGCCCTCCCCTACAGGCTTGGTCCACCCCAACTGCCCTCCCCTGCAAGTCTGGTCTCCTCCAACTGCCCTCCCCTGCAGGCCTTGTCCTCCCAACTGCCCTCCCCTGCAGGCCTGGTACCCCCAACTGCCCTCCCCTGCAGGTCTGGGTCCCCTCCAACTGTCCTCGACTGCAGGCTTGGTTGCCCCCAACTGCCCTCCCATGCCGGCCATCTTGTGGAGGCCAGCTTGTGTCCACATGAGGGCAGCGATCTTGTGTGTTGGAGTAATGGTCAATTTGCATATTACCTCTTCATTAGATAGTATATATAATGTTTTCTTATCCACTCTACTACCTTCTCTACTACCTTTTGTCTTTTTATTGGAGCATTTAATCCATTTATTTTTAAGAATATTATGATAGATACTTGTTGGTAGCTATGTTTATTTCTCATGTTCCTTTTCCTTTTCTATTACTTAATTTTACATTAGTCCCTTTAGCATTTCTTGCATTGCTGGCTCGGTGGTAATAAACTCCTTTAGCCTGTTTTTTTCTGTGAAGCTCCTGATTTCTCCTTTAATTTTGAATGATTGCCTTACTGGATAGCCCATTCTTGGATTCAGTCCCTTGCTTTGCATCATTTTGTATACTTCATTCTAATATCCTCTGGCCTGATATATTTCTATTGATAAACCAGTTGATAGTCTAATGCGTGATTCCTTGTAGGTAACTTTCTGTCTGTCTGTCAGTCTTTAAGATTCTTACTTTGTCATTGAAGTTTGACAGTTTAATTATGATGTGTCTTGGCATCATTCTTATGGGTTCATTTTGTTTATGTTTTATGTGCTTCTTTGACATGTGTGACATTTTTCTTCCCCAAATCAGGAAGTTCTCTGTCATTTCTTAAAACAGGTTTTCTATTCCTTTCTCAGCTTCCTTCTCTCTGGCACTGATATTATGTGGTTGTCATATCGTTTTTGTGTTGTCCCAAACTTCAAATAGACTCTCCTCTTCCGTTTTAAGTTTTTTTTTTTCCAGTTACTGCTCCGCTTTGGTGTTCTTTTCTACCTTGTCTTCTAACTCTGTTTTGTACTTCAGCTTCTTTCTGTGACACCTTCCATTGTGTTCCTTATTTCAGCTATGCCATTCTTCACTTCTGTTTGATTCTTAAACATCTTGTCCAGCCTTTTTAGCATCTATATAATAATTACTCTGCATTCTTTCTCTGACAAATTGCCTGTCTCCATTTTGTTTATATCTGGTGATTCCTCCTTTTCTTTAATATGGGGGTTGGTTTGTTGTCTGTCTATTTTTGATGTTCCTCTGTTTTTGTTTCTATGTATTAGATCAAACTGCTCTGCCAACCCAATTTTTTTGCGTTTGTCTTATGTAGTAGATGTTTTGGGAGACCCAGTGGTGCAGTCTCTCACGTCCTCTTGGCCGGTATTCTAGGATGCCTTCTATGTGTAATATTTGTTCTCTTGATGTGATTGGGTCTTGAATGTTATTTTCCCATTCATGGATGGATTCTCCTCTCAGGCTATCTGATTATGTGGCTCACTCTCTACCACTTCATGATAACTATTGTAGAGGTGCTGACTGAACAGCACAAAATACACGATATGGCATGACAAAACAGGAACACAACATGAATGTACACAATATACTTCTAACCCTAATAAAAGTGACCACCAGAGAAAAGAGAATTAGGAGTGAGGAAAGAGAGCAAAAATGATAGCAAGAAAAAATAACAAAGAAAGAAAAAATAAAAAGAAATAACATGGAGAAAACAAAACAAATAAAACTAAAAGTGCAAACAAAAAACACCCAGAAAGGGGGAGGGAGGGGAAAGGGCAGAACCTGTAGTGGCAGAACTTAAGTACAGAAAATAAGATTCAGGAATTAAATGAATAGGGGAAGGACCACAGTTTTATATAGAGGAGGGAGAAAAATAATCAGTGGATAAGAAGAAAAAATAAACAAAATATTTATTGATTGACTTACTTACTTTTGAAAAGAAATATAGAGAAGAATAGGTGGGCCTGAATTTAGAAAGTGGAACTAATTAGAAAATTAGGAAAGGGAAAGAGCAAGAAAGACAAGGGAAAATTGAGTGGGAAAGAAAGAAAAAAAAACAAGTGGAAATGTAGTAGAAGCAGGGAAGAGGACATTTGATGTATTAATTAGAGGCCCAGGGCACAAAATCCGTGCACAGGTATGGTCCCTAGGCCTGACCAGCAATAGAAGCACAGTGTCTGGTGTGGAAGGGCAGATCCCAGCTGAACTCTGGGCCCTGGCCAGCATCTGGGCCCCTGGGACCCTGAGTCATTGGATTCTCGCCCAACCCTCTCAGTGACTGGGAGCCAGGCGGTGGCCTTGTCTTTCCCCCCCAACACCACCACTTTTTTAAAAAAGTGCAGTGTCATTTGCTTCAGTTGCATTTTAATGTCCATGGGGGCTGGTTTAGGACCCCACTCTTCTGTTTGTATGCCAATTTGGGGCATTCTGTTAGGTAGTTAGGTGCTGTCCACTGGCAAACATTGTCTTTGGCTTTTAGCACATGTTGAAGGTCCAAGCAATCCACCATTCCTCTACTGTGTTAGTCTCTACAGGCCTTGGCTACAAGCAGGCAGTGCCAATCTGCCCACTTTGCCTGTTTGCCAGCTGTCCATCTTAATCACTCAAGTGTCTGTTTCTAACAGGGTTTTAGGTGGAGATGGTGCTGTTTCACTTTCCAGGATTCAGATTGATGTTTATTTTCTGACTGAGAGCTACCCCTCTATGGGTGGCTCAAGATATTATACTGGCCTTGATTGGTCAGAGATACTTGTATAGAGACCAGTGGGGTTGGCTGGCAACCTTGAGTTTTTATCAGTCTGGTTCCCAGAATGGTCAGGTGGTCTGGTCCCACTTCCAAACCAGTCACTGAGGGTTCTTTGCGGGTATTCATAGCCCTTGTTTCCTTTATATAGCTCAAAATGCAGGCAGGGTGTGTCAGGCTGTATTATCTGTCTTGAGGCTACTGGAGGCGTTGGCTCTTCAGGAGATAAATGGCCATGTAGGTTTGGAAGATTTCAAATGTCCCAATGCCAGATACCTGGTCATGTCCTCCTGCCCTGCTTCCCTCCACAGTCTCTCCTCAGGCTCCACAAATCTGAGCCTCTTCCTGCTCCATGGCCACAGGTGAGTTCTTGCAACTGAAGTGAGAAATTTCTGGATTTAGCATATAAAAGCAAAGACATAACAAAAGCAAAACAACCATGAAACTGTGGGTTTCTCTCCCACCAGCACCGAGCTGCTCTGGCTGCTTTTCAAGCAGCCTATTGGGTTGCAGCCTTTTGTGGCTATTGTCTTAGGTCTAGATTTCCTGGGTGCCAGCAGCCTTGTGGTTTTTCCTTTTCTCAGTCTGGCATTATGCCTGTCGCCAAGGGAAGCAGCTTTGTACAATGCAGCTTTCATTTCACCCTATCAGCCCGGTGGCCAGGTGGCTCTCTCCTGCCCAGATCCCTGTCCCTACAGTTCTCCAGGCATCCTTTGCCCTTTCTTGTTGATAATTGTCTCCTCAGCTATGTCTAATTTGTTAATTAGAGGATGTTCTCAGATTTAGTTGCTTTACCTGTCTGTCCCTGGGACAAGGTACACAACATGTCTGCCCATTTGGCCACCATTTTTCTCTCCGCTTTTTGTTTCTTTTTGTCTGATCTCTGTGACTAGGACTTCCAGTACTATTTATCCTATATAATAAAAGCCTAACATGCTAAGTGTCTGGTTGTCCAGTCAGCCATTCAACCAACAAAGCATAAATATCCTAATGACATGCTAAGGCTGCTCAACCACTTGTTAGATGTGCACTGACCACCAGGGGACAGACTCTCTGACTGGTAGGTTAGCTTGCTGCTGGGGTCTAGCCAATTTATACTGAGCAAGACAGGCTGGACATGCCCTGAAACCCTCCCTCAGTCCCTTCCCAGCCCTGATTGTGAACTAATGGAGTCCCTTGGCCTGGCTTGTGTCCTTTCACAAATCGGACTGAGGGCCCCCCAAGTGCACAAATTGCATGCACTCTAGTATTTATATATATAAAATCCTAATATGCAAATAGACTGAACGGCAGAACAACTGAACAACCAAATAACTGGTCACTATGATGTGCGCTCACCACCAGAGGGTGCGCACAGAACTTGGTGGGTGTCGACAGCAGGCAGCAGAGTGCAGAACATGGTTGCCATCTGCCATGATGGATTGGTGGAGCAAGTAAGCAGGGGTGCCAGATCAAGGCAGGGCCCCAGTCTCTGTCATTAGGGCAAGCCTCTGGTAGTTACTTAAAATTCTTTCCTCCTGCATGCCACAATCCCACAGGGTGCTCACACCTATTGCTGGCACCGGCTCCACTCACACCCGCTGCTGGAGCTGGAGCCATAGCTCACACACACTGCCAGTGCCTGATGCTGGCCCTGATCACCCCTCAGGTATTCTCCACCTCCCTCTGCTCCTGAGGGGTGATCGAGGCCAGCAGCCACTGCTCAGACCCACTGCTGGTGCCGGCCCCAATCACTCCACACTGTCAGTGTGTGGAGTGGTGGTGGCAGGAGCAGGGCTGTTGGCAGACAGGCAACCAGGGACCATGGCAGGAGGGACCAGGCAGAGGAGCAGATGATAGGCCAGACCCGCCCCTGTGCCCATCACAGCCTCACGGCCTACAGTTCCTTTCAAGGTGAACAAATTTGTGCACTGGGCCTCTAGTATACGTATAAAGGCCTAATATGCAAAGTTTCCCTTCGGGATTTTGACCGACCGGGAGTGCAATCACTTGTAATGATGTGTGCTGACTACCAGGGGGTGGCACAAAATGAAGAAAGGCCCAGGCCGATGGCCAGCAGCCCCAGGAGGGAGGTCCTGGCTGGCGGCCGGCAGCTACTAATGACCCTCCTTTTGCATGAATTTCATACACAGGGCCTCTAGTGTTGAATTAAAGTATTGAAAGTGACAACCCTTTCTTGTTCCTGTTCTTAGGGGAGAAGGTTTTAGTTTTTGCCCTTTGAGTATGATGTTTGCTGTAGGTTTGTCATATATGGCCTTTATCATGTTGAGATATGCTCTCTCTATTCCCACTTTGCTGAGAATGTTTGTCAAAAATGGGTGTTGGATTTTGTTGAATGCCTGTTCCACTCCTATTGAAATGGTCATATGATTTTTGCCTTTTAATTTGTTTATGTGATGCATCACATTTGTTGATTTGCAAATATTATACCAGCCTTGCATCCTTGGAATAAATACCACTTAGTCATTATCTTATATAATAAAAGGGTAATATGCAAATACTAGACTGATCAGCAGAATAACCGAACAACCAATCAAAGCATAATATGCTAATGATATGCTAAGGCTTCTCAACTGCTCTCTATGATGTGCACTGACCACCAGGGGTCAGATGCTCCAACCGGTAGCTTAGCTTGCTGCTGGAGTTCAGCTCATCGGGACTGAGTGAGATGGGCCGGACACACCCTGGAGCCCTCTCGTGCACCTCAGCCTGTCTTTCACCCTCTCAAAATCCAGGACCCCTCAGGGGATGCTGGAGAGCCAGTTTCAGCCAAATCCACAGGCAACTCCCTGTGGGAGGGTGCTAGACACAGGGCTCATGGCTGGCAAACTATTCTGTGGCAGTGTGAGCCTCTCACAATTGGGATTGATTGGATGTGAGCCCACAGCAGGCACAATGGGGCTGGGATGAGTGGGAGCAGCAGGTAGGAGCTGCAGGCAGCGTTGGACTGAGGTTTCAGCCTGATCCCTGCAGGCCACTCAGGGAGATCCCACCTGTGCACGAATTCATGCACTGGGCCTCTAGTCTATATATATACAAGCTCAGCTACCAAATGGCGGAATGACCATAATGACCGGCCCACCAATCGCTATGATGTGCACTGACCATCAGGGGGCAGGTGCTCAATGCAGGAGCTGTCCCCTGGTGTTCAGTGTGCTCCTACAGTGGGAGCGCTGCTTGACTGACCAGGATGACCAGCTGCTCTGGAAGCCAGGACGAGGCCGAGTCTCTGCACTTATCAAATACCTGAGACAATCCAGATGTTGGCCTGATCCCATCAGCTGATGAGGCCCTCTAAGGCAGCATTGCCAACCGGTGGTCTGCAGACCACTGGTGACCCATGAGATCTGAAAGGTGGGTCACCACTGGTTTAAGGAAACCTTTAGAGCAGTGGTCACTAACTGGTGATCCATGGACCACTGGTGATCCATGAGGTCTGAAAGGTTGGTGACTGCTGCTCTAAGGTATGTTCTAGAAAGAGCATGGGGAGTGGGTATAGGTGGATGGCAAGAGGGGATGTGACTGTGGACCCCCTGGGGAGGCTATCCTGATGGCTGAGGATCCTGGAGCATGGCTGCTCTGAACATCCCCAATAATATCACTGACCTGGCATCACACATCAAGGACATTCGCTGAGTGGCTATGGTGTGCAAAGCTCTCCACCAGGTTCCTCCAGGACCCAGAACACACCTTTACCCAAGACATTACTCCGAAATATCAGTTCAGACTAATTTCCTCATTCAGCAGCCACTCAGAAGGCAGATCCTCAGCTGCTCAGCTGACTGGGATGAGCAGCACTTCCGTAATGGGCCAAACCCCACAGGCCATGACCGTCCCCACCAGTGCACGAATTTGTGCACTGGGCCTCTAGTATTTGTAATATTTTGCTGGATCATGTTTGCTAATATTTTTTGAGAATTTTAGCATCCCTCTCACAATCCAGGACTGCTGGCTTCCAAATGCTCACCTGCCTGCCTTCCTGATTTCCCCTAACTGCTTTTGCCTGCCAGCCTGATCACCCCTTAACCACTCCTCTGCCAGCCAGATTGATGCCTAACTGCTCCCCTGCCAGACTGTTTGCCCCTAACTAACCTCCCTTGCAGGCCTGGTCACCCCAACTGCCCTCCCCTGCAGGCCTCGTCCCCCCAACTCCTCTCCCCTGTAAGCCTGGGTCCCCTCCAACTGCTCTTCCCTGCAGGCCCGGTCGCCCCCAACTTCCCTCCTCTGCCAGCCTGGTCTCCCCTAACTGCCCTCCCCTGCAGGCTCAATCACCCACAACTGCCCTCCCTTGCAGACCTGGTCCTTCCCAACTGCCCTCCCCTGCTGGTCTTCTTGTGGCGGCCATCTTGTGTCCACATTGGGCAATCATCTTTGACCACATTGGGCAGCCATATTGTGTGTTGGAGTGACGGTCAATTTGCATATTATTATTTTATTAGATAGGATTAGATAGTATAGAGGCCTGGTGCACGGGTGGGGCCAGCTGGTTTGCCCTGAAGGGTGTCCTGGAACAGGGTGGGGGTTCCCTTGGGGTGTGGGGCGGCCTGGGAGAGGGGCTTGTGGTGGTTGACAGGCTGGCCACGCCCCCCCAGTTACCCAAGTGGAGGCCCTGGTATCTGGGATTTATTTATCTTCTATAATTTAAACTTTGTAACCTTAAGCGGAGGCCAAGGCAGGCCAGGGCTGTGGAAAGCTTGGCTTCCTCCATTGCTGGGGGCAACTCAAGCCTCCTGCTCTCTCCAGCTCCATGGCTGCTGCCATTTTTGTTGGGATTTATTTATCTTCTATAATTGAAACTTTGTAGCCTTAAGTGGAGACCAAGGCAGGCCAGGGCAGGTGGAAAGCTTGGCTTCCTCCATTGCAGGGGAATCCCAAGCCTCCTACTCTCTCCGTGGCCGCAGCCATCTTGGTTGGGTTAATTTGCATACTCACTCCTGATTGGCTTTTGGGCATGGCTTGTGGGTATAGCAGAGGTACGGTCAATTTGCATATTACTTTTTTGTTAGATAGGATTAATGAGTCTGGCTAACAGTTTATCAATCTTTTTCATCTTTTCAAAGCATCTGCTATAGGTGTCATTGATTTTTAGTATTTTTTTTAGTCTCTCTGTCATTTATTTCTGCTGCAATCTTTATTACTTCCTTCATTCTGCTTACTCTTGGCTTTTGTTCATTCAATTTCTAGTTCTTTAAGTTGTAGGGTTAATAGTTTATTAATTTTTTTTGCTTTTTTTTTGAGGTAGTCTGTAGTGCTATGAACTTCCCTTTTAGGACTGCTCTTACTGTTTCCCAGAGATTTTGGGTTGGTGTGTGTTCATTTTCATTTGTTTCCAGGAAATGTGATTCTTTTCTTGATCTCATTGGTAACCCATTTGTATAATAACATGCTACTTAGCCTCCATGTGTTATAATGTTTTGTGATGTTTTACTGTAGTTGAATTCTAATTTCATTCCACTGTGATCTGACTTCTTGAACTTGTAGAGAGTTGTTTTGTGTCCCAACATATGGGCTATTTTTGTGAATGATCCATGTGAACTCAAGAAAAATGTATAGATTGCACATTTGGGGTGAAATGTTCTATAAATTTCAATTAAATCCATCTGATTCAGTGTGTCCTTTAGAGTCCTGTTTCCTTATAAAGTTTATGTCTGAAAAATCTATCCAGTGAAGTAAGTGTGGTATTAAAGTCCTCTTCTATGAATGTATTGTTGTTGATCTCTCCCTTACAATTCTCTAAAAATATATACATATATTAGAGGCCTGGTGAATGAAAATTCATGCACTGGAGTGAGGGGTCCCTCAGCCCGGCCTTCCCTCTCTCACAGTCCAGGAGCCCTCAGGGATGGGAGGTGACCCGGCGATCAGGGAAATGCGATGCCCCATCACACCGCTGCTGCTGTCACTGCCGGCAATGCAAGCCTTGGCTGGCCCTGGTTACCTGAGCCTCAGGAAGCCCTGGTCAGCTGGGCTGCCACCATCTGAGGCCTGCCTGTTCCTTGGTCTGGTTCTGGGTGGCTGGGGGCTGAGGGAATTGGGGAGCTCTAGAGGCAGATGCATGGAGTGGCCAGACCTGCCTGGGGGTGGGCCCGTCCATGACGTGCACCTGCCACCCTGACGGGGCTGAGGAGACTGGGCACCACCATATTGTGGCTGTGGGCGTGACGTGCACCTGCCACCCTGACGGGGCTGAGGAGACTGGGCACCACCATATTGTGGCTGTGGGCACCACCATCTTTGATAGTGGGTCAGTCAATTAATATATTCCCTTGTTATTGGCTGTGGGTGCCAACATCTTTGAGGGTGGGACAATCAGTGTATTTCCTCCTTATTGGCTGTGGGTGTCGACATCTTTGTGATGGTGTAAGAGTCAATTAGCATATTCCCTCTTTATCAGATAGGATAGGTGCTTCTACATTTGCTGCATATATATTTTCCAGGATTGTCTCCTCTTGTTGGATCTAATCCTTTAGCTATTATGTAGTGACCTTTTTGTCTCTTGTAATGGACTTCATTTTGAACTTTATTTTGTCAGATATGAATATTGCTACTCAAGCTTTTTTTTATTCTTTTCCATTTGCACGAAACAATTTTTTCCACCCTTTCACTCTTATCACACTCATACTTATGTGTGAGTATTTTGTTCTGAGGTGGGTCTTTTGTAAACAGCATATAGTTGGGGCATGTTTTTGTATCCATTCAGCTACCCTATGTCTTTTGATTGCACCATTTAATCCATTTACATTTAAAGTTATTATTGATAGACTAGAGGCCCAGTGAGTGATTGAAATTGCTCAAAGTGCCCTGCCTCCCACCTCCTGCTGCTGCGTGGAGGCGCCCCATCCCCCACCTCTCTTCTCTGTGAGGAGGTGTTCCACCTGCCACCTCCTGCCACTGTGAGGAAGCACCCTGCCTCCCACCTCCTGCTGCTGTGAGGAGGTGCCTCACTTGCCACCTCCTTCCACTGTGAGGAGGTGCCCCGCCTGCTGCCTCCCACTGCTGTGAAGAGGCTCCCTGCCTCCCACCTCTTGCTGCGCTGGCTGGGATCCAGACTCACTCCCACCATTCTGGCCGGTATCCTAGCCTGCTATTCCCTAGTCCATTCAGTCATTTAGGTCACCACCATATTGTGGCTGTGGCATTGACCTATGAATTAGAAGATTAAGGTTCAATTGACCTGGCATTGACCTATGAATTAGAAGATTAAGGTTCAATTCCTGGTCATGGCACATACCCAGTGGGGGACAGGACAGGAGGTGGATAATCAATAATCCTCTCTCATCATTAATGTTTCTATCTCTCCCTCTCGCTTTCTCTCTGAAATCAATAAAAATATATTAAAAAAATAATAAATAACAATATTTCTTAAAAAGTTAAATTTAAAAAGAAAAAGTAAGCAAAGTCCACTAATTGAGGCTGCTCTGTTTGTGGAGTAGCCACTCTGTCTCACTGCTTCACTAAAAAACTTACCTTCGGTTGATCTCTTATCTCCCCCCACCTCTTCAGCCTTCCCACTGTAATTTGACAGTCTATTTGATGCTTCTCTGTCTCTGTATTTATCTTTGTTCATCAGGCCGAAGGACTTGTATGTATGCATATAAGCATAACTAATGGACGCAAGACACTGGTTGGTGAGGGCGTGTATGGGAGTGAGGTGGGGGACTATGGAGGATATGGACACATATGTAATACCTTAATCAATAAAAAATTTAAAAAAACTTACATTCACTTTAAGAAAAAATAATTTTTTTAAGTAAAAGATTGTTAATCATTCAGAGAAAACTCTTAACATTTTGAAATTTGCAATAATATACAGTTGTTTAAAAGAAAACAGATAGTGAATCTGGGAAATACTGAAAATAAAACCAACCATAAATCCATGATCCAGAGACCTGTCTGACTTTCTCAGCTGCCTCCTTCCATTACAAAGTACCTCGAAAACCATCCCTTCACTTTCAGTTACATTGTGTTCCACTCCGGGCCTGGGCTATGGTTTAACAAACACCCTCTTGTTGGACATGAAAGTGGTTTCAGAAAGACTTTTATAGCACATCTTGGCTTGGTTCTGGTACAAATTTAGATGTGCAGTGTGTGCAATGCATTCAGGGCTCAAGAAAGTTCTCCAGTTTCCTGGATTTGGGGAGAACATGTACATTCCACCTTCAGGTCTTCCAGGATGTCAGTGTCCTCCTCTCAGCCTTCCTCTCCTGAGGGAGGTGTTTTAAAATCCTTGAGACCATGGTTGGGGGCATTGTTTTCTAAGGCAGAGGAGAAATGGGACATTGAGTGGTGGCAGGTGGCAAGTGGCAGGGAGAAGCAATCTGCTATGTTGTGAGTGTCTCCTGTGTGGCTTGCTGTTTTCTAAAATATTTCAGACAGCCACTTGATTTTTGAAGTTATTCATGAAATACTTCTAAGCCCCTGTTGCATTTCAGGAACTGGGAAGAAAGCCATTGCTGCTTTCTTCCCTCCTCCTCCTTTTTCTTTCCATGTGGCTTTGTCCCACAGCAAACCTCTGCTCACCAGTCAGCACCAACTTTCCCTCATCACCACGTGAGGGCACAGCCATTTCAGGTCCTTTCAGGGATCAAACTTCAGAGTCAGGATTCAACCAGGATGCTCTGCCCCTGTCCACCTTCAGTCAACCGCCTCCCACTTCTTCCTCTTGTGTGCTCGGCCCCAGCTCCTGCCATGAGGTCATGTTCAGAGAGGACTTCCCTAACATTGTCAGGGAGAGAAGCACAGAGGGCCTGAGAGCAATGGACAGGTGGAGATATCAGACCTGGAACCACCCAATCCCCTTCCCTAGGGCCCTGCTTGTTCATGTCAATGAAGGGACAGAGAAAACAGGCATGTGTTTGGAGCTAAAGGAGGACCTGAACTGGGGGCAGAAGAGCCGCTTGTCTAGGGAATGCATGGACAACCACAAGAGCTGTAGGGCCGGCTGCTCCATGATCTGCCAAATATTCAGGGAGGGATAAGCTGGTCTCCTGCCCCAAAGTAGACATTCCTGTGACCTCACTTGGCCTCTGCCAGGACCAGTGTCAGATGGACAGCCAGTTTTCCCCATAGCTACAATGCTGCTGCTATTGTGGGAAGGTCTCCTGCATCACACCTGTCTTCCGAGTTTCAGCCAATACAGCTCAATAAATGGGGGAGTGGACTTTTTTTCCTGGCCCTGCCTGGCTCCAGCCCAGCTGCCCTCCCCTCTTTCTGGCCTCTGCACTCCCTCCTGTGCTGACCACAGTTTATTTTTTCAACCATAAAGTGGCCAGTTCCAGAAAAAAAAAAAAAAAAAAAGAAAAGGACTGACTCCAAATTAGAACATGCACCAACCAATCAAAAGGATGCTTGCAGCAGACACACCCTGCTGGGGCCCACAGGCTGACTTTGAACCCTGAGCATAGTTAACCCTATGTCGGAGTTGCTGGAGTAAATCAGAAATTTGACCCACAAGACTCTCCCTGTAACTGGCAAAACCAAATGGCTCTGCTTCCACAAAATTAGACCACATTCTCTGATGAAAATAGAAAACACTTCCAGCACCCCCCCACCCATAAATGTTGAGCATACAACTAAAGAAGTCCCAGGACTCCCTATTCTGGTGCTGGGACTATATTAATCATATCCCAGTCCAGGTACAGTATCCTTGAATCAGTTTTGCCAGGGAATGGTCTGAAAGTACCAGACTTGGCTTGTTTGTGGAATGATGGTCCAGGGTGGAGGCTGAGGTGTGGAGTAGCCTTGCCTTGAGCATCTGCCAGGATCCGGCCCAATGGCAGTCATTTAGTGGAGAGGAGGGAATCCTTGGTTAGGTGCCTCAGGGGTTCCTCATCTACTCTGGACAGCACTGGGTGGATGAGCCAAACCTTCATCTGCAATCTCTAGGGCTGACCACTGTGTACCTGGCTGCAGGCATTCCGTGTACGCCCAATGGCTCAAACTGCAAACAGTGCAAGCTTAAGCCATCCACGGTGACAGCTTAATTCAGTGATGGGCAACCTTTTGAGCTTGGTGTGTCAAACTTCGCCAAAAAACTGAGCATAACTCGGGCAGTGTGTCACTTTGAGGAAAAAACATTATTTTGTGATATTTATAGTTTAAATAACATAAATGTATAATTGTTATATATAATTGTATTTAATAAACCAAAAACTAAATATTTAACTTGCCTGCTTAGTGACTTCTTTGTTCATCCGTCAGTTGGTTTCTTTTGCTCGTCTTGATATTATTTAGCTTGTGTGGGGTGCCGTGAACTAAGATAAGTGAGGGGGAGGGGAATTCTTTAACTAACCTGCCTATTAGTGACTTTTTTGTTGCTGAATTTCATTGGCTAAATCTTCAATTGAAGGTTGGTATTTTGTACACTTCAGGCCCAATCAAGCGCTACTAACTTCATCTGTCAATCTGTTTCTTTTGTTGGTTTTGATATTATTTAACACTGAGAATAAGGCCTCACAAAAGTATGTAGAGGGAAAAATTGTGAGTAAAGCCATTGCTATATTTTTCAGGGTGCTAAAAGTGTCTGGTAGTCGGTTCCAGGCACTCCAAATTTCCTGTTTGTAGTGGCACTCCTCTTGATTCTCCAAGCGGCACCTTTCCAGATTCTCAAGCTTTGACCTCAAGTCGACAAACACCTGAGCCCAGATACTGTCTTGAAATTCTGCAGTTGGATCTCCAAATCATCAATTTGCATCCATTGGAAACCATTTAATTCCAAACTCCTGTAGACTACTACATCAGGATACTTAATTATTTCATGGTCTGTTCTAGCCTTCTAAATTGACTAAACCTATCACTAAACTGGTCAAGTAATGAGTCTAAAACATGCTGGTACTTCATATGCAAGAGTTCCATTTCATTTTGTACAGCTGCACTGGACTTCTCAAAATACTTTGTTACTCGAGGAAAATACTTATAAGTTTTAGTTTCTACATCTCGCTTGAAAATTTTAATTTTACTTTCAAAAGCTTTTATTTATCCAAACATAACGTCAATACTTTTGCCAAAACCTTGTAACTCTAAGTTCAGTTCATTAATATGAACAGAGAGATCTGTTAAAAACATCAAGGTGTTGACCCACTTATCATCATTAAGCTGAGGAAAGTTTCCCAGATCCTTATCGTCAAGAAATACCTTAATTTCTTCAAAGCACTCCACAAAGCGCTCAAGAATTTTGCCTTGGCTCAGCTACCTTACATTATTGTACATCAGCAGTCCACTGTAGGTGGAATCAACCTCCAGTAAAAGTGCCAAAATTCTCGCTTGTGAAGGGGGCAAGCAGCTATTAAATTAACTATTTTTGTAACAACTGACATTAAGTCGTTTAAGTCGGTGAATCCTGCCTTGGCACATAAAACCTCCTGATGGATAATACAATGAAAAGGCACAGTCGGATGTCCAATAGCTTCTGTAAACAATTTGACAAATCTGACTTTTTCCCCACCATATTTGGTGCTCCGTCTGTTGTCACTGACACAACTTTAGAGATCTCAATGCTTAGGTCACGAAATGTTTGTATAACAACCTTACATATTTCTCTTCCTGATTTACTTGTTGACACTGATACTAACTTTATCAACTCTTCTCTCATTGTGAGACCATCAGAATATCGACCAATAGTGGCCAACTGAGCATGTGATGTGACATCAGTAGTTTCATCAAGAGAGATCGAAAAATATTTACTCTTCCTTATGTCTCTCTTTAATTGATGTTGTACGTTGTGTTCAGTCTCATTATTCGGTCTTTTATGATATTTCTACTGAGTGGTAACTCAGATATTCTCTTAATAATTGCATCTTTATTCTGCATATCGTGAAATAGAACTGGTGCACATCTTAGGAGAGTTTCTTTAATAAATTCTCCCTCACTGAGGGCTTTTCCATGCTGAGCTATAGAGTGAGCAATGCTCAAACTTGCAGATGTTAAATTTGTAGAGCCTTTCATAAATTTAAGGATGGAATTAAATTGGCTCTTATAAAGGTGTAGCTGCCTGGAAATGTATTCCTTCCTTTCATCCTCATTTTTTTCCAAGACCTGGGAATGATTAGTTTCAAAATGTCTATTTATATTCCACGTTCTGTTTACTACTGTTTCAGTACATAGAACACAAAATGATCTGTCATTTTTTTCTATAAAGCCATACATCTCGGTCCATGTCTCTTGAAAGGGTCGGCCGCTGCTACTACCACTTCCTTTACTTAACCTTAGTTTTTTATTTTTTGGGTTCTCCATCAGGGGGGCAGTGACAGAAGATAGAATTATAGATAGTTTGTTAGGCAAGCAGGCAATTAGGGGTTAACTAGCCTAACTAACCACAAAAGGTGCATATAACTTTCTTTTAGGAAAGGGTAGAGTTAATAAGCAGAAATAGGGGTTAATAAGGATGCACAACAGTAATAGTGGTGAAATGGAGTCTGCACTATGGAGCAAGATGGTGTTCTTTATGTGAATTAAAATGGCTGCTGCTATTTCTAATGGCGGGAAAAGGCACCCATAGCACGCCACAAACCCTCGCCTCTCCCAGCCTCCCCCTCACTTATCTCAGTAATGATGGATTAGAAATCCATGACACCCCAGAACAGTAGATAATGGTCACTGTGGTTAACTGTTATTTGGTTACTGGTAATGGCAGGGCCCCCCAGAGATGCGTCCCCCACTGCGTTCCGCTGCTCCCTGCTCTGCCAGCAGAAGTGAGGGCAAAGATCCTGGCTTAACCGGAAGTCCCAGAACTAGATGCTCTGTGCCGGACTTCTGTTGTTTTGGCCTACAGACCTTTGGCACTAGAGTTTAGTCGCAAATGTTTCATCCTCAGGAGCAGCAAATGTTTCATCCTCGGCATGCGGCCGCCTCAGTGTCCGTGTGTCATCAGAAATGGCTACGCGTGTCAGTGCTGACACGTGTGTCATAGGTTCGCCATCACTGGCTTAAGTTCTACAGTGAAACCTAAATGTACACTCACAGCAACACCAACCCTCCTGTCTTTAGCCTGACCTTATCCAGTGAGGCCAGTGCATGGCTTGTGAACTGTGTCCTGCAGCCAGACCTTGTCCAGTGAGTCCAGGGCATGTATTTGAACTATGTTCCACCATCTGACATTGTTCAGTTGGGGCCAGTGCACGGATTGTGAACTGTGTTCTACCAGCCAGACCTTGTCCAATGAGACCAGTGCATGTCATGTGAACTGTGTTCCCTACAACTGACCTCATCCAATGAGGCCATTGCATGACTTGTGACTTGTGTTCCCCCCGACTGACCTTGTCCAGCTGGGGCCAGTGCATGTCTTGTGTACTGTGTTCCCACCACCTGACCTTGTCTAGCTAAGACCATGGCATTTCTGTGAACTGTGTTTTCAGCCGGTCATTGCCCAATGAAGCCAGTGCATGGATTGTGAACTATGTCCCCCAGCTTGACCTTGCCCAGTGAGGCCAGTGCATGTCTTGTGACCTGTGTTCCACCCACCTGACCTGGTCCACTGAGGCCATTTCATGTATTGGAACTGTGTTTTTCCTACATGACCTTGTCCAGTGAGGCCATTGCATGGTTTGTGAACTGTGTTTTCCCTGTATGACCTTGTCCAGTGAAGACAGTGAATAGATGGTGAACTGTGTTCCCCCAGTCTGAACTTGTCCAGTGAGACAAGTGCATGTCTTGTGACCTGTGTTCCACCCACCTGACTGGTCCACTGAGGCCAGTTAATGTCTTGAGAACTGTGTTCCCCCACCTGAACTTAGCCAGTCAGGCCAGTGGATGCGTTGTAAACTATATTTCCCATGCCTGACCTTGTCCATCTTGGGCCAGTGCATGGCTTGTCAACAGTATTCCTCACCTTGGACCTTGTCCAGTGATGTCAGTGCACGTTTTGTGAACTGTGTTTCCCCTCGTGACCTTGTCCAGCTAATGCCAAGGCATGTCTTGTAAGCTATGTTATCTCCATCTGACCTTGTCCAGTTTTGGCCACGGCATGGATTGTAAACTGTGTCCCCTCTGACTGACCTTTCCAGATGGGGCCAGTGAATGTCTTGTGAACTGTGTTCTCCCAGCCTGACTTTGTCCAGTGAGGCCAGTGCATGGATTGTGAACTGTGTTCCCGTGACTGACCTTGTCCAGTGAGGCCAGTGCATGTCTTGTTAACTGTATTCCCCACCCTGACCTTTTCCAGTGAGGCAAGTGCATGTCTTATGTACTGTGTTCCCCTACCTGACCTTGCCCAGCTGGGGCCAGCACATGTCTTGTGAACTGTGTTTCCTGCTCCCCCCGCTGACCTTCTCTGGCTAGGGCCATGGCATTCCTTGTGAACTGTGTTTTCTCTGCCTGAATTTGTCCAGTGAGGCAAGTGCATGGCTTGTGAACTGTGTTCCCCCTTGCCTGACCTCTGGTGAGGCCTGTACATGGCTTATGAACTGTGTTTCCTCACCTTGCCTTGGCCTGTGAGGCCAGTTCATGTCTTGTGAACTGTGTTTCCCAGACTGACCTTTTCCAGATGGGGCCTGTGCATGTTTTCTTTTACTGTGTTTTCCATCCTGACCTTGTCCAGTGAGACCAGTGTATGTCTTGTGAACTGTGTTCCTCCCACCTGACCTTGTCTAGCTTGAGCCAATGCATGGCTTGTCAAGTGTTTCCTCCACCGGACCTTGTCCAGTGAGGCCAGTGCATGTCCAGTGAACTGTGTTTCCCCCATGTAACCTTTTCCAGTGAGGCCATTGCATGTCTTGTTAACTGTGTTCCTCAAGCCTGACCTTGTTCAGTGATGCCAGTGTGTGTCTTGTGACCTGTGTTTTTCCCACCTGCCCTTGTCCAACTGGGTGAGTAGATGTATTGTTAACTTTTTCCCTGAGCCTGACCTTGTCCTGCTGGGGCTAGTGCATGTCTTTTGAACTGTGTTCCCCCAGCTTGATTTTGTCCAATGAGGCCAGTGCATGTCTTGTGTATTGTGTTTCCCCCACCTGACTCTGACTAGTGAGGCCAGTGTATGACTTGTGACCTGTGTTCCCCCCACCTAACCTTGTCTAGCTTGGGCCAGTGCATGTCTTGTGTTCTGTGTTCACCCTGCCTGACCCTGTCCAGTGAGGCCAGTGCATGGCTTGTGATCTGTGCTTTCTTGGCCCAAGCATATGAGGCTGGGAAGTGCCAGAGATTAGGGGCTGGGATGTAGAGTGCAACTTAGGAGAGAAATCTGGGTAAGTGAAAGCTATGGAATATTTGTGATGAATAGTAAGGCTAGCAGCATTGTCATTTCTGTTGTAAGCCCAGTACACCTACAGGAAGGAGATTTCGGAACTTTGATGCCCGCCAGTCAGGGTGACACTGCAGGGCTCATACTAGAAATAAACCAGGTTTAGGGAGTGACTGTGGAAAATCCTATTCATAGAACATTCTCTCTTTCAAAAATATGTTTTTATTTACCTTAGAGAGGAAGGGAGGGAGTGAGAGAAACATGGATCAACTGCTTCCTGCACTGCCCCAACTGGGATGGAGCCCAAAACTTGGGCAAGTGCCTGATTGGAAATAGAATAATAATCTCCTGATTCATGGGCTGATGCTCAACCACTGAGACACACTTTTGTGGTGAGAACATTCTTTATTAAAACAAATATGTGGTACCAGAGAGAAGATTTTGAATGCAATGAATCTGGAAAAACCTTCAGCTGAACTTCTCTTATTGACCGTCAGAGTCCACACCTGGTAAAAGCCTTTTTGAGTGCAATGAATGTGGGGAATCTTTTACCACAGTTCATTACAAGCACCCTTTCCCCACTCCAGAAAAATTAGCCCTTGTTTGGAACATTCTAGATTAAATGTATGTGGACATAATCCTTTGGAGCTGGCGAGGTATCCTGCAGTTTTTGTGGGGTGTGGAAGGGACCACAAATTAACCTCTAGATGTAAAGGTTGAGTAGAACATGCAACATTTTCTAAACATATTTGGGCACAGAATCCTTGTTTTATGAGCATTCAGAGCATCCTCTTGGAATGCCAGCTGGAGGAGCTATGGCCACCACCAAAATAGCTGTCCATTCAAGACTGCATGTCCATGAGTTCACCTAGCCCCAGCTCCAGCTGCAGCAAGCACCAGGCTTCACCACATTCCTATAGGTTTTGTTCAGTTTGGCCAGCACCATGAGCTTCCTGTCAAGCCCAGTGCTGACAGGGGCCTCCTGCAGCAACTGGATCATGTCCTGTCATTGAGATGAATGAGTAGCAAAAGCTGTTGCTGCCTTCCAAGGGGGCACAATCAGCATCTCCTTATCCCTAATGCAAACAACATCAAATCTCTTCAACTGGCAGAGCTGCAGGGAGGACATCCTCTTCTTGAGTTGGGAAGTTTTCATGTGTGTGACTACCGCATTGTCCTTGTCTCTTGTGAAATAAATGGAATTGTATTCTCACATTTTAGACAATAAAAGGCGAAAACAATAAAATTGGCATCATGTACAAAGTCTTCCCTGGAGAGCTTAGGAGCTATGACAGCAGGAAGCTGTACCACTGGAATGCAAGTGCAGAGAAGTTTCATCTACTGACAATGCTCAGCCAGGTCTCCCAGCCAGGGCAGGTGGACACTTGCTGACCAGTGGGCTTAGACTCCTCTATGATGGGCTACATGCCCCATGGTCATCTAATGTCAGGGCTTCCCTTAACTGATTATTAGATGTTTAAAGCCAATCTCTCATGTGACTCCAATTCTGCACTGGATGTTACAGACATGAAAATGGAAGGAGCTGACTAGCAACCCTGGGACCCTAAGAGACATGCAAAGTGGCCACTCCCTACAGAGCCCCAAGCTTCAGATCACCAAGGCAGCCTGAGAAAAGTCACCTGCTTGGGTAGAAGAGGTCCAGCCAGCAGGAAGTGCTCGCTTCAGGTGTGATCTAAGGTTAGGTCTGATTGTACTTCAGCCAGGTGTTTATAGGTGTGTATGGTGGGCAGATGGGAGACTTGTGGGCATCTGCTCTTCCCAGCAAAGCCTTCAGACCAAGTTCATCCCCTAACCAATTCCGGATATAACTGTCCCCACCTCCTGTGGAAGGACAGCCAGCTCAGGTAAAGGCCTCCGCCAGCAGGGACCCACTCACCTAATGGCTAACCCACACCTGAAACCCATAAAGGTCACATCTCCACAGGCCTCCTTATGTGGGGCATAGGGTGACCCTTGGCTTTCTCACATAGGATCTGGAACTTTGTCTCAAATGCCACCACAACCTTGAATAAACCCATTGAATAAAATAGTGGAGAGAGGGCATGTGGGGCATAGAGAACAGGGAGAGAGGAGGGGAGGAGACAAGGACAAAGACACCTGCATACATGAGCATGCCCCACATAGGGGATGCCTCACTAGCTCACCCACCATGGAGTCTCTTCCACTCCCCAGCCACTCAGCCAGGCACAGATCATTTTAGAGGAAAAAAACAGGGTGACAAGAAGCACTGTAGGAGCAACACTGAGAGGTATGAGGCCAGGTACCCTTCCCACCTAGGCCCTCTCTCTGGACCCCAGGCATTTTGGTGCTCCCCTGCGATCAGCCTTTCTCTCTGTATGATAGATGAGAGGCCCAGACAACAAGTATAGCCTATCTTGACTGGGGTGGTGGTAGAAGCAGACATGGTGGAGCTGCTGCAGAGCCACTGGGCTGACCTGCCTACCCACTCCAAGACCCCACCTCTAAAGACAGGGACAGCTTAGTGCAATGAAGTTGGGGATTGAAGCGGAGACCTAGGTTGCTGCACTGTGATCCTGAATTTCCTTATAGGCTTCCACTAGGAAGTCAGGTTCACCTTGGTCCAAGGAATTCCTCAAGTATTTTGAAACCAAGTATTTGGTAAATTCACTTGCGATAATAAAGTATTTGATGATTTAAAAAAAAAAATAGGGGAATATGATGAAAAGGAAACATTCTGACCAGTGTACCTCTCACATGAAAGATGGAAATGGGACCTGCTCCCCACAGTCCTGAGCCCTAGCACACACATCCCTGGACCCCTTACTTGGGCCTCTCTTTTCCTTGAGGAGCTGCCAATAGCAACTGATCATGCTGTTGACACGCCAGCTGACTTTGAGTCTGGGCTCCAGGTTGGGGTCCTTGTCATGGAAGATCTGCAGGGCAGCATTGAAGTGCACCAGGGCCTCACCAGCTCCTTAGGTGAGCTGGCATGGGGCTGGGAACAGTCTTCGCCCACCTCCCCTGCAGCACACTCCTGCTCCAGCACCATTACCTCAATGTTGGGCAGGTCAGCCTGGTTGCTCTGCAGCAGCTCCACCATGTCTGCTTCTGCCACCACCCCAAAATCTGCACTATGCTCCAGCACCATGAAACACGTGGTATCTATAAGACTGTTTCCACTTGCTTGCCACCACTGGGCACACTCCCACCACAGTTTCTGCCACCCCCGGTTCAGCATGGAGGGTGGGACCTCCTCTTAGGACTCTGAGATGCTCTACATGATATAGAGGTCAGTGTAGTCCAGCCAGAAGGCCAGGACCACTGACTGCTTGGGTGCCCCTCCTTTCCCCTGCCTAAGCCACCAGGAGGAGGAAGACCCTTCATAGATAGCAGGCCTTGTAGGTGGCAACAACATCCTGATTCAAGGGCTGGGTGAGGCCATGACACACTTGGGCAGGTATTCCACATGCAAGTGGTCCAAGAGGTCATCCAGGTTCCTGGGATGGCCTGGTATGCTGTCTAATATGAGAAGCACCTTATGCTGGAGGCTGAGCTGGGCACAGCACTTCTCCACATTCGTACAGAAGTGCAGAAGTCACTCCTGGAAGAGGCTCATGGTCACCCTGGCCTTCCTGTGCTAGCACCACAGCATAGGCAGGTTGGGCCTAGAGAGGCCTCTGAGCACCCTTGATGCCTGGGAGGGGTACACCAATAGCAGCTTCAGCTTGATGTCACCTGCTGTGCTGCCCCTGAGTGGCAGAGTTAGGACCTCTTGAGCACCTTTGGACCCAGGGGCTGACTTGTCCTCCATGGACAGGAGTGTCCTATTGGGCAGTCAATTCCAGAAAAGCCTGGTCTCATCTATGCTGAAAACCTACAGGTCTGTGGAAACTATTCCAGAGTCGCTGGATGGTCAAGGCAACTCAGAGCATGAAAGGCCTAGTTGATAGTACACTGTTCGGCCAAGGCCACTCTGAACATAGGAATCTTAATAAGAACGTCCAAGGATTATGTGCAGGTGCACAACAAGGTCACTACTCAGAAAGAAGCTTCTTTTGTCTAACTAGTGTCGTACATGTTAACCATCTACTGTGCTGGGGAAAAGGCTGGGAGAGGTGAGATAGGCTGGAAAGGCTCCTGAGGCTATGGCTCTAAGAGAGAGCTCAGGTGCTGCTGCTATGTGAGATGGTAGTTCCCGAGTCAGTGTGCAGTGGCTTACATAATGGTTGTCGGTACAGAAGCTACTACTACTTTGTAGGACAGGTATTCATTTATCTGCTGTTGTGTGGCTGCCTGCATGGGACTTTGCTGTGAAGAACTGTTTTGTCTAATGGCTTATGGCCACTGGCCTCTACAATAAAGTCTCATTCTTATACACCCATGTATCATGGCTTCTCCATCTATCACCCAGAATCCAAGAAGGTCCAGCCCCTGGTAGAGGGGCTTGAACCCAACAGTTAGTACTGGAACCTCATTCCAGCATGTCATTAATGCAAGATGTTTCATCAAAAGGTTGATGGAACTTGGGGATTTAACAGGGCTGAATACATATTATCTGCTGCTGGAATAGGTAAGGGCATTTTCCCACACCTAGATATTTGCATATATTATTGCCTGTTGCCAGACAGCTAAGGCCATTTTAATCTACATGTTATTACCTCCTGCTGACCAAACACATGAACAGCCAAAAGCAGCTCCCCCCAAACTAACAATGCCTACGGTATACTAAACCTTACCTTTTGATATGTATTATCTACTTTGCTTTAGGGCAATTTGTGTTAATAAAGACCTAGGGATCCAGAGACTCAGAGAACTTGGTTCCTACAGCTAAGCTCCTCTTGCTCCCCCATGGATTACAAATTTATATTATATTTCTAGTCTCCATTAATTTGTGCCACAGTGCTTTCTCCAGATTCCTGAACCCTTCTAGATGCTGAATATCATCTGGCATTAAGTTAGTGTACCGAGCAGGGTTTGAGAAGGAACCTGCTTTGACACTTGGTGTATTTGTTAGTAAGTAGGATTCACAAGAGTCTATGAACTCAGAGCCCTTGGTTCTCACATGGCCCAGCTGCCCTCTTGGTTCCCCTGCACAGCAATGCCTGGAGCTTATGCACCTCCACTGCATTGGATAGTCACTGCTGCCAGGCTACTCCCTGCAGGCTTGGCAGGCTTGGTGTGCCTTGAAGCGCGAGACTGGCCTGGAAGATTAGCATAGGCACCCTGGTCCTGCTCCCATTGGAGGTCACACATGCAGGCCTTCTCCTGGATGTGCGCCACACTGATGGGCATGTTGTGCTGGTTCTGGTCCTCAATTCACATGCTCAGCAGTCGCTCCATGTTCTCCATCATCAGTCTGAGGCTGCAGGTCAATCTGAGTGCAGCTTGAAGTGTGGCCACCTAGGAGCTCGCCTGGATCTTGTCTGTTGTCTCAAATGGTGGCCACAGTGGACACAGACAGGCCCAGTGCCCACCCATCCTGCTGAGCTTCTCTCCAGCCTTGAAGCACTGCAGTACATCCAGCTTCACCTGCAGGCTGATGGCCTTGCAATCTCACTTGGCACCTCCACACTGGACGGTGTTCTGCGGCCTCTGGGTTGAGACTGGGGGAGGCACAGCTCTATCCAAGGTGAATTGATCTTTCTTGATGTCATGGAGGAATATTTGGGTTCCCGCCCTGGGCCTGCTGTCAGTGCCACTGGCATCTGTAAAACCACAGATGTTTACTAGTATGAAGGTCCCAGGAGCTTGGGTAAAACCCAGGAGACCCCTAACAAGTCTCCTTTAATAGGATGTGCCAGGCTACCTGTGGCCAGAGGTCACTTCCTGCTGGATGAATTCTGGCCCTGTGACCCTCAGGAACCCGTAGGGGTTCCCAGGTGTGGCTGTGTCTCAGGAAGCCCCAGATGTTGCAGTCAGGTTAAGGACAACCAGGGGTGACTCACCTCTCCCCTCAGCAGGCAGGAGACCTTGGCCACATCCTTGGCTGACCTTCCCTCCTCCCCATGTGTGCTCCTGGGGAAGCCTCTGAGTTACCCAATAGGAACACACACACACAGGTGCCCCATGACACAGACAAACTTTGGTCCCATCCTGGGAAGCTATATGGCATCAAAGATCCAAGAGGCCCCTGCATGAAGGAAACCCTGCTGGAAAGAAGGAGACCTCTGCTGTGACCCACAGGGCTCCAATTCCCAGGCCGACAGGAACCACCTCACTGGGCTACAGTGAGGACTAGAGGGGAGGCAGACTTCCCACCTGCTCAGTACCAGGGCAGAGGCCACAGGAACACCCAGAAGCTGGAGACTGCAGGTACTGTCGAGCATAGGCGGGCCCTGGGCTAGGTCAGGGCCCTGTTCTGTGGAGGAAAACTGGCTAGTGGCCCACATGCCACTGTGGGGCCAGGAAAATTGCTCTGCAGTCTTGCTGAGGAGACTATGGAGCTATGGGTGTCACAGAAGGGCCCTAGTGCTAGAAGAGGAGAAGGCTGTGGCATGCAGAGAATTTGTGGGCTTTCCTGGGAGACGTCTGCATGGCTGTACACTCACATGTGTGTGTGTGTTCTGCATGTGTACAGAGGCCAGGAAGAAGGAGACACCCAGTTAGCACTGCCCTCACCAGAGGGGTAAGTGGGTAGAGCCTTCAACTTCATATACCTTGGTTAAGGTTTGAATTACTTTATAATGCAAAATGGGAGGACAGTGTCTCTTTTGATCAACCTGGAACAAAATTAATTAAAAAATACTCACTTTTCTAAAGTGAGCTGGGAGAAGAGGAGCCTGCTGGAGTCAGGCAGGGTTGCACTTAGCCCAAGAGAAGCAAAGCCAAGACCAAGCAGCGTGGACATGGCTCCCTGGATGCAGGAGTGTAGTCCAGCCCCTTCCTTGGCCACATGGCCAGTTGTGCCCATAGACGTGTCCTCTGGGCACACATGATGGATGTCACATTGTGATCTGGGTGCCAACAATAAAAACCTGAACTTCATGGTGTTGTATTGTCAGTCATTGAATGAGATACACGATGCCTTAATGAGCCAATTAATTAGGAGTTGTTTATTGCGGGCGGCCCAGAGGGAGGTGTTTCTTCCAAATCTCTGAGCCCCGAAATAGAGGAAGTGTCTCATATTTATACTTTTCGAGCCTCTTTGTTTGCAGATATTACAAAGGGCTCTGTGTGAGTTATTGTTACAGACAGTTGTAACCTTGAATACATATAATGAGTTGTACTTGACATAATTATTATCAGTACTAGAGCCCAGTGCATGATTGAATCATGCACGTGTAGGGTCCCCTACACGCTTTCGCTTTCGCTTTCGATTGCGTGGAGCTGCCTGCCTGTCCGCGGGTACACCAGGCCTTTCAGAAGCCTCCGGTGCGGTGGAGGCTTCTGAAAGGCCTGGTGCCTGAGCAGACAGGCACCCAGCTCCTCCGCTTTTGATGGTCTGCGGCGGGACGTGAGCTCACTGCCCCAGAGGCCCCTTCTGTGCAGCAGCACAGCCATGGCGCAGACGCTGAGCTCCTGCCGGCCCAATTGGCTACCCTGGCCACTCTGAGTCCCGCCCCCGGCGCCTTCCTCTGGCCCAATCGCGGGCATAGCGGAGTGATGGTAATTTACATATTAGCATTTTATTAGGTAGGATTAGTCTATTACATTAGATGGCTAGCTTGCAAGGTCAGACAGTTAAGTTTATCTTTTTCTATTATTTGAACTAAAAACAAAGTCATTTTACAGAATACCAGACTGTCTTAAAGTGACAGAATTTAAAATGACAGAGTTTACAGAACAACGGATTGTCTAACAATAGTGGAGAATTTTAAACAGCAGTTTTCTATACAAAATGGACGTTAATATGCTTCAATGGCAACCGGAATAAGTTGAGTCTGGCAATCCTGCCTGGGCCCCCACCTCACTTCTGTGTCTTTGGATTTTGGCTCTGGAGTCCTTAGACCCAAGCTCCTAATCTTCTAGTCATGCATTGTGAGCCTGGGGCAAGCAGGAAAGATAGCAAGGCAAGCTGCAGGGCCAAGCCCAGGGTCAGGGAGGCTAGGCATTGCTTGACCACAGCCTGAGGGTGAGGAAAGTCTGGGGCAACAGGATGTGGCATACTGACTTAGCAGGACTCAGTTCACCTGAGCTCCATCTCTAACTGGCTTGGTTGGCTTTGCCATGTCTCCAGACTGCTGGCCCTTGGGAGGGGCCTGGGCCAGCCCTAAGGAAGAGGGGCATGTTAGTGTCCTGAACCCACCCGGAGGCCAAACAATCAATCAGCAGTGAAGGGTCAAGTACTGTTTGCACCAACCTGGGCTGACAAGACATGGCCCTGCCAGCCTCTCTGGGCCACACACACATATGTATCTCAGCAGTAAACCCCAGGCTCTGGAACTCAAGTGTCAGAGCCTGCAAGAGTACTGCTCAGCACTGCTGCTCTGAGTCCATATATTCTTCTAAATTCTTCACGACTATTCCAGGGCAGGTTCCTTCTCAAACACTGCCCACTGTACTAACTGTTGGGAACTAAGTCCAAGTTTCTCCTTTATCCTCTGCTCACTAATTACTAGGTGTTGGGTCCAAGCCATTCCACCTGGGGGTGGACCTTCTTGGACGCTGGGTCTTAGACAGAGAAGCCATGAGAGTCTGTGGGTATATAAGAATTAGTTTTTATTGAAAAAGCTAGTGGCCATACAGCCATCAGACAAGACAGTACTTCACAGAAATCCCATATAGCCAGCCCTACATCGGCTGGTAAATACATACCTTTTCTACAAAGCAGTGTTAGTCTCTGTATCCACAGTTATAATCTGAGCAGCCACATGCTGCTCCCTAGACTCACCACCTCACTTCGTAGCAATACCTAAGCTATCTGCCTAAGCAGATTCTCTAGCCTCTCTGACCCAGTAGCTTCATCTGTCTCCCCTGCCCAGCACACTGGCTGGTTAAAATGGTAGCTGTATCTGAGCTATGTGCTATTAGCCTTACATCGGAGCAGTACCAGCTCTCAGCTCTGTTTGAGCTCTCACCCCTTTCCCTAGTAGCTCACTGGCTGGTCAATAACATGTATATTACTATTTAGACAAAAGAGGCCGTTAGCCAACAATGACATCAATTGTTTGGCTCTAGAAGGGCACAGTGTACATACAGTGAGATGACTGTGGCCTTGCAGCTGTGTATGGTATCTTAGCTAGGAGAAGAGTGGCCTTGGACAGTCCAGTGTATTGACAACAAGGCCTCTACTTTAATTGGCCTTGACTACCAGGCTTGATTCCCACACCAAGTCACTGAAACACCAATGAAAGTCATTAGAAGCTTTCCCCCACCACCTTTGTGCATAGTAAAAGGGTCCACTGAGTGGGCTTGAGGAGTCCAGACCCCACCTTTGTTCCCACATTACAAACAAAGGTCTAGCCCTTGACCTGCTGTGGCAGGTCACCTTTAAGCCCTTGAAATATTCTACCTATTTACCTAAGGCCTTGGGCCACAACAGAGAGTTGATGCTAACCATGTGACTGTGGCTGTGACCTTGGGACACACTGTATCAGGTTGTCCTCTGGGAGAGCTGAGACTGAGTCACTAAAGTCAGTCATGCTCTATGCCTATGTGGGTGGCCACCATAAAAACCCTGGACGACAGCTTGGGCAAGGCTCCCTGGTTGACAATCTCTTGTGTGTTGTCATACTCCACTGCTGGGACACTCAGCACTGTCACAAGAAGGGACACCTGCACACTTGTGCCTGACATCTCCCAGAATGAGCACATTTCCTGTTGCCAACTCTAATCTGTCTACTTTCACACAATAAGATGTCAACATGCGTGTAACAGGCTTGCTGAATTCTGTGCCTTCTTCTAGCAAATCCGTGGGATCCCTGAACATGCTGGGACAGCCAAGGGAGAGCGTGGCAGCCTGCCTCTGGACCCGACAGCATCATAACACGTCTCCAAGACTACCTAGAGGAAGTCAGAGCCCACATGGGGGCTGAGACCATGTAAGGGCAAGGACAACCTCAGGAGTTGTCAGGCAAATGGGAACTGTGGCGAACTTGAGACCATGTCTCTTCAAGGCTGAATGAACATAACCACACAGGCCCCACAGGATCCCATGAGTACCAGGCCTGAGTCCCTTCAGTGACCAGAAGGTGGCTGGCCCCATGTCCATACAGGTATGATGCAAAGTCTCTTACAGTGTCATCTAAACATCCTCTCAGTGGGAAGCGGGCACTGGAACCAGGGACATACCTCGAAGTAAAAGGCAAATACTGGCCGTTGCTCAGGAGATGGCAATCCAGGACACTGGCAGCGGGTTAGAAAATAGCCCAGCACTAATGCCAAATACCCACAGGGCCCACAGACAGCATCCTCAGCCCCACCTGCACCTCACAGCCATCCCTAGAAAACCAGAGTGCCAGGGGTTTCCTGAGCAGGAGCTGAATACAGTTTATGGCTTTTCCAACATGGGCAGAACTGGCTTGATCAAGGCCCCGGGGAGACCCCTACACCATCCAGCAGAGCCCCCTACCCAGGTACCTGGGTTCCAGCTCCTCCTTTGAGTTTCTATTGACATCATTCTAACCTCGTTCCTTTTTTCCCACAGCTCTGGGAGTGAGCACTGTTCCCTGCAATTCCTACTGCCATGACTCCTAAGGGTTCTCTGTTCTTTTTGCACGAGGTTCAATTCGTTACATTAAATTCCCTGTTAAAACAGGTGGTGTGTCACTTCTACAAAAGCTCATACTCCCTATATGACTCCACATTTCCACCATACAGAGTACATAATCCAGAGCAATGGAAATGTTTTTCCACATGTAATCATGCACATGTATGTTCACAGCATCATTGTTCAGAATAGCAAATAATATTCTCCAAAACATCTACCAATGAACAGAATGTGGTATAGCCAAACAATGGAATGTTATCTATGCTAATAAAAGCCTAGGTGTCTTCGTGCTCTTGTGCTATGCTCTCATGTCATCACAATATGGCTGCCACAAGATGGTTGCTACTAGATGGCCATTACAAGATGGCTGCCACAAGATGGCCACCATAAGATGGCCAGCAAAGGAGGGCAATCATGCCAGCAGGAGAGGGCAGTTGGGGGTGAATAGGAGCCAGCAGGAGAGGACAGTTGGGGGCAATCAGGCCTGCAGGGGAGGGCATTAAGGGCCAACCAGGTCGGCAGGGATGGCAGTTGGGGGCCATCAGGCTGGCAGGGGAGAGCAGTTGGGGGAGGTCAGGCCAGCAGGGGAGGGCAGTTGGGGGCAAAAGGGCTGGAAAGGGAGCAGTTAGGTGTCAATCAGGCCATCAGGGGAGTGGTTAGGAGGCGATCAGGCTGGCAGGCAGAAGTGGTTAGGAGCCAGCAGTCCTGGATTGTGAGAGGGATGTCTGACTGCTGGTTTAGGCTTAATCCCAAGGGGTCCCAGATTGGAGAGGGTGCAGGCCAGGCTGAGGGACACCCCCATCCATCCTCAAATTTTGTGCATTGGCCTCTAATCTATATATACAAAAACCTAAGCGACTTTTGTATTCTCCAAAACATCTACCAATGAACAGAATGTGGTATAGCCACACAATGGAATGTTATCTATACTAATAAAAGCCTAGGTGTCTTCGTGCTCTTGTGCTACGCTCTCATGTCATCACAATATGGCTGCCACAAGATGGTTGCCACTAGATGGCCATTACAAGATGGCTGCCACAAGATGGCCACAATAAGATGGCCAGCAAAGGAGGGCAATCATGCCAGCAGGAGAGGGCAGTTGGGGGTGAATAGGCCAGCAGGAGAGGACAGTTGGGGGCAATCAGGCCTGCAGATGACTGGATGACAGCTATGATGTGCACTGACCATCAGGAGGCAGACGCTCAATGCAGGAGCTGTCCCCTGGTGGTCAGTGCATTCCCACAGTCAACCTCCAGCAGCCAGCCAACCTCCCATGTTCCCTTTCCCTGTCCAGCCAACCTCACACAGTCCTTCCCCCTGGCCTGGATGCCCCAATCGGCCCCAATTGGCCCCAATTGGGACTGGCCAATATGGCCCTGATCTGTCCCAATCACTGGCCAGGCCGAAGAACTCCCCACTTGCACAAATTTGTGCACTAGGCCTCTAGTTTAACCATGAGAACCTGTGAGAGGCTGACATTGTGCAGGAGGTCTTCAAATTATTTTTGTTCAACATTGTTTCACTGTATCACAAATAATTTTACCACTCTTTTCTATCAATTGGCCTGTGGTAAAGTGGTTTTGTTACCTTACAGTTACAAAACCTAAGGACAGCTGAGTGAGCACTCACTGTCCTTAATGAAGCCAGTCATAAAAAGCCATTTAATGTATGATTCCATTCAATGAAATGCCCAGAATTATCAAATCCATGGACATAGATTAGATTAGTAGACATTAAAAGGGGGAAGAATGGGGATTGAGGGCTCCTGGGCATGGTGCTTCTTTGGAAATGATCAAATTATGACAGTGGGGTTGGTTGTACAACTTTGTGAATATGGTCTATTAACCCCACAAATTGTACACTGCCTGGGTATGTGAATTATAGCTTAGTAATTTTTTTTTTTTTTCATACTGAGGGGAACACAGGCACAAGTCATGGAGCAGATGTGTGGAGTAAGTAAAGGAGTGCACAAATAGCAGGGTGACCATCTCCCCTGCCTACTCAGCTCCTCACTGGCACATGTGGAGTCTAAGGTGAAAAGGTCACATGGCAGGAACTACACAACTGACCCTGGCCAGACCAACTTCTGTGTTACCTCCTCTTGCCCCCACCCCTCCAGGGAAAACAAGACACCCTAACTGTGGCTGGTAGTCCCCTTGTCCAACTCTCCACCCAGAATAGGCACCAATGGGGCACCCACAGGGCCTGGCATATGACACACACTTAAGGACCTTGTGAGGAAAAAGAGGAAGAGAAAGAAGGCCAGTGCACCTTGAGGGGGTGATATACCATTGCCAACCTCTAGCTGGGAGTCTTAGAGGCTAATAAAAGCTCCAAACATGGTGCAGCTTTGAGTCCCTTTTCCAGTGATGAGAACAGTGAGGTCCTGGGCCAAGAGGCAGGTACTTAGGACCCAGGGTTGTGGGTTGTGTCCCTTTGATAGTCCCTACCACAGGCTTGCTGACCTGCCCCAGACCTGGGCTTACCATTCTCCTGCAGCATTTGAACGAGGTCTTCCACCAGCTTCACAGCTTCCTTGCCACTCTTGGGGTTCTAGGACTCCACCCAGACCCAGTTGTCAGGGGGCAGTAAACCCAGGAACTGCTTTAGCAACATCAGCTCCAGCATCAGCTCCTTGTGTACACCTCAGGCCATAGCTCCTGGTGGCACAGCCCATGTAGGCTGGTCAGGGCCTCTCCGAGGTACCATGGTCTCTTTGTAGCAGAAGCTGTGCAAGCTGGCCTTCCCGGCCCTCACTAAGGTCACACACACCGTCTTTCTGAGACACATGCCCACCAGATTAGGGAGATGGACCACCCTTTCCTCCTCCCACCCACACCCTGCATGGCCACCTGCTGTGGGGTAAACTGTCCTCAAATCTTGTTAGCTGGCAACCTGGCAGGGGACCCTCCCAACATTGACCTCAGCCACTGTGCCCTCAAAAGGACACCTAGCACTGGGAATCCAGTTAAGAGGAGGGAGCCCACTGTGCAAGGAAGCTTTCAGGATCTCAAACCAGACTGAGCCAAGTAGTGAGGCCTCCTCCATCCCAGGACAGTGCCTCCATGAACTGCAGCCAAACAGAGATGCCCAGGGAGAGCCTGGGTGAGTAAGGATGCAGGGCAGTAGGAAGAGTGAGGTGAGACCCAGGCCAGTGTGATTCAGTTGGTTGGAACGCCATCCTATATGCCAATGCCTGGTGGATTCCGTTCCTGCACACATATCCAGGTTGCAGGTTCAATTCCCAGTCAGGGTGCATGCAGGAGCAACCGATGATATTTATTTTCCTCTCTGTTCCTTCCTCTCTCTCTCAATTAAAAATAAAAGAGTGAGGTGGGTGTGGGGCCCTGTCTAAGAATACACCAGATGATTTAAGTTTGTTTTAAGCATGACATAATCAGGAGGTGTTCAAGGTTAGATAATTTATGTGGGTGCAAGGCCGCCACAAGCCTCACATTGTTCAGACCCGCTTTTTTGTAGCAAAATACTGAGGTTATTGTTTGGCAAAGTGCCTTCTCTGTTTGAGCCTGTTTGAGCATGTATATCTGCTGTCACAGACCAGCCTGCTATGGCTGCTTTTGTGGAGAATAAAGCATATCCCATCTGCCTGCCGGTGCATGCCTGTCTTTCTGCTTTCCCTCACTGAGGAGGGTCAAGTCCTTGGCTGAAGAGCTCACAACCCATGGTGGTTTAGGCTGGAAGGGCAAAATAGAGGTCTGGCCAGCCTCAGGGCAGGTGGTAAAGGCCTCAATAGCTGACTCCTTCCACCACAGAGGACTCCGTTCAATTCTAATTGCCAAGATCCACCATGGACACTCCACAAAATCCCACCATCAACATTTTAAACCAATCCCTGTTCAGAAAGGGGATCTGGAAAGCAATCCCCAGCTGGCAACTCCAAGGAAAGAAACTGGAGGGCAGCATCCAGTTTTTCCTTTATAAATCTCTGCAGACTGAATTTTTCTTTTGCACCAGCCACTTACTACCATTGCATTTTCAAAAACGAATGCAAATAGTTTCCAAAGGCAAGGCATGATTTAAAAGGGGCTGCTCTGGGCTCCCCAGACCTGGATGGCCCACCACACACACCCCCAACACCCAGGTGAGGTGACAGCTGGAGGAAAAAGACTTCCTGGGAACAGGCCATATGGCCAGAGCAACCCTGCAGAGCCTCCACTGGAGGAGGGTCTGCATTGTAATTGCCATGCGCAGGGAGCTTCTTCACCTTGTGGAGGGAACAGAGGCACACAGGTCCAGTGGGAGCAAAGTGGGAGCCAGCACTGGGATACGAAATCCAGAAAGACTTCCCAAAATCTTCAGGGAGAGCGGGATGGGAAAGTGAATGGAGCGTGTGCATGAAGGTCAAGGGAGTCCCAGGAACTTTGGGTGAGTAGGGGACCAGAGCCTGTTGACAACTAAACCCAGACCTACATCAAGAGCTGAACTCTTCTGGAGCCATTTATGGGGACTCCAAGTCCCAGCAGCCCCACACACTGCCTTTACCCAGGGACATAGGGTGCTTCTATGTCCTACCTCCTCTACTGCTGTCTACCAAGGGCACCCCTATCCTGGGCCTTCTTATCACCTCTGGCCGTATGGCTCAGGACTCATTGCCCCTAGGAGCATGAGAACTGGCTTGTGCCCCCCAGGAACAAGGACCAACCACCCTGGGGCCAAAAGATCACGAGCTTCTGGCTGCCTCAAGAATTGCTTCCAGCACTTTTCACTCTCCCCAACCCTCACCTGCTAATCTGCTCTCTGCTCCACATCCCACGCATTCCCCCGAGGAGGAGGTGAAGCAGGATAGGGGGATCAGTTATTTCCTACTCTCTATGGCAATGGACAGCTGGGAAGTGAAAGTTGTGTGAAACAGGTTCTGTTAAGCAAGGTTCTCTGGGAAATGTAGTGTCCCGCACCTCAGAAAACTGGCCATAGATTTGCAAAGACTACAACTCTCAGGAGGGAGTGAGCTCCTTGTGCTAAGAGACTCAGTGGTGTGTGCAGTGGCCCTGAAATGTTCTTCAGGGGCCTGCAAGGGGATGGTGGCTGATCTAGTCCCTGGCACTCCTGTTAGGATCAAAAATAGAATATTGGGGATTACCTATGGTTATGGGAAATATTAACCATGCTCTGTTAACCGTGATTGGCTTGTGTAGGTTAAAGAAAGGACAATGTTACCTGGGTGGGAGTTATACACCCCCAGACCTGGGAGTCAACCTTGGAATGTGGTCCATTCTTATTCAAGAACTGCCTGTTATTAAGGAAAGATTAACAACCTCGATGCCCAAACTATGGATTCCCACCCCAGCTCACCTTGCCTACTTCCCCATGCCTGAAATCCCTACTTCCAATGTAGTCTTTGACCTACCCTACATAAGCAGCTAGTTTTTAGTGGGGGGCAGAGCAGATTTTTGTGGGTGACCTACTGCTCTTCCATATTGCCTGCATTAGTGGAATATATCTATATCTATCTATATCTATATCTATATCTATATCTATATCTATATCTATATCTATATCTATATCTATACCTATACCTATACCTATACCAATACCTATACCTATACCTATATCTATATCTATATCTTATCTATATCTATATCTATATCTATATCTATATCTATATCTATATCTATATCATCTATGTCATCCCAGTGACAGGAACTGGAATGATTGGTGGCTATGACATGCACTGTGGCAGACAACCAGCCTGAATCGAGCCACTATTGGCCCCCAACACCTGGATCAGGGGCGGGCCAGGTGGCCAACTCCCTGTGACATCACTGGTGTGTAGGAAGCGGCTATAGAGTTAAGCCTCAGACTGACCTGCTGGCAAAGTCACAAACAAGTCCCAGCTTGGAGGGCACAGTCCTCTAAGCATAATTAAGCTTGATCTTGTAACTGTGCCCTAGATCTTTCCTGGGTAGCTAGTGGACTGTGGGAGGTGCAGCAAGTGCTGCCAAAACAAGTGAAACTTACAACATTGTAGATTACCTTGTTTGTCCCTGATTATAAATAAAGCCTCAGCTTTGCAGTCTGGATCTGTTCTGTGGCCTCAGCAAGGCACAGAAGATCCACCTAGGCCCAGCTTCTTCTTTTTATTTCTATTATTTCTCAATCCCTGGCCGCCTCCATTTAGAACTGGTTTGTTCATCTCTTGCCGCGCGGGACACGGAAAAGGGAGATCTCCGCCATGTTTGGCCCCCGCCGCATCAGGCCCCCGCATTTTGGCAACGAACGTGGGCCGTGAAAGAGGCAACAAGAGGTATGGGTCAAGGGATCGCTCCCAAGAATTGCGAGCACCACAGATTTAAGAAAGTGTAAGGTACGGGGTGTATATTGTTGTGAATTGATATGAATTAGCCGGGTGTAAAACGTGGGTAATCCTCAAAAATGCTTTAAACTGTGCTCTGTTAAGTGTAGTCAGATTCTTGATTTCTTAAGTTTTGTTGATGAAACCTGGGAAAAGGTTAGAAAGCAGTTGTGTGACCAATACTCAGCAAAAGTCCAGAGAAAATTCCTATTTTAATTGGTGATGGCCTGGATTCAGCACAGGACAGTTTAAAAGAATGTCTATGTGGGGTGCAGTGGAAGGGTGCAAGTCTCTAAGAATACCATCTGCACCTCCTCTGCCTCCACGTGTAAACTACTTGTAACCAAGTAGAAAAGAATTAAAGGAAATTCTCAGCAACTGCCAATAATTCTTTATCTTAAAAAATCTTTTTCTTTCCTTAAAAATAAAAATAAATAAAAATTGAAAAAGTAAATAAAATAAAAACAGTAGATGCCAGACCATCACTGAATATTTCCCCCAGAGCAAGCAGGATGTGGGGGAAGGGAGAAACGTGGCTATCCAATATGGATGCCACTCCCAAAGAAAGACAGTTTGAAAGGCCTCATCTTCACCATCCTTTTTTTCCAGCTAATGACTTAAAGGTTTTTGAAAGATTAAACAGAGGGCTGGAGACCGTGGGATACCAGGATACAGGCTTTATTGGAGATCACCCTGCCAGCCACCTTCCAGAGGGGAAAAGAGAAAGAGAGAGAGAGAGAGAGAGAGAGAGAGAGAGAGAGAGAGAGAGAGAGGGGGGGGGGGGGGGGGAGAGAGAGAGAGAGAGAGAGAGAGAGAGAGAGAGAGAGAGAGAGAGAGAGAAAGAGAGAGAGAGAGTGCTTGTGTGAGAGTGCCTTTTAAGGGGAGGGAAAGAGGGGACGGGGCTTAGGGCACTCAGCACACGCTGATTGGTGGTTTCATGTAAGGTACATGATTAGGGACCTAGGGACTTAGGAATCGGGGGGGTTAGGGTATTTGGCAGGTGCTGATTGGTGGTTCAATGTACAGTCCATATAAGGTGTTCAGGAATGTCCGGCTGCAGGTGGAGTTTACGTCATACGCCGTCCATCCGTTGGGGGAAGGAGGATCTATCACTTTTACAAATTCATAAATGCATCGGGGATTTCTGTGCACATGTAAAGGGAAAAGGCCAGTTTAAAAAACAAGTGTGCATAGTTTTTTGAGCTGGGCTTAACCTTTTGCTGTGTACAGAATAAAAACCCGAGACTGTTTTTAGCTTTAAAAATGGCGGATTTGACCAAAAGGAAAGAACACAGGCTAGTTCCAGCAACAGATTGGCATTTCCATAATAAAGAGTTTTAAAATGCTAATGAAGGGTGTTAAAAATTTAACGTTAAAGCCTTCAAGACATAGAATTTATCCAAAGTAAATGCCTTGAAATAATAGGAATTGGATTTGAAACTCAAAAAATTATTGAAGAACATATTATAAAGATAAAGTAGCCCAGATAAAGACTGGCTATGCCCCTTGTTAATGCAGGAAGGTGTAATCGCCCTTCCCCCAGCATTCAGGTAGGCCAGTTCCCGCCAGCAGCCATCTTTAAAGAAGAATGTGGCAATTTACATTTGAATAGACCAAACTGTTTCGCCATCTTTAAATAGGTTTGGCTTTGGCAGCTTAAAAATCTTAAAAGTTTGCTTAATTACATAAATAATAAAAGTTTATTAACAATCTAGATGTTTTGAAATGAAAAAACGGTAAAATATTAATCTAAATTTGCTTCATGAAAGATTTAAAGGACAGAATTGAATCTATTTGATTATGTCTTGTGTTTTAGAATTTTATTATTAAGAATATAAAAGAATTGTTAATCAAGGAACTGCTAATATTTGACTTGCAAGCTCTGAAAGTTTAAAGTGCAAATTTAATTGGGAGAAATAAATTAAATAAAGTAAAACGTGTATTTGAGAAAATAAAATACTGTGTTTCCTCTTAAATAATTAGGAATTCAAAATATGTTACTTATTGGTCTGATTTAAAAAAGAGAATTAATTCTGTGATACAGTTTAAATTTAATTGATATTCTTTAAGATAATTTAAGTATATAATCTTTAAATCATATATATAAATATATATTATATGTTTGATCTTTCCAAGTGTATTTCAAGACTGAGAGTAATTTCTAAACATTTCACGGGCCCTGAAATGTTACAAAAGTCTGTTCTCTCTTAAAAGAAATATTTTTTTTGTAATTAAACCGATTGATACTTGAAGTCGCATGGAAAGCTTTATCAAATAAAAATTAATTAATATATTTTACTTAAATACATATATTAAATGTTATGAAAGTTTTCGCCTGTAAGAAGGGCAAAAACAATATATTTCTTAAATATAGCCAAAATTTTCAACAGAAGTAGAATTTCAAGAAAGACAAAAGCCTCAAGCAGACTGCATTTTTGAATCAGCTGGAGGTGGGACAATGTTTATGTGAAAGAATAAAGAATTTTTTAAAGCTGTCTGTTTTATCTCAACTCCCCAAGGTCTCTCTCCCAGTGATGGGAACAAGGCCATTAAAAGCTGTGTGTCTTATCTCAACTCCTCAAAGTCTCCCTCCTGGGGATGAGAACCAGACCATTAAAGCTGTCCCAGGAAACAGCCCCAGGCAAAGGGCAAAGAGCAAACAGTGCTCTAACAATTAAAGAGAGACAGGATATAAGATTACCAGGTGGGACTGTTGACTAAACTTAAGCCCTGTCAGGAAACATGTTATTAGCAGCCCAGTTCACCTTTGGAATTTCCCGGCGGCTTTGTCCCCCTCTTCCTCCCTCCCGTGTGTGACCCCTCCCAACGTATAGTTTTTGCCTTTATAAGCTTGTAAGAATTTCTGCTGGGCGCTCGACTCCTCTGCTCCTGCATGAGTTGCGAGTGGAGCCCCAGCGCGCTGGAATAAAGCCTCTTGCTGTTTGCATCAAGTGACGCCTCCTGCAGTTGATTGGGGTTGCCGTAGATCCGCGGGACAGAGTAAGGGTCTCCCTCTGGGGGTCTTACATATGCTTTTAGATCAGACCAATAAAGTATCAAATAAGTTTACTGAATAAGTTTCTTTGCTTTTTTAATTAAAGATACCTACTTAAGTTACTTTATGAATTAGATTTTTAAAATATAATCAAGGTCTCATATAAATTAAGTTACATGAGAAGCCAATATTTTTATAAGTAATTGAATTCAAATAAAATCTAAGAACAGATTAGAAGCCACCATTTACAGCCACCTGCATTCTTAATTAAGCCAGAGGCAGGGCAACATTTACGGTTTGTGAATTCATAACTAAATTTGCTTTATTTTTAAAATGAAAATACCTACTTTAATTACTTAAATAAATTAGATTATTAAATTATAATCAAGGTTTTCAGCTAAGTGAAAAGCCAAATATTTTAAAAACAATTCTAATAAAGACCAGAAACAGCTAGTGATTATGTGCAGTGTGATTTTTGACCTTTTTAAAAGAATAGATTGAGCAGCCACCATGATGGCCACTTGTCTTACTGCTCACATGGCTTATTGCTCGCCATCTTGAAATAACAAAGGCCAACCCCCTTCCTTTAAATAAGCCAATGTCTTTGTAAGCAATTTAAATAAGCCTTCTAAGAAAGTTACTGAAGGCTTCCCATGATCCCTCTGTATATGCAAATTAGCTAACTGGAATACTCTTAAAAAATAAATTTCTAGCTTAATAAAAAGGAGAAATTTGAAAATTTTGAAATCTCATTCACTAGTATTAAGGATAAACTAAGGATTGTTATTAAAATATTAAATCTAATCCATACTAATGGTCACCATAACCTTAACAGAAATTGTTTCATGTGGCAAAGGTTTTTAAATGAAACTCTCTATAGCAGTGATGGTGAACCTATGACACACGTGTCAGCACTGACACGCGTAGCCATTTCCAATGACACGCGGCCGCATGCTGAGCGGACAGGCACCCAGCTCCCACGCTTTTGCTTTTGATTGCTGGTGCACCAGGCCTTTCAGAAGCCTCCAACACAGCAGAGGCTTCTGAAAGGCCTGGTGCCTGAGTGGACAGGCACCCAGCTCCCATGCTTTTGCTTTCGATCGCAGGGGAGCTGGGTGCCTGTCCGCTGGTGCACCAGGCCTTTCAGAAGCCTCCGCCCCGCTGGAGGCTTCTGAAAGGCCTGGTGCCTGAGCGGACAGGCACCCAGCTCCCCCGCTTTTGATGGTCCGCGGTGGGACGTGAGCTTGGTGCCCCAGAGGCCCCTTCTGTGCCGCAGCACAGCCATGGCGCAGACGCTGAGCTCGAGCCACCGCTGGCGACGCAAGCTCAGCGTCCTGCCGGCCCAATTGGCCACCCCGGCGACCCCAAGTCCCGCCCCCCCACACCTCCTGGCCAACCGTGTGCATAGTGAAGGTACGGTCAATTTGCATATTTGTTTATTATTTGGTAGGATAACCAATGCATTAGGCCTCAGAAGGTGGAGATAAGAAAAGATTGTCTTAACACTTTAAATGACTTTCAGAAATTATTAGGGGACATTAACTGGTTAAGACCTTGTCTATACAAACAGAAATTGACAGCCAGTTTGAAATTGAATTGCCATGGCCTAGAGCAAAGAATATCCTTACATGATATTATTCTACAATTTCATTATAATTTTTGATATTTTACCACAGCATATTGTACAATTATCCCAAACAAACTTACAAACTAATTCTTTGAATGTTTGGCAGCAATTTAAAAGCACATGAAAGGATTTAATCCCTTCCGTGGTGTGGAAGGCCCCCTGGGAAGGCACTTAAGCATTCTATATCGGCCCCTTTTGCCCTTTTGGCAAAGAGGGACCCTCTTCTCACAATCCAATTGCCCACAGCTATTGCCTGAGCTCTCTGTTCCTGTTGAGGTTGAAGCCTCATGGTGGCTGGTACCATGGATCTGTCTGTTGCCCAATGGCGTGAGCTCGGCCCTCCCTGGAGAAGAAACCTGGGTTCCCCAAGATATGTGATCAATGCCGGGGCCCTGCCAGCAGGTGAGGGGATCCCAAGGCAGGTGCTGGGCATGGAGGGCACGGGAGCATAGGCTACCAAGGAGACAGAATGAACCACATATCACCCTGCTTGGCCCCGGAGGATGGCTGATTAGCAGAGACGGGTAAGATTCCTCAGGGGAGGAACAACCTAAGACAGGCACAGTCGCAGAGGGGCCATCAGGAGAAGAACTTGGGGGTCAACAGAGGTGGGGCACAGATCCTCACCACCCCAACATTGCAGGGGCTTGAACACTCACCCCTTCTGAGGGAGGTCTCCTGCCCCATGGCTGCTTCATGATTCCCATGCCCAGGTCAGATCGGGACCCAGGCAACACACAGAGACTTGGCCCAGCTCAGATCTGTACCCAGATACAGAAAGAGACTTGGCCCAGCTTGGATTGGGACCCAGGCAACAGAGAGCTGGCCGATGGCAGCTGCCCTATATCTAAATCCAACCTAAATCCAGGAATGCTCAGGGCTTTCTCAAGGATGCAAATAATCCTTTCCATTAATATTTACAGGGTAAACTAAGATTGTTGTTAGAGTATTAAATTTGACAGTAAAATAGTCAAAGTTTCAGATTAATTTAAATTGGCTAAAAAAGAAATAAGTGAATATTAAAGAAAATCTAATTGTACAAAAAGCTGTTCCTAAAGTATTAACCAAAATTTCCATTGGTAGTTCATTTCATGGTAAAATTACTTAACACCTAATGAATCCAAAGCAGTCATATTTTTGTGCAAAAATTAAAAATAAAAGTCATCAAGACTGCATTAAAATTTTTTTACAATAGCCTCATAATAATTAATCAAAAAAGGATAGTAGAATAATATCCTGTAAGAAATATCCTGTAAGTAAATTACATCAAGCCTTAATTGCTTTAAAATTTTACTTTAAAAATTGTTTTTCATGCTGATAAGGCACCCATGAAAAATCTTATGGTGTCAAAATAAGCCAAAGGAAAATCATTTGGACAAAAATCAAAAGGATCCCAAGTCTAATTTGTAGGGAAGGGTTCTTTATTAACCTTTGGTCAAGAATATGTTTATATTTCCAGAAAACTCCAAAACCCATATGGATTCCTGCAACAACGGATCCCAGAGAGGACCTTATAGGACTACTGCAGCCACAGAATAAGCAGTGGCCCACAAGAACAGAGGAGAAATAGTCCAGAAATAAAAATAGTGAAGATGCCTTGCCATGCTAGCAGTCAGCACCTGTGCATTGCTGCAGGTTGACCAGGACCAAGGGCAAGGAAGGTCAGTGTGCACGCTTACAGACCATGTGTGCACACCCTTCTGCATAGAAGTCAAAATGTTTGATATTTTGTGTTTTTACCAGGACCCCGGACTTGGGGTCTTGCTTTATTTCTAACACAGGGAATAGTATTAACTGCCACATTATAAGAAATATTATACTCGAGGCATTAACCAGTTTTACAGATGGATCCAGTTCTAGAAAGGCTAGATCTACTGCAGCAGGGAAACAAGATCTTTCAAACTTTTTATATGTTTCAGTAGAAATACAAGCTCTTATTTATGCCTTAAAAGATTTTGCTACGGAGCCCATCAACCTATAGTAATAGTGCTTATGTGGTAAGTATGGCCAAAATTATTGTAATAGCTCCTATAGGGCACACTAATTCAGAGGAACTTTTCATTTAATTTTCAGCCTTTAAAATGTTATAAGAGAAGGACAATTTCCATGTTTTATTGGAAGCAATGTCCTCAGGCTGTTATCCACCTCTCTGTGCCAACTTTAGGGGTAAATCCCTGAGGACTTAAATCTAATCAAATCTGACATAATGGATGTCACTCAATAGTGGAAAGAGCCAATCGTACTCTTAAAATCACTTATTAAAACAAAAAGGGGGAGACAGATGTTATGTGTCACCTCAAAAGAGGCTCAGTCATGCTTTTTATACTTTAAAATTTTTTTGAATTGTGATGCAGAGGCTGTACAGCAGTCAAAAGGCATCAGGCCTCCTGTACAATAGCCTCCACCAAGTCAGCTAGGTGGAAGGAAGCATAAACCAGACAAGAGTTTTATCAGATTCAGTAATAATGTGGGGTAGAGTTTGTGTTTTATATCTTTCCAGAAGGAGCAATGCAGCCAATTTGGGTGCCAGAGCATTATGTCCATCACCACAATGGACCCAGAGAAGCTCCTGTGCCCCTTCACTCAAAAGGACTAAGTACTGTCCTGATGACAGCAAAGCGGAGGAAGAAGAAAACTGAAAGCTACACAAGGGACTGAGATGCCAAAATGGAGTCCTCTGAAGAAGTTAACGACTGAAGTGCAGCAGATGGCAGAAAAGCAGGAAGTAGAAGCTACTCCCTCAACCATGTTTCTGGCCATGCTAGCATTGGTTAGCAGCCATTCTTCTGCAAACTCTTTCGCAGCCATGTCTGAGGACTCTTGAGTAAATTAGCAAAAGAAACTTTAATTTAGTAGGAAAATGTTACTGTAATTTGATTTTATTATTGTTGTATTGCATTGGCATTGTTTTATTAATAGCCATGTTTAGATTTTGCATTTGCATTGTTTTGTTATTGGGTTTTGCATTTGCATTGTTTTGTTAATGTTTTAATAGTCAGAAATTTGTTCTTGATGTTTAAATTTTACTTCCATTATTAGTAGCTTAAATTTAAAAGAAAGGGTGAAATGTAGGAAGCAGTTATAGGGTTAAGCCTCAGACTGACCTGCTGGCAAAGTCGCAAACAAGTCCCAGCTTGGAGGGCACAGTCATCTAAGCATAATTAAGCTTGATCTTGTAACTGCGCCCTAGATCTTTCCTGGGTAGCTAGTGGACTGTGGGAGGGGCAGCAAGTGCTGCCAAAACAAGTGAAACTTACAACAACATTGTAGATTACCTTGTTTGTCCCTGATTATAAATAAAGCCTCAGCTTTGCAGTCTGGATCTGTTCTGTGGCCTCAGCAAGGCACAGAAGATCCACCTAGGCCCAGCTTCTTCTTTTTATTTCTATTATTTCTCAATCCCTGGCCACCTCCATTTAGAACCGGTTCGTTCATCTCTCTTGCCATGTGGGACGTGGAAAAGGGATATCTCCGCCATGTTTGGCCTCTACCGCATCAGGCCCCCACACTGGTTATGGGCCCATATTGGGGCAGGCCAGCTAGACACCACCTGTGCACAAATTCATGCACTGGGCCTCTAGCATACACTATAGAAAAGAAAGATGCAAATTGACCATTCCTCCATGACGACCACCAGCCAATCAGGAGGGAATATGCAAATCACCCCACAAAGATGGTCGGTTAATTTGCATATGCATACACCAAGCAGCTGGGGCAGGGCGGTGCCAAGCGGCCTGGGTCCCAGATATGTGTCAGGCCCTGCTGCGGGGTCTGAGATCCTTCGGGGGCTAGGGGAGGTGGGGCAGGCAGCGCCAGGGGCCACCCGTGGGAGAAAGAGCTGGCAGCTTGGAATTAATTCACAGAAGAAAAAAAAAGATCATGGAAAATAAATAGGTGTGACCAGTTTAGATTAAAGTAATCAGGTACACCTTCTCGGTGATGGTGATGGTGATGGTGACAGTAACATGTGAGATAGAACAGAGTGTGAAACTGCTTGAGGTCAGAAGCAGCATGTGGCCTACAAGGGAGTGAGGAATCCAGTGAGTGAGAACAGTCAGGAAGAGGGACATGGGTGGGAAATTAGGTGAAAGAGGGAGTAGAGACCACATGTCTACCATGATTTATTCAGATAAATCTTAAACTAATTACCTTGGCATGCTCAGCCTGCATGGCTTAGTGATTGAGCATGAACCTCTATACAAGGAGATCGAGGCTCAATTCCCTGTGAGAGCACCTGCACAGGTTGCAGGCTTGATCACACGTAGGAGGCATGTGCAGGAGGCAGCAGATCAATGATTCTCTCATCATTGATCTTTCCAAGTCTCTCAGCCTCTCCATTCCTCTCTGTGACATTTTTCAATGTCTAACAGCACTGTGATGCCCATCTCTATCGTAAAATATTTGTAGCCAATCTTAATTGGGTCATTCCAAAAATGCCCATAAGTGGAACTACCTGTTTGAAAGTTTGAACATATTTTTGTTGATTTTTGAGACAGGGAGGAGGGAAGGGAGAGTGGAAGGGAACTGACTGAAGCATTTATTGGTTGCTTATTGTATGAGCACCAACCAGGGATCAAACTAGCAATTTTAGCCTGTTGGGAAGATGCTCTAACCACAGGCCAGCCATCTTTCTCTGGTTAATTTGCATGCTCATCCCTGATTGGCTGTGGGCATCTCAGAGGTATGGTCAATTTACATATTTTTCTATTATTAGTATAGATAATCAAGGTTACATACCTATTGTGTGAAAATGAGAGTTGCTCGGATTCTCACAGCTCCCTCCCAAACTGCCACTACAAACAACCAACCTGACCTTCTATGCCATGGCCCTAACACCTCTCCACTCCACCTGTACATGCAATTTCCCCAAATGTGCAAAAGCAGAATAGTTGAAGGAATCCCCTTTCCATTACGAGACTCAGAAATTATTACGATTCTGCCATATTCATTTTCTCTCTCCTTCCTTCCCTTCTTTCCATCTATTTTTCTTTCTCCGAAGAACTTTAAAGCAAACCCCAGACATCACATTTCTTCATCCTGATACACTTCAGAAGTAGTGTCTAAAAAAAGGACATTTCCCTACAAAAATGACAGTACAGCTTTAAAGTTAACAACCTTTCTTTGTTATTATCAAACTCTTATTAGAATTTTTAAAGCTTTAAAAATAATTGTACAGCCCTAGCTGGTTTGGCTCAGTGGATAGACCCTCGGCCAGCGGACTGAAAGGTTTCGTGTTTGATTTGGGTCAAGGGCACATACCGGGATTTGGGCTGGATGCCCAGTGGGAGCATATAGGAGGCAGCCTATCAATGATTCTCTCTCATCACTGATGTTTCTCTCTCTCTACCTCTCCACTCCTCTGAAATAAATAAAAATATATTTAAAAAAATAATTGTACAAATTTATTTCTTTTATTGCATAAGATGTTCAGGCTGCCTCTTAAGGCTCAATTTAAAGCATTCCCCCTTCCTCACCTTCTTTGCTATTTTTGTAAAAAGTTTTTGGTTTGCTGAAGAAAATGAGCCAATTGTCCTGTTTTTAAAATTGCTACCTACCTCTTAAAGCTTCACTGGATTCCCAGTCGGCATAGGTCTTGTTTCTACAGATATAGGTAACTGCTCTCAGAACCGCACTCCATAGGTGTACCCTGTGTGAAAAAAAAAAAAAAATTCTCTCCCATGCTTCATGGGTGGTCCAACTCACTTCCTGGGTAAGTTGTAAGCTCTGCCCACCCTCCTCTACAAACATGCTCATATCATTACAATCCAAAATCATGTTTATAGTCATTTCAGGAGAGACAACTTCAGCTCACTCACTGACTGATGGCTTCTTTCAGCTATTAACTAGATGTCTTTCATGTGAGTAGTGCTTCAAATACATCTAGTCAAGTACTGCGGGGACATAAAATACACCTGACCCACATCCTCTGTTTCATTGCTCATAGCACCTCAGAAGTTTCAAAGGATTGACATCAAACTCAACAATTAACTGGGGGAGGTCATTAATAGGTTTAAATTGAGACAGACTCACTTCAATGTGAGAGCTACAGCAGAGAAATCCAAGAGCTGACGTGAAATGACTTTCTTCTCAAAGAATACTTAAGTCTCTGAGAGCAGAGTGTCTGACACAATTTTCCCATGGAGCATAAGTCTATCAGCATTTTAACATGTGTTCCAAAGACATTGCCTGTGGACCCTAGAATATTCAATGGATCCTTTTGCTGTGGGCAAGGGATTCTTCCCTCTTCCCTCTGATAGAGCAAGTGTAAAGTGGTAGATGCCCCTTCTCTGTCTGCTGTGATTTGCACAATGTCCTTAGAACTGGGAGGAAGTCACAGCCTCTGCATTGAGTGAGAGACCCTGGCCCCCATCCAGGGGTTTGAAAGGAGCCTCTGGATTCCATGGCACATTCAGGACTGGCCTTGGGCCAAGTCTTACCCATTCTCCTTGCAGCTGTGGAATGGCTGGGAAATGGTTCTGAGGAAAACACCATGTTTCCCCCCAAGAAATCTGTCCCCAAAGTAGGCCTTGATAACAGACTGACAGGACATATAAGTTTCAAACCGGACGTGTGTTATTTAAGTGAGTCAAACCTGTGGTTATTTGAAAAAGGAAGCTCTTGGGAGACATGCTTCTAATGAGTTCCAGATTCTGGAACATGATACCCTACTGAGAGCAGCGCGCCCACCTCCTGCTGGTCCCCAGGGGGAAGGATTGAACCTCTGGGGCTGTGGAAAGCTGTCTCTTGACCCCTCTTTGCCTTCAGTGTCAAAAGAGAGCAAGTAGACAGGTCATAAAGGTTCAGACACAGCAGCTGACGCAGCCACCATGGCAGGGTGTGCTTTGGGGAAGCTGGGAAAAGAGTTATGAGCCCTTGTCAAGAGTGCTTTGGGAATGACTGTTTAAGGTTCTCACTTAATTATTTTTTCACAGGAATAAGGCAATAGAATATGCCCTATGCATTTCCTATCGGGGCAGCACAAAGCGAGGGCGCCTGAGGGCGGTGGCATTTCTCTCATTCTTTCTCCTCCCTGGGAATCCTCCCAAGGTGTCCAGGTGCTAGAGGCTGCCATGTGGCCTTTGGGACAGTGCCTGGCCGCTGCTGGGGGTGCCAGGCAGGGAGGGTCCCTGTGAGAGCACTCGAGGAGTGAGACCCAGCAGAGGCAGCGCCTGGGCTCAGGGACACCAGCAGGTGCCTGTCACAGTGCCAACCTTGTGAGCTAAGTATTTCCTGACTCAGGAGTCACTTTGCCCTTTCTCTTCCTTGTTCTCCCTGTTTGCCACCCACTTTGGTCCTTTCGTCTCCTCCCGCCCATCTCCATCCCCAGCTCACATGTCCCGTGTGATTTCCTAGCAGGAACTCCTCCAGGGAGACAGTAAGGTCCATCTGGAATCAGAGTGGAGTGACAGCCAGGACCCAAGTCAGTTTCACCCAAGGTTCCTGGTCCAAGGACTGATCCGGTAGCCCGCGCGCCCTCCCCACTTGCCCTGGCCCTGGCTCCCTATCATAACACTTGCTCCCCATCTTCGTGGCTCTTCTTCCAGGGTTTCTACTTAAGACTCGGATGGATTATATTGACTATTTTGCCTAAGACCTCAAAAAGGTCATTTATACAGTAGAAAGACTTCAACTCTTGAATACCTGTTCCGTGACTCTGGCCCTTTAAGGAGACTATTGTCACAGGCAGGCAGGCCAGCCCTGGGAACCATGGAAACATAAGAATGTTTGGTTTCCTCATCTCTGTTACAGCCTGCCAGTTGCTACCATTTGTACCTCAGAGACGTCCTCCTGCTGCCTTCTGTATTGGTTGGGTAAACATTGCGCATTATTTTTTACCCTAATTAAGAGATCCCTGAGATTTCTTGGGGTAGAGGCTTGTCACTCTATGTAATCCACTTATTTGCTCTATGAACAGGTTAACTGTCATTGGCATTCCTGCAGACAGCTGAACATAGGTCACCTTTATTTGTGTAGCCTTTCTGTAAGACTTGTCTTATTTAAAAACATGTTTTTATTGATTGCAGATGGAGAGGAAGGGATAGGGAGAAGAAGATAGAAATATCAATGATGAGAAACACTGATAGGCTGCCTACTGCACCACTCTTACTGAGAATAGAGTATCCAATTCGGGTATGTGCCCTGACCAGGAATCAAACCTTGACCTTCTGGTTCAGAGGTCGACTATCAACAACTGAGAAACACCAACCAGGCTCAACATTCTATTTAAAGTGGTCCTTCCACATAAATTGTTCAGGGTTATTTGGCCCAAAAGAATGATCTTTATAAATAAGGCATCTTCCATGAAAATCTGGCCATGAGAAGGAATTTCTGGTATCAGCCTGGAGTTCTCTCATCCTGTCCCTCCCACTGGGAGCCCCTCAGAATAAAGCCCGAGTCCCTCAAAGCTCTCCATGCACTGGCTTCAATGTCCACTCCTGTTCACCCTTTGTTCATTTCTATTCTTGTATTGCTGAACATGCCCCCATTTATGTCCAACATAAATATAGAAATATCCCTGGTAATCCCAGTAGATGCCATCTTGTTTTATCTTTTCCAGTGTCTTTCTGAATGGACAAAAATAAGATCTTGCTATATACTTATAATTGCCTCATCCTCATTTTATGTATTTTTAATTTTGCATTATTAATTTTAATTTAATTTTTATGGAGAGAAGAAGGGAGAGGGAGAATAGAAACATCTGCCAGCTGCTTCCTGCATGCCCCCTAACAGGGACTATGCTGTTATCTCAGTTATGTGTTGTGACCGAAAATCAAACCGGCAACTTTTTGGTGCACAGGACAATGCCCACTCAGCTAAGCCACATCAACCAGGGATCTTATTTTCATTTTAAATTCAACTCACCATGACCTTTTCCCATGATACTGAATTCTCTTCTCCTCTAATGTCTGCTGGGTACTACAGGGAATGAATTACTTTAATACTAGGTATTGCAGCTTATTTGTGTACCAGAATTAATCCTCTATCGTTTCCTAAGATTTTTTTTTTTATGTCAAAAAATTATGCTCATACACATAACTGTAAGTTTCAAACAGCCATAGATTATTTCAACAATCTGCCTGGTCAGTGTGTTTCAGTGGCTGAGCGTGGGGCTATGAACGAGGAGGTCATGGTTCAATTCCCAGTCAGGGCACATGCCCAGGTTGCGGATTTGATCCCCAGTTGGGGATGTTCAGAAGGCAGCCCATCCATAATTCTCTATCTTCATTGATGCATCTATCTCTCTCTCTCCCTCTCCCTTTCTCTGAAATCATAGCCTCAGGTCATGGAGCAAGGGAATCCATTTACACAGGAATGTCCTGGGCATGATTCCTGTCTTCACAAACAGGCAGAAGGGAACCAGGATGTTTGGGGATACCTGCTGAGGTGGGAAACTAAAGACAAGCAAGAAACCAGAGATATTATCTCTTTTAAGCTTAGCGGTGGTGACAGGTGTATTTACCCCTGGACTGGTCATTGAGGTTTACACTTAGATTTGGTGCAATTTTCTATATGAATGTGATTCTGCACAATATTAATAGCTTTAAAGCTCACCGTCCCTCTGATCCCATTGTCTGTACGAGTTTGTAACACGCTGCTTGAACTTGGCATATTCTCTTTGGTCACTTTGAACTTGGACATCTTCTCTTTGGTCACTTTACATTTTAGTTTTTATTTTATTTTATTTTTAAATTTCTCTTTGTGGTTGAAAGTGTTATAGATGTGCCCTTTCCCTGTTCCATTAACTCCCTAAACCCTTCACTCTCCCCAGGCATTTAATGAACTATTGACCATATCCATGGGTTATGCATATACATTCTATGGTTAATCTCATCCCATCACCCCACCCCTCTACACACACATTCACTCACATGCGCGCACACACACACACATACACACACACCATTCCTCAGAGATTTAGCATTCTGTTCTATGCTTCCATGTCTCTGGATCTATATTGTTCATCAATGTGGTTTTTTTAAAATCTTTATTGTTGAAAGATTACACCTGTCCCCTTTCCCCCCACATCAACCTCTTCTAGCACATCGTGTCCCATACCACAGGGCTTCAGCACCCTATGTCTGTGTTCATAGGTTCTGCATATGCATAAAAGGTGCTTATTTAATTACCTCACAACCACCACTTTCCCTTGCCTTTCTTCCAAGACTCTGCCCTCTATCCATGCTTCCATGTCTCTGGATCCACTCTGTACATCCATTTATTTTATTCATGAGATTCCACATTAGAGTGAGATCATGGGATACTTGTCTTTCTCTGACTGACTTAGTTTGCTTAGCATGATACTTTCCAGGTCCCTCCATGCTGTCTCAAAGGGTAAGAGATCCTTCTTTTTAATAGGTGCCTAATATTCCATTGTGCAATGAAAAACTGCAAAATGTTGGAGAAGGTGTGGAGAAATAAGAATCTGCATATATAGCTGGTGAGAATGTTCGAAACTCCCTACAGGCAGTTCCTACATTCACTGCAAAAGGGCAGCCGCTTAGGGAGACAGCTTAGTACTTTGTTCAAGGTTAAACACACAAATAGTTACAGCATGACCTATGCACGATATCACTCCTACCTATCTACACTCCAGAAATGAGAACATACACCCATGCAGAATTTTAGACACAAATCTTCATTGTAATGGAATTTGTAAGAGCCAAAACTTAAAATGGATCTAAATGTCCCCATAATGACGAAGGGATGAACAAACTGTAGTACATCCATACAATGAAGACGGCTCTGCCATTGAAAGGACTCATCTGCTCCCAGGAGCTACACTACAGATGAACCTTGAAAACATTATGTGAGGTGAGAAGGGCCAGACACCAAACATCACACCAAGTGCGACTGGGCTGCACTTGTAAGTTTGGTATGGAGCTCCATTGTATGGTTGTAGCATATATTATTTCACCAAACCCTACTGTTGGCTTTGACATGGTTTTTCATTGTTCAATGTCACACAGCGCTGGAATGCCCATCTCTATTGTAAAATATTTGTCGCCAATCTTAATTGGGTCTTTCAACAAATGCCCATACGTGCAATTGCCTGTTTGAAAGTTTGATTGTATTTTTGTTGATTTTTGAGACATGGAGGGGGGAGGAGAGAGAGAAGAGGAAGAACAGAGGGAGGAAGGGAGGGAGGGAAGGAAGGAGGGAGGAAGAGAGGGAGGAACATTGACTTGGTGTTCCACTGAATGATGCATTCATTGGTTGCTTATTGTATGTTCACTGAACAGGGATCAAAGTAGCAATTTTGGCCTGTTGGGAATCGCTCTAACCATGTAGGTATGCAGCAGGGTGAAAGTCTGCATATTTTAAGGCTTTTAGTAAAAATTGCCCAAGGACCCTTCGCCAGCCGAGTATGGGGATCAAGTATCTCCATTCGGGAATATGGCATTTCCCTCTCCAATATCGCCCAGCTCATCCCCAGGGGGCGGTTCCAGGACGGTTTGTCCCACGCTCATGACGCTCCCTATTGGTTTGCAGTTTCCTGGGTACACGGCCATGACCTCGCTGGTCCACAGTGCCAACTGCCAAGTAGCGGGTTTCATTGTCACCACCGTAGGATGGATCTTCTCCATGACTTGCATGGGACTGGCCGAGTGGCGCATTTGGTACATGGAGGACATCTCCGCCTCCTCCCCGGGGCTGGCCTGTGTAGGGATGTGGAAGGTCTGCACTTACCAGTCCAACAGCGTCCAGAGAAGAGCCATAGCGTGTCACCGCTACACCTACAGTGACACCTACCTGCCGCTCAGTATTCGCATCGCTCAGCACCTGCTGCTGGCCGCCAACCTCCTGGCTATCTTGGGGAAAGTGCTCACGGTCATGGGCCTGCAGAGAGTGTGCGTGGCTCATCTTCAGAAGGAAAACACCTGCAAACTGTTCTTCGCTTCCGGTGTTCTGAGCATCATAGCTGGCGCATTTATTTTCATGGCTGTGATCTGGAACTACCACTCTGTGATGAATGAAGAGGGCATACGCTTCCCGCCATCCTTCCACATCCCCTTCAGGCCCGACCGGCAGGAGATCGGCAGCACTGTCCCCGTGGCGGTTCTGGCTGCCACCCTGATGCTGCTGAGTGGGCTGTTTACCCTCTCTTACCAGCTTCCCCCCGATAGCCAAGTGTACCCCCAGGTCTCAGAAATGAGAAATTCCCAGATGCATAGCCCTGCAAATCCACAATGGCCAGTTTATCGGGGTAAAGTATTATCAGGATGCTCTAGAAAGAGTTCCATGGACTCAAGACCACAGAAAAGGCCATTTTGAGCAGAAAGTGGGCATTTGTTTATGTCCAAATTAAGCTCATTGATTGGTTAATGAACTTCCATTAAAAAAATAATCCAAACAAACCTCTGTCCAACTGTCTTAATTATTGGGGGTCCGGTGCACAAAGATTTGTGCACAAGGGGTGGGTCCCTCAGCGCAACCGGCACCCTCTCCAATCTGGGAACCTTCAGGGGACCACTCTCCAATCCTGGAATTTCTGTCTGTCTTTGCAATCATATGATCGGATTGTGTGAGACCCCAACACAGTTTGGTTTGGTTATCACAGAATAATAGTGGTCTTATTTTTTTCCTTTGCTCCAATTGTGGAGATTTCCTAGAAGTCACAGGATATCTTCCCTTTAATATTTCCTCCTCACTGTGACTTTATTTGTGCCTCTCACCTTTGCTTTCCCTCCATCCCCTACCCACAACAGTAACTTGCTCTAGACTCACTTTGTTCTCTTGTTTTGGAGATCCCACAATGAGACTGCCAACAGACCTACGATTCCCAGAATTCCTGGTGCTCCCCGAGCTCTTGGTTTCCACTTCCATTCCAGGGGCTGCAGAAACCAAGAGGACTGTGAACTCCAGCCACCCCCAGGCAGGGCTGACAGGACCAGCCAATCCAGTGGCGTCCCCGGGATCCCGGCTGCTTGGCATCTTATCCCGCCCCCGGCTGCTCAGCACCTGTGTGCAAAGGCCCTGAGCTTCCTAGGAGCTGGAACGTCCCCCGAGTCACTACAGCGAAAGGGCGGGCATCCTGCCCTGCTCCCAGCCACTCAATGCCTGTGCACGGGCCCGATGACCGCAGGCCCTCCATCTTGCTCCGGTTAATTTGCATGCTCATCCCTGATTGGCTGTGGGCATCTCGGACTTACTGTCAATTTACAAATTTTTCTATTATTAGTATAGAAAATCAAGGATATATACCTTTTGGGTGAAAATGAGAGTTGCTCGGATTCTCACAGCTCCCTCTCAAACTGCCACTACAAACAACCAACCAGACCTTATATGCCATGGCCCTAACACCTCTCCACTCCACCTGTGCATGCAATTTCCCCCAATGTGCAAAAGCAGAATAGTGGGAGGAATCCGCCTTCCATTACCGGACTCAGAAATTACTACGATTCTACCACAATCATTTTCTCTCTTCTTCCGTCCCTTGTTTTCATCTATTTTTCTTTCTCCGAAGAACTTTAAAGCACACCCCAGACATCACATTTCTTCATCCTGATACACTTCAGAAGTAGTCTAAAAAAAGGACATTTCCCTGAAAAATGACAGTACACCTTTAAAGTTAACAACCTTTTTTTGTTATTATCGAACTCTTATTAGAATTTTTAAAGCTTTAAAAATGATTGTACAGCCCTAGCTGGTTCGGCTCAGTGGATAGAGCGTCGGCCTGCACATTGAAAGGTCCCGGGTTCGATTCTGGTCAAGGGCACATACCCGGGATTTGGGCTGAATGCCCAGTGGGGGCCTACAGGAGACAGCCTATCAATGATTCTCTCTCATCATTGATGTTTCCCTCTCTCTCTACCTCTCCACTCCTCTCTGAAATAAAAGTATATTTAAAAAATAATTGTACAATTTTATTTCTTTTATTGCATAAGATGTTCAGCCTGCCTCTGAAGGCTCAATTTGAAGTATCGCCCCTTCCTCACCTTCTTTGATATTTTTGTAAAAAGATTTTAGTTTGCTGAAGAAAATGAGCCAATTGTCCTGTTTTTAAAATTGCTACCTACCCTTAAAGCTTCACTGGATTCCGTGTCGGCATAGATCTTGTTTCTACAAATCTAGGTAACTGCTCTCAGAACCGCAGTCCATAGGTATAGCCTGTGTGAAAAACAACAACAACAACACATTTCTCTTCCATGCTTCATAGGTGGTCCAACTTACTTCATGGGTAAGGTGTAAGCTCCCCCCCCCTCCTCTACTAACATCCTTATCTCATTACAATCCAAAATCATGTTTATAGTCATTTCAGGAGAGACAACAACTTCAGCTCACTCACTGACTGATGGCTTCTTTCAGCTGATATTAACTAGATGTCTTTCATGTGAGAAGTGCTTCAGATACATCTAGTCAAGTACTGCGGGGACATAACATACACCTACCCACATCCTCTGTTTCATTGCTCACAGCACCTCAGAAGTTTCAAAGGACTGACTGAAAATTCAACAATTAACTGGGGGAGGTCATTAATAGGTTTACAGACTCACTTTAATGTGAGAGCTACAGCAGAGAAATCCAAGGGCTGACGTGAAATGACTTTCTTCTCAAAGAATAATTAAGTCTCTGAGAGTAGTCTGTCTGACAAAATTTCCCCATGGGTCTTAAGTCTATCAGCAATTTAAACATGTGTTCCAAAGACATTGCCTGTGGACCCTAGAATATTCAATGGATTCTTTGGCTGTGGGCAAAGGATTCTTCCCTCTTCCCTCTGATAGAGCAAGTGTAAAGTGGTAGATGCCCCTTCTCTGTCTGCTGTGATTTGCACAATGTCCTTAGAACTGGGAGGAAGTCACAGCCTCTGCATTGAGTGAGAGACCCTGGCCCCCATCCAGGGGTTTGAAAGGAGCCTCTGGATTCCATGGGACTTTCGGGACTGGCCTGCCTTCAAGTCTTACCCATTCTCCTTGCAGCTGTGGAATGGCTGAGAAATGGTTCCGAGGTAAACACCATGTTTCCCCCCATGAAATTTGTCCCCGAAGTAGGCCTTGTTAACAGACTGACAGGATATGTAAGTTTCAAACCGGACGTGTGTTATTTAAGTGAGTCAAACCTGTGGTGATTTGAAAAAGGAAGCTCTTGGGAGACATGCTTCTGATGAGGACCAGTTTCTGGAACATGATACCCTGCTGAGGGCAGCGTGCCTACCTCCTGCAGGTCCCCAGGGGGAAGGATTGAACCTCTGGGGCTGTAGAAAGCTGCCTCTTGACCCCGCTTTGCCTTCAGTGTCCACAGAGAGCAAGTGGACAGGTTATAAGGGTTCAGATACAGCAGGTGAGACGGCCATCATGGCGAGGTGTGCTCTGGGGAGCTGGGAATAGATTTCCAAGCCCTTGTCAAGCACTGTTTGAGAATGACTGTTTAAGGTTCTCACTTAATTATTTTTTCACAGGAATAAGGCAAGAGAATATGCCCTGTGCATTTCACAGCAGGGCAGCATAAAGCGAGGGTGCCTGAGGGCAGTGGCATTTCTCTCATTCTTTCTCCTCCCTGGGAATCCTCCCAAGGTTTCCAGGAGCTAGAGGCTGCCATGTGGCCTTTGGGCTCGGGGCCTGCATGGGACAGTGCCGAGCCTTTGTTGGGGCGCCAGGCAGGGCAGGTCCCTGTGAGAGCACTTGAGGAGTGAGACCCAGCAGAGGCAGCGCCTGCGCTCAGGGACACCAGCAGGTGCCTGTCACAGTGCCCGCCTTGTGAGCTGAGTGTTTCCTGACTCAGGAGTCACTTTTCCCTTTTGCTTCCTTGTTCTCCCTGTTTGCTACACACTTTGGTCCTTTCTTCTCCAACCGCTCACCTCCATCCCCAGCTCACGTGTCCCATGTGATTTCATAGCAGGAACTCTTCCAGGGAGACAGTAAGGTCAAACTGGAAGTAGAGTCGGGTGACACCCGGGACCCAAGTCAGTTTCACCCTAGGTTCCTGGTCCAAGGACTGATATGGTAGCCCGCAACCCTCCCAACTTGCCCTGGCCCTGGCTCCCTATCGTAACACTTGCTCCCCATTTCTGTGGCTCTTCTTCCAGGGTTTCTACTTAAGACTCGGATGGATCACAGTGACTATTTGGCCTAAGACCTCAAAAAGGTCATTTATACAGTAGAAAGACTTCAACTCTTGAATACCTGTTCCGTGACTCTGGCCCTTTAAGGAGACTATTGTAACAGGCCTGCAGGCCAGACCTGGGAACTATAGAACATAAGAATGTTTGATTTCCTCATCTCTGTTACAGCCTGGCAGTTGCTACCATTTGTACCTCAGAGACGTCCTCCTGCTGCCTTCTGTATTGGTTGGGTAACCATTGCGCTTTTTTTTTTTTTACCCTAATTAGAGAAACCTGAGATTTCTTGGGGTAGGGGCATGTCACTCTATATAATCCACTTATTTGCTCTATGAACAGGTTAACTGTCATCGGCAGTCCAGCAGACAGGTGAACGTAGGCCACCTTTATTTGTGTAGCCTTTCTGTAAGACTTGTCTTGTTTAAAAACATGTTTTTATTGATTGCAGAGAGAGAGGAAGGGATAGGAAGAAGGAGATAGAAACATCAATGATGAGAAACACTGATCGGCTCCCTACTGCACCACTTCTACTGAGAATAGAGTATCCAATTCGGGTATGTGCCCTGACCAGGAATCAAACCTTGATCTCCTGGTTCAGAGGTCGACTATCAACAACTGAGACACACCAACCAGGCCCACCATGCCATTTAAAGTGTTCCTTCCACATAAGTTTTTCAGGGTTATCTTGCCCAAAAGAATGATCTTTATAAATAAGGCATCTTCCATGAAAATCTGGCCATGAGAAGGAATTTCTGGTATCAGCCTGGGAGTTCTCTTGTCCCAGCCCTCCCACTGGGGGCTCCTCAGAATAAAGCCCGAGTCCCTCAAAGCTCTCCATGCACTGGCTTCAATGTCCACTCCTGTTCACCCTTTGTTCATTTCTATTCTTGTATTGCTGTACATGCCCCCATTTATCTCCAACTTTAAATATAGAAATATCCCTGGTAATCCCAGTAGATGCCATCTTGTTTTATCGTCCCAGTGTATTTCAGAATGGGCAAAAATAAGATCCTGCTACACACGTATAATTTTCTTATCCTCATTTTATGTATTTTTAATTTTGCATTATTAATTTTAATTGATTTTTTCGAGAGAGAAGAAGGGAGAGGGAGAATGGAAACATCTGTCAGCTGCTTCCTGCATGCCCCCTAACAGGGACTATGCTGTTACCTCAGATATGTGTTGTGACCGAAAATCAAACCGGCAACTTTTTGGTGCAAAGGATAATGCCCACTCAGCTAAGCCACATTAACCAGGGATCTTATTTTCATTTTAAATTCAACCCACCATGACCTTTTCCCATGATACTGAATTCTCTTCTCCTCTAATATCTGCTGGGTACTACAGGGAATGAATTACTTTAATACTAGGTATTGCAGCATATATGTGTACCAGAAATAATCCTCTATTGCTTCCTAAGTTTTTTTTATTGTTTTTATGTCAAAAAATTATGCTCATAACACATAACTGTAAGTTTCAAACAGCCACAGATTATTTCAACAATCCGCCCGGTCAATGTGTTTCAGTGGCTGAGCGTGGGGCTATGAACGAGGAGGTCATGGTTCAATTCCCAGTCAGGGCACATGCCCAGGTTGCGGATTTGATCCCCAGTTGGGGATGTTCAGAAGGCAGCCCATCCATAATTCTCTATCTTCATTGATGTATCTCTCTCTCTCTCTCCCTCTCCCTTTCTCTCTGAAATCATAGCCTCAGGTCATGGAGCAAAGGAAGCCATTTACACAGGAATGTCCTGGGCATGATTCCTGTCTTCACAAACAGGCAGAAGGGAAGCAGGATGTTTGGGGATACCTGCTGAGGTGGGAAACTAAAGATAAGCAAGAAACCAGAGATATTATCTCTTTTAAGCGTAGCGGTGATGACATGTGTATTTACCCTTGGACTGGTCATTGAGCTGTACACTTAGATTTGGTGCAATTTTCTATATGAATGTGATTCTGCACAATATTAATAGCTTTAAAGCTCACTGTCCCTCTGATCCCATTGTCTGTACGAGTTTGTAACACGCTGCTTGAACTTGGCATATTGTGGACATCTTCCCTTTGGTCACATTACATTTTAGTTTTTATTTTATTTTATTTTTAAATTTCTCTTTGTGGTTGAAATTATTATAGATGTCCCCTTTCCCTGTTCCATTAACTCCCTAAACCCTTCACTCTCCCCAGGCATTCACTGAACTATTTCCTATATCCATGGGTTATGCATATACATTCTATGGTTAATCCAATCCCATCACCCCCACCCCTCTACACACACACTCACATGCACACACAAACACACAAACACACACCATCCCTCAGAGATTTAGCATTCTGTTCTATGCTTCCATGTCTCTGGATCTATATTGTTCATCAATTTTTTTTTAAATCTTTATTGTTGAAATATTACACCTGTCCCATTTCTCTCCCATCAGCCCCCTCCAGCACATCCTGTCCCACACCCCAGGGCTTCAGCACCCTATGTCTGTGTTCATAGGTTCTGCATATGCATACAAGGTGCTTATTTAATTACCTCGCAACCACCACTTTCTCTTGCCTTTCTTCCAAGACTCTGCCCTCTATCCATGCTTCCATGTCTCTGGATCCACTCTGTACATCAGTTTATTTTATTCATGAGATTCCACATTAGAGTGAGATCATGGGACACTAGTCTTTCTCTGACTGAGTTTGCTTAGCATGATACATTCCAGGTCCCTCCATGCTGTCTCAAAGGGTAAGAGATCCTTCTTTTTGCTAGGTGCCTAATATTCCATTGTGCAATGAAAACTGCAACCCCCTCTACTGAGTATTGAGCCCTCAATCCAGGCATGTGTCCTGACCTCAATCAAACTGCCAATCTTTTGGTACGTAGACAATTTTCAACCAACTGTGCCTCGCCAACCAGGGTCACTTTCATTTTTATGGGATATAGAGAAGGCTATACTGTATATGGTCATTATTAAAATTAACATGGGATTTGTATTTTCATTTATACTCTTTTCTTGTCTTTGTTAATCCTTACCTGGGGATATTTCCCCTTTTTTCTTAGAACAAGTGGAAGGTAGGGGAAGACAGGGAATGAAGAAGAGAGAGAGAAAGAGAGAGAAACCTTAATTTGAGAGATAGATCAATTGGTTGCCTCCTACATGCACCGTAACTGGGCTAGGGATTGAATCTGAAACTCAGGCATGTGCCCTTAACCAGGAATTAAACCTGAGACCCATCATTGGGCTGATGTTCTACCCACTAAGCAACACAGGCCAGGTCTAGTATTTAATCTTTTGATGTAAATAAATGACACCCCATTTTAGAACAGCCAGAAATGGTTTTGGAGCCTGGGTGAGCTGTTTATATCTCTGTATCTTTGAGTAGGTTACTTAACTTCTCTGTGCTCAGGTCCTTCATCTATGAGGAGTCGATACTCTACTGGGCATATCAGGCTTCCCAGCAAGGAGCTAGGGTTTGGAGGAGCCAAACAGCTTCTGCCTGGGGAGCTTCCTATGGAACTCACTCTGAGTGGGCCTCATTCCCTCATGTTAATCAGCAGAGAGAAGCCTTGGGAACCCCATTTTCTGGATAGTCCAGCAACTGCTTCCATGGGTTCAAATGAAAAAGAGATCCAAATAAGTTGGTCCACAATCTAGATGTTGCTTCACAGGATATACTTGCTTCATGCAAAACACATCAAGATATTTTTAACTTGCACCCGAAAGAAGCCAACATGTAAACGTGGGATTCTGACCGAGGGATGAGTAAAAAAGTAAATAGGCATGACTTATTTTAGGCAACATATAAATCTTCAAGGTCATGTTTATTTTTAACTACAAAAGTGCATATGTTTTCCTTTACAACCCATGCAAATTACAGAAAAATATGTAAATAGGAATGAAAATCTTCCCCTCTCAACTGATCTGTGTGCTTCCTTCTAGTTTTTAAAATGTATGTACATATCTATTTGTAAATATAAATAAAATTACATCTTTATGTATTTCTTTTGACAAAATGGTCATACCATATGTATTATTATTCACTTTTTTTTTGGTATGATACAGAAATTTCTTCAGACAGTTCAGTCTTGGTAATGGTCACGTAATAATGCACTAAAATCCTGAATGTAACGTAATTGACTTAAACACTTCTATTAATAGATATTTAAGTTATTCCAGTTTTTCTCTATGATAAATGATGATGAAACTAACATGTCATACATTTTCACAACTCTAAATGATTTTTGGAATCAAAGCTGTTGATATAAACATTTCAACATTTTAGATATACATATATATATATTTTTAATTCTCACCCAAGAATATGTTTTCCATTGATTTTTAGAGAGATTGAGAGGAAAGAAGGGAAGGAGAAAGAGAGGTAGAGAGAGAGAGAGAGAGATGTGAGAGAGACACCATGGCCTCAGATCAAATGCGCAACCAAGGATTTTCCCTTGAATCAAATCTGAGGGCCCTTTTTGCTTGGTCCATTGGTCTAACCACTTAGGATCACTGGCCAGAGCAATCATTTTAACTTTTTAAAAAGTATATTTTTATTGATTTCAGCAAGAAAAGGAGAGGGATAGAGAGATAGAAACATCAGTGATGAGAGAGAATCAATAGTTGGCTGCATCCTGCACGCCCCCTACTGGGAATCAAGCCCAAAACCTGGATATGTGGCCTGTTGGGAAATCAAAACATGACCTCCTGGTTCATAGGTTGATGTTCAACTACTGAGCTACCAACATTTCAACTTTTGAAAGATGTTGTCAAATTGTGTTTCAAAAATGCCTTGCAAATTAATATTCTCACCATGGTCTTGGATTTCTTAGCATCATTTACTCTTACATCAAATATTTAGAACACTAATTGAAGGCCAATATGTAAGTAGACCTCTTAAATATATGGCTTGGAGAAGAAGAACAAGGGGACACGGTGAGCATTGCTACCCATGGCTCATGGTGTCTGTTTTTTTTCTCTCTTTGCTGCTGCCACGCCTTCAGGTGGCCTGGGGCGAAGCCCGTGCTCTTCAAAAGCCTGGCCGTCCTCCTGGGTTATCTGTCCTGGGCCTTCAGCCTGGGCATAGTCAAGAGCCGATCCTGGCGCGTGTGGGAGTTCAACAGCACAACCATTGCCGTCATGTACTTTGGACTTTGGGAAACTTCTTATGTCGAAACCCTTAACGTGTTCAGCCTGAAGCTGGAGGTGTCCGTGTTCGCCAGGCTCAACAAGAGCTGGGGCATTCCTGATGAGATCGACTACAGCCAGGACCTGATGCTGCTGGCCGACTTCCTGGCCCCGGTGTCCCTGGTGTTCAGCAGGCTGGTGGTCTGGGCCAGCTGGGTCCGCGCCCTGTTCCCACACTTCTACCGCACCTGCTATAACACCGCCGCCCTTCATCTCTCCCTCAGCTGCTTCTGCCTCACGCTAACGGTGGCCTGGAACTTTATCACAGACCTTTCCGGCCAAACCACCCTGGAGTTTCCACCTAAGTTTCCTGTTAACAAAGACATGGTCCACAGTAAACGCATCTCCTACGTGCTGCCACTGGGTGTCTGGCCTCCATCTTCTCCCTCATAAGTGTCATGATTTTCTCCACGGATAGCTGTTCCATGGAGCAGGAGAAACCAAAACTGTCAACGCCAAAGGTCGGAATGAGGGCCCGCCCTCTGCAATGGCTGGCAGGAGCTTTCCTGAAGAAATGTCCTGTGTACACTTCATAGTGTTGTAACTATCCAGGCATTCCAAATAAAACAGGCTTGGCTTTCCAGAGTGTGTCTGAAGCTCCTATTATCCTCTCCTGCTCTCTTCTGCAAGCGGTTTTTTACTTTGAAGCTGATTGCGTGCTGAAATCTGTAGGCAAACATATTCTGTATATACTGTCACAACTCAAAGGCCCTGGCTCCGTAGTTGAGCATCAGGGCACATGCCCCTGTTGCACGCTCAATTCCCAGTCAGGGGATGTTTCTCTATCTCTCTCACACTTCCTTTCTCTGAAATCAATAAAAACATATATTTTTAAAGACAATAAGGACAAAGTGAACACATTTTCAGATAAAGAACCTACAATCAGAGACACTTTTGCAAGAAAGTTATTGGACACAGAATGAAGGAACTGGATGCAGAAGCAGTGGTGAACACAAAATTGTGAGTATGTGGGTAAAGCTAAACCAGGAATGATGTTAAGTTTTAAATGCCTATATTATGGAATTAACATCTGTTATCTAATAAAAGAGTAATATGCAAATTGACCATCATTCCAACATACAAGATGGCTGCCCTCATGTGGTCAAAGATGGCTGCCCCCATGTGGATACAAGATGACCCCCCCAAGATGGCCAGCAGGGAAGGGCAGTTGGGAGGAACCAGGCCTGCAGGGGAGGGCATTTGGGAGGAACCAGGCCTGCAAGGGAGGGCAGTTGTGGGTGACCAGGCCTTCAGGGGAGGGCAGTTATGGGGGACCAGGCTGGCAAGGGAGGGTAGTTAGGGGTGACCACGCCAGCAGGGAAGGACTGTTGGGAGGGACAAGGCCAGCAGGGGAGGGCAGTTGAGTGCAACCAGGCCAACAAAGCAGGACAGTTGTCGGGGAGCAGGCCTGCAGGGGAGGGCAGTTGTGGGGACCAGGCCTATAGGAAAGGGCAGTTGGGGGGGACCAGGCTGACAGGGGAGGGCAGTTAGGGGTGACCAGGCTGGCAAGGGAGGGCAGTTGAGGGTGACCAGTCCTGCAGGCATGGGCATTTGGGGGCAACCAGGCCAGCAGGGAAGGGCAGTTGGGTGCAACCAGGCCTGCAGTGGAGGGCAGTTAGGCGCGACCAGGCCAGCAAGGGAGGGAAGTTAGGGGAGACCGCACCAGCAGGGGAGGGCTGTTGGGAGGGATCAGGCCTGCAGGGGAGGACAGTTAGGGGTGACCAGCCTGGCAAGGGAGAGCAGTTAGGGGTGACCAGGCTTGCAAGGGAGGGCAGTTAGGGGTGACCAGGCCAGCAGGGGAAGGTAGTTGGGATGGACAAGGCCAGGAGGAGAGGGCAGTTGGGGCGACCAGGCCAGCAGAGGACAGTTGCGGAGGATCAGGCCTGCAGGGGAGGGCAGTTGGAGGGACCAGGCCTGTAGGGGAGGGCAGCTGAGGGTGACCAGGCTGGCAGGGGAGGGCAGTTGGGATGGACAAGGCCTGTAGGGGAGGGCAGTTGGGGGAAACTAGGCCTGCAGGAGAGGACAGTTAGGATCAATCGGGACGGCAAAAGAGCAGTTAGGCATTGATAAGGTTGGCAGGGGAGTGGTTAGGGGGTGATCAGGCTGGCAGGCAGAAATGGTTTGGGGCAATCAAGCAGGCAGGCAGGCGAGCAGTTGGGAGCCAGCTGTCCTGGATTGTGAGAGGCATGTCTGACTGAAACGGGCTGTTGGACATTCCTCAAGGGGTCCGTTGGACATCTCTTCATCTCTTGAGGGTTCCCAGATTAGAGAGGGTGCAGGCTGGGTTGAGGGACACCTCCCCCCGCCCCCCTGTGCACAAATTTTGTTCACTGGGCCTCTACTATATATATAAAATGGAGGAATATGCAAATTTGTCCAGGATGCCGTCACATCATGACCGTTCACTGAGTCTGGGGGGCTGTGGGGCTGAGAGGTGGCACTCTGGGTCTAAGCATGATTTTGTCTTGCCCAGGCAGACTCACCTATGGCCTGCAGCCGAATCCCAATACTGTCCTGGGGTTTACTAAACTTTACCAGAGCTTCTCCTCCACCCCTCTGCCCCAGGACTGCACTTCCCACAGCAGGGCACCCTGGCAGCATCCGGACAGGCGGGTGGCCGTGGAGAGCTGAGTGGGGTGGGGGCTACAGGGAGCCATGGAGTGGTGGGGCCACCAGAGTCAAGCTCCCAGGGGTCTGAGGAGAGCACCTGAAGGAAGAGGAAGCTTTGGTGAAGCAGCCTGCCAGGAGCTGCAGCCAGGGGATCCACAGGCACATGGACAGGCCTCTGCCTGGGTGGTGGTTCCAAGGCAAACATCACAGCATTAGTGAAGTGGCCAGACATGAGGCGGGTGGCCCAATGGGTGCAGAGCGGAGTCAAGGCCAGGTGCCCTGGAGTGGGCTTGGGCTGGGGCTGGTAGTTGGTGGGCAGGGATCTGCCTTGCCCATGGAGAGTGAGGTTCTGCAGTAACCCCAACATGGGGGTCAGCCTGGTGGGAAATGCCGGCATGGAAGGATTCCTGGGCAGAGGTGCGCAGACCCACAGCTGTGAGGTGGGGTTTGAGGGGAGGTGCCACCTCAGTGGAGGGCGCTGTATTACTGGGTACCCCACTGCGGCGGTTTGGCAAACCTCCCAGTGCTAATCAGGCCTCACCACGGCCTACGCACTTGAGAGGCCATGACTCATGCTCCTGCCTTGGCCCATAATCAAGCCTGCACCTGCCCCACCCCCAGTTCCCGCCCTGCTCCACGGCAGCATTTGCCTTCATGGTGAGTGCAAAGACTACCACCTGCTCTCCAGAAGGGGGGTAAGTAAAGAATGGGGGCGAGGGGCGGGGTAGAGGAAAGAATGTGGAGCATCCATTATGAAGAGGTGCTTGAGAACAAGGCTCAGAAGCCTTCTGGGGATGTTAGTTCTGTTTGCCTCATGGCTGTCCCTTAGGAAAGGTGGAGAGTGCAGTTGTGAGGGCTCCCTGCGCATTGAGTCCATTTCCACAGCCAACTGGAATTGGCCTCAGTTTCCTGGTCTGTAAAATGGATTAAGCATGTCCTAGGGCCTTCACTGAACTTTGAGGGCCAATTGAAATACTATATAAAGAAAATGAGGGAAGAAGTGATAAAGAAAAGGAAGGGTGAGCAACACAAAAGAAAGATTGGAAGGGACCTGTAAATCTATAGTCACTTAAATAGGGAATATAGTCAATAGTGTTGATGGTATGATGCCAGGTGGATACTGGTAATATTGGGGAACACTTTGTAAAGTATGTGATTGTCTAACCACTATTCTGTAACTAATATAAAACCTGAAACTATATAATAAAGAAGTAATATGAAAATTGATCCTCATGCCCTTGTCTCACAAGATGGCCAACCCACATCATTACAAGATGGCTGCCACAAGATGGCCTCCCCATATCATCACAAAATGGCCACCACAAGATGGCCACCCCACATCATCACAAGATGGCTTCCCCCATGTCATCACAAGATGGCCGCCACACATTTTCACAAGATGGCTGGCAGGGGAGGGCAGTTGGGGGTGACCAGGCCAGCAGGGGAGGGAAGTTGGGGGGGACCAGGCCTGCAGGGGAGGGCAGTTGGGGGTGATTGGGCCAGCAGGGGAACATTTAGGTGTCCAATCAGGCTGGCAGGGGAGTGGTTACAGGGATATCAGGCAGGTGGGCAGGTAAGTGGTTAAAAGCCAGTGGTCATGGACTGTGAGAGAGATGTTTGAACCCTGGTTTAGGCACTATCCCTGTGGGACATCTCCTTAAGGGTGCAAGATTGAGAAGGTGCAGACCGGATTAAGGGATAACCCGCGTGCATGAATTTCATGCACTGGGTCACTAGTATGACATATAATGAAGGACAGGAATGATTAGGGCTCAAGCTCTTTAATGTCCTTACTTATTTTGTCATTGATTAATGTTATCCTACACTAGAGGCCCGCTGCACAAAATTCGTGCATGGGGGGGATGTCCCTCAACCCAGCCTGCACCCTCTCCAATCTGGGACCCCTCCAGGGATGTCCAACTGCCCATTTAGGCCTGATCCGTGCTCGCCTCCCTGCCTTCCTGATTGCCCCTAACCGCTTCTGCCTGCCAGCCTGATCACCCCCTAACCACTCCCCTGCCAGCCTGATTGATGCCTAACTTCTCCCCTGCCAGCCTGTTTGCCCCCAACTTCCCTCCTCTGCCAGCCTGTTTGCCCCTAACTGCCCTCCCCTGCTGGCCATCTTGTGGTGGCCATCTTGTGTCCACATGGGGGCAGGATCTTGGACCACATGGGGGCAGCCATCTTGTGTGTTGGAGTGATGGTCAATCTGCATATTACTCTTTTATTAGATAGGATAGAGGCCTGGTGCATGGGTGGGGGCCAGTTGGTTTTCCCTGAAGGGTGTCCCAGGGTGGGGGTTCCCTTGGGGCATGGGGTGGCCTGGGCGAGGGGCCTGTAGTGGTTTGCAGGCTGGCCATGCCCCCCAGTGACCCAAGCAGAAGCCCTGGTATCTGGGATTTATTTATCTTCTACAATTGAAACTTTGTAGCCTGGAGGGGAGCCAAGCCTTCTGCTCACTCTGTGGCGGCAGGGGATTTATTTATCTTGTATAATTGAAACTTTGTAGCCTTGAGCGGAGGCCTGGGCTGGCCAGGGTGTGTGGATAGCTTGGCTTCCTCTATCGCTGGAGAAACCCAAGCCTCCCTCCTGCTCTCTCCGTGGCCGCAGCCATCGTGGTTGGGTTAATTTGCATACTCGCTCCTGATTGGCTTGTGGGTGTGGCTTGTGGGCATGTTTTGTGGGTGTAGTGGAGTGATGGTTAATTTGCATATTGCTCTTTTATTAGGTAGGATAATAAAAGGCTAATATGCAAATAGATCAAACAGTGGAACAACCAAACAACCAAACAACCGGTCGCTATGACATGCGCTGACAAAAGGGGTCATGTACGGAACATAGTGAGTGGCAGGTGTTGGCTGTGGCAGCATGGTAGAGAAGGTAATCAGGGGCACCAAACCAAGGTGGGTGCCAGTCGCTGTCATCAGGTTGGGCCTCTGGTGGTTACTGAACATTCTTTGCTCCCCCATGCCATGGTCCCACTTAGCACTCGCACCTGCTCCCAGCACCATCCCCACTCGCACCCAGTGCCAGTGCCCAGCACCAGTCCCGATCACTCGGCACCATCAGTGGGTGTGAATGGAAGCAGTTGGCTCTGATCGCCCCTGAGGGATTCTCTACCTCTCCCTGCTCATGAGGAGCAATCGGGGCACCAGCCGCTGCTCACACCCACTAACAGCACCAGCCCCACTTGCACCTACTGCTGGCGCCAGCACCAATCACTCCGCACCCTCAGCGGATATGAGTGGGACTGGCTCTGTCAGCGCATGGGAGCAGCGGTGGCAGGAGTGGGGCTGCCAGTAGACAGGGAACCAAGGGCTGTGGTGGGAGGGGCCAGGCGAGGGCATGAAGGATGTGCCTACCTCAGCCTCACAGCCCACAGTTCCTTTCAAGTTGCGTGGATTTGTGCACTGGGACCCTAGTCTCTAAATATAAAAGCCTAAGCAACTGGAATGACTGGAACAACCAAACGGTGGAACGACTGGTTGCTATGGCATGCACTGACCACCAGGGGGCAGATGCTCAATGCAGTAGCTGCCTGCTGGTGGTCAGTGTGCTCCCATAGCCAACTGCCCCTGGCTTGCAGACCCTGTTTGACTGATTGGGGCTGGGCCCAAGGCTGGTACAGGGAATTGGGAATGAGTGGCAGTGGACACAGCCCCTTTAACAGGGGGACTGAGGGTCAGCTCCCTTCTCGAGGCCATTGGCCAACTTCCCATGCCCCATCTCCCTCCAGCCTGGTCCTGATCAGCCTGGCCCCAATTGGCTGGTGCTGATCACTGCCAGGCCTAGGGACTGCACCTGTGCACAAATTTTGTGCAACAGGCCACTAGTGTGAGTATATATGTTAGAATTTTAAGGGTAGCCACTAACGAGGATGAAAAATAAATGAAAGATTGAAGGGCTGGAAAGAAAGAAACAAATCTGCAGTTTTCCAGAGGCAGCATGATGACCTACAAAACACAGATTACATAGTCATGATTCCACGTATAGGAATTTTCTAGAAAAGACAGCACTATAGAGATAGAAATAGAGCAATTTCTGCCTGGTGTTAGGAATGGAAGTGGGGACTGACAACAGATGGGGACTAGGGAACATCTTGCTCTGACAGCCATGCTCCACAACTGGATTGTGGTAATGGTTCTACAGTTATAGTTTACTAAAATTCTTCAAACTATACACCTTAAATGAGTGCATTTTAGGATGTACATTAGATCTCAACAAAGATTCATAAAAATAAAATCTGATTTCATTCCTATACACCAGTGACAACTTTTAAAATATGTGTGTTTTTTCAAAGATGACATTTATAACTAGAGGCCTGGTGCATGGATCTGTGCATGGGTGGGATTCCTCAGCCTGGCCTGTGCCCTCTTGCAATCCAGGACCCTTTGGGGGATGTCAGAATGCTAGTTTTGGCCCAATCCCCACAGTCCAAGGATTGGGCCAAAATCTGGCAGTCTGATATCCCCATGAGGGATGTAGCAGTGCCGAAGTGGTAGGTGGCTGGGGAGGAGTCCCAGCCGGGACTGGGCGCAGCTCTACTGCCATTCATCCCGGCTCTGCTGCACCTGCTGCTGCTGCTGCCACCGCCACTGCCCGGCTTCTGGCTGAGTGGTGCTCCTGTTGTGGGAGTGCACCGACCACCAGGGGGCAGTCCTGAGTTGAGCATCTGTCCCCTGGTGGTCAGTGGTTGTAATAGTGACTGGTCAACCAGTCATTCCCGTTGTTCTGGTGATTCAGTCATAACCGTAGCTTAGCATGCATACATATGGTAAGAAAACCAAAAGTGGTCCAAGGAATAAGTCTAAAAGGTGTGCAAGACTTGCACTAGGAGGAAAACACCTATTCAAAGTAATGAAAGACAAGTTAATCCATAGTGATGATCTCTCTTATATGTGGAATCTTAAAAATCCTCTCTAATAAAATGGTAATATGCAAATTAACCATCACTCCATTACATAAGCCACGCCCACCAGCCACGCCACACCCACCAGCCAATCAGGGTGAGTATGCAAATTAACCCCAGCCAAGATGGCTACAGCCACAGAGAGCAAGGTTTCCCAGGTAACAGAGCAAGCCAAGCTTTCCATAGCTGTTGCAGGCCTAAGCCTCCACTCAAGCTACAAAGTTTCAATTATAGAAGGTAAACAAATTCAAACAAATGGCGGCAGAACGGAGCTTGAGAGAGCAAGCCAGGGTTGCCGGCGGCAACAGGGGAAGCAAAGCTTTCCACACACCCTGGCTGGGCTCACCCGCTTAAGGCTACAAAGTTTCAATTGTAGAAGGTGAATTAACTGCCACAGAAATGGCTGCCACCCCGGAGGGAGCAGCAGGCTTAGCTCCACTCCAGGCTACAAAGTTTCAATTGTAGAAGGAAAATAAATTCCAGATATCAGGGCCTCCGCTTGAGTTGCCAGGGGGCGTGGCCGGCCTGCAAACCACCACAGGCCCCTCGCTCAGGCTGCCCCATGCCCCAAGGGAAACCCCACCTGATCCGGGACGCCCTTCAGGGCAAACCAGCTGGCCCCCACCCCTGTACCAGGCCTCTATCCTATCTAATAAAAGAGTAATATGCAGATTGATCATCACTCCAACACACAATATGGCTGCCCCCATGTGGTCAAAGATCCTGCCCCCATGTGGACACAAGATGGCCACCACAAGATGGCCAGCAGGAGAGGCAGTTGTGAGGGACCAGGCTTGCAAGGGAGGGCAGTTGAGAGGTACCAGGCTTGCAAGGGAGGGCAGTTGGAGGTGATCAGGCCAGCAGAGGAGGGAAGTTGGGGGCAAACAGGCTGGCAGCGGAGTGGTTAGGGGGTGATCAGGCTGGCAGGCAGAAGCGGTTAGGGGCAATCAGGAAGGCAGGCAGGCAAGCAGTTGGGAGCCAGCAGTCCTGGATTGTGAGAGGGATGTCCGACTGCCCATTTAGGCCCGATCGGGCAGTCGGACATCCCTCCAGGGGTCCCAGATTGGAGAGGGTACAGGCTGGGCTGAGGGACAACCCCCCTCTATGCACGAATTTCATGCACCGGGCTTCTAGTATCTAAATAAATTTAAAAAAACAAGCTTATAGATACAGAGAACTGAATGGTGCTTGTCAGAGGCAGGGGTTTGCAGGAGGAGGTGGTGCTATGGTGGGATAAATGGGTGAACTGTGTTTGTTCTTTTCTTATAGACTATATTCATGAATGACATGATGTAAGGTTGTAAATTGGCAATTCTACTATGATTAATATAATTCCAACCAAGACCTCACAAGAGTTTTGTGTTCATTTGGAGAGCGTTAGTTTTGTCCTGCAAGCTCTGACTCAGGGAGTCCAGATCCTTCCCACTTGTAGTCACATGTGCTCAATAGGTAGATGTCAAGTTCTCTCAACCTATATGCATTTAGTTAGAAGTGAAAGGAGTATGAAGCATTACTCTTGGGCACCTTAGAATCTGTCCTGGAAGTCATTTGTAGTATTTCTGCTCATTTAACAGGAACGTGTACTAGCCATATGCTGGGCAATTCTGTCAACTTATGTGTCCAGGAAAACAAGAAAAACTGTACCTGCTGCAGTTCTTCCTAAAGCTGATACTCCCAGGCTGCTCCTGAGCACTTTGATCTTCTTTCTGGGATTTTACTCCCATACTAAACTCAGAGCTCCTGGAAGGTAAACTTTTACTTCAAAGGCCACAAAAACCATTCGTATTTCATTTTTATAGACTGTGATAGAAATGGAAGTTAAATTTGTTTTTAATTTTTTTGTTGTTGTTAATCCTCACACAAGGATATATTTTCCCATTGATTTTTAGGGAGAATGGAAGAGAGGGAGGCAGGAGGAGAGAGAGAGAGAGAGAGAGAGAGAGAAAGAGAGAGAGGGAGAGAGAGAGAGAGAGAGAGAGAGAGAGAGAGGGAGAGAGAGAGAGAGAGAGAGAGACATGGATGTGAGAGAGACACATTGTTTGGTTGCTTCCTTCATGCACCAGGGATTGAGCCTGCAATTGAGGTTGTGCCTTTTGGTCTGTGGCCTGACACTCTAACTACTGAGCAAAACCAGACAGGACTGAATATTAAATTTTAATGTTACAAATGAAGTGTATCAATCAGATCACTTTATAAACTGTGAAGTGGAAAGGGTAGCAATGCCAATACCATCTGAAGCTTGTTGTAAGGAACAGCCCCTGAGAGTTTGACTTTTTCCAGTTATTCAACTTAGTTGTGTTTCTCCATCTGTAAAACTGGAGTAGTGATTATCTTGTATTCCTTTATGACTGTTATAAGACTAAAAGCAATAATCTATGTAATAAAAGCTCAACAACCGTTACAGTGGAACAATCAGATTGAACGGTCGCTATGATGCACACTGGCCACCAGGGGGCAGACACTTAACACAGGAGCTGCTCCCTGGTGGTCACTGCACTCCCACATTGGGAGCGCTGCTCAGCCAGAAGCCGGGCTTACAGCTGGTGATTGCAGTGGCAGTGTCAGGAGCCTCTCCCTCTTCTGCTGCAGCACTAAGGAGCGGCAAGCCAAGTGGTAAGGAGTGAGCAGGCAGGCAGTTAGGAGTGACCAGGCAGGTAGTTAAGACACAAGCGGTCCCAGGTTGCAAGAGGGTGCAGGCGGGCTGAGGGGGCCCCCACCCCCGTGCAGAAATGTCATGCATCGTGCCTCTAGTACATTTAATAATAATTTTAGTTCTTCAATATTTCTTGGTATATATTAAACAGTCAACACATAATGGTTGTTGCTGATACCACTGTAACGGATAGATATTTGATTGCTTTTACTTGATCTTTGGTATGAAGAATGCTACCCCAAGCATCCTTCTATTTTCCATTGTGGCCAACTTGTACATTCCTTGCTAATTCACAGGACTTTAATTCATAGGTCTTGATAGATTATAACCTAGGGCTTAGATCACAGTACCTCTTTTTGTCTTTTGAAAGAAAATTTCAAAGTGTCATCAGCTGAAGGCAGAAAAATGTTAGCTTGATATTCAGAAAGATAAAGAAGGAAATGCAGAAATCTGAGAACTGGTAAACTTAAATTCAATAATCTACAAAATACTAGGTTATGATAGCGTATATAATTTATGAACCCTTCAGATGATGCTAATATTTGAGTACTAACAAGAGTTTTATAGGAACAATCTAGCTATTAAAATTGTAGTTTCCCTCAGATCAAGTGCTGCTGAGATTGGTACTGCAGACAAAGTGGGCTACAACCCATCCTGAGACTTGAATAACTAAACCTCTATGAAGAAGGAGGAAGATCCAGCCTTGATAGAACAAGGGCTAGGAACTATGAGTGATGCCCCCAAGTCCCATTTGGGCCAACACAGTTCTGGGAGGTCACTCTTTACCCTAAAACCTCCTACCGAGCAAAAGTAGAGAGTCCACTGTATGGGAGAACATATTTGTCAATGATACATTTGATGAGGGGTTAATTTCCAAAATATATAAAGTACCCATATAACTCAACAAAAAGAAGACAAACAATTCAATTAAAAAATGGGCAGAAGATCTGAGTAGACATTTCTCCAAAGTGGACATACAGATGGCCAAGAGACATAAAAAAATGCTCAAAGTTACTGTCAGAATGGGTATCATCAACAAATGACAAGTGCTGACAAGATGTGGAGCAAAGGGAACCCTAGAACACTGCTGGTGGGAATGCTGATTGTTGCAGACATTCTGGAAAACAATATGGATTTGTAGGAAATGGACCTCTAATCTATCTCCAGCATGGTTGGCTTTTGATGGAATTTACTAAATACCCCTAGGGCCAACAGAATATAGGGAGGCGGGAAGAGGAACAAAGAACTGTGCATGTGGGCCAGCATCATGGTGGAAATCCCTGAGGTATCTGCCTCAGCTAGAAAAGGGGAGGTGGAGATAGGTAGAAGAACCAATTTTTTTAAATGGCCCAATGGGAGACAGCAAGACCTCAGTAACCCATGAGGAAACATAGTACCCAACGAATGAGGAACCAGAGGAGGGACTAAATAAATAGGCTGTGTTCGCTGCCCAAGGTGTGCCTAAAACAAAGGACACCTGATCTCAAGACCATATTAAAAGTCTCATTATTTCCATAGTTTTGTCTCCAAGTATGTCATTTGAATCCTGACAGGTGATAATTTTCTCACAATTTGGGAGCTTGAATTTCTGTGCACATGGAGAGGGAGGGGCTGGTGAAAGGGAGAACATCCCACCTGATTTTGGGTGGCCTCTTTGCCTGAGCCTCATTTCTTCACAGACACCAGAATAGGCCCAAGACTGTTTTTCTTCAGAAGATGGGGAAAATAACACAAGGAGGGGTACATGCATGGCAACCAGGCAAACATCATGCATGGGCAAAGGTAGGCAATTAGGCTATAAGTACTGCCTTGGTGGTTGGGTATCCTTGGAAGTCGAGTATATGTGACTAAAATGTGTCTGGGGAAAAAGCAAGCGCATAGTTCTAATCTGCAGTTCCATTCTCCAATGAGGGAAGTGACAGGGAGGGGTGAAGTAGATTTTGGGGAGTGTGAGAAATCTACAGTATAAGGGATTGAGCACAAGATCACAGGGTACTCACTAAGGATGGGGAACAAACATTCTAGGCCTAGGGAATACATTTCCCCTAATAGTCTTTGAGGAGAATGCTGAGGTTCTGGGGAGGGGCAACCTCTGAACCAGGGACAGGAAACATTGCTCTGCTTCAGTGTTTTTTTATGCAGGGCATTCTGTGGATTCTGTGGCAGGACAGATAAGGAGCATGGTGTGAAGCTCTTATCTGTGGGGTGTGTGGACCTATAAAGATTGTATGTGAGTGTTTCTATTGATGTTTTGTGTCTCTTTGTTGTTGGGTTAATTTGTTTAAAGCTGGGGCACGTCCTGCATTGAGGGGCTCAGCTATTTGTGGCAGGCTGAACCCATGGCAGAGATTCCAGGAACATCCCAGCAGCTGCCAAGAATCCTTAATATTGGGGACTCTTCCTGCTCCCTCTCTTAGGGCGTCAGCCACCTAAAACTCTTAGCTAGCGAGAGTTCTGTGGGTTTTTTAAAATATATTTTTTACTGATTTCAAAGAAGAAGGGAGAGGGATAGAGAGATAGAAACATCAATGATGGGAGAGAATCGTTGATTGGCTGCCTCTTGCACGCCCCCTACTGGGAATGGAGCCCTCAACCCGGGCAGGTGCCCTTGATCAGAATCAAAATGGGGACCCTTCAGTCCCCAGGTCAACACTATCCACTGAGCCAAACTGGCTAGGGCTACAGACAGTTTTTATCCATGTGTCTGTAATGCAATTGTGGCTTTCTATCTTTTGGGGACTTAGTTTTCTCTTTGCTGGTTTATGAACATAGAGACTCCTCTATTTCCATTGTTTGGGCTTTACACTACTGAGAACCAAAGGCCATTTGCTGTGCTCGGTTAGTTGTGAGATAAGATCCTAGTGTAACCAGACAATCAATGGGTTCATGCTGCCTGTCACTACTTGAACCAATTCTGAAGAGACAGGGTTGAATCCTATATGAGTGTTGATTCTAGTACTGCAGGCAATATGGGAGAGTAGCAGGTCATCCACAAAAATATGCTCTGCCCTCCCCCCATAAACCAGCTGCTTATATTGGGTAGAAGGACAAAGGTTACACAGGAAGTAGAGATTACAGGCATGGGGAAGGTGGCAATGTGGGCTGCATTGGGACTCCATTGTATGGGCAACAAAGTTAATGTTTCCCTGATGATGGGCAGTTCTTGAATGCAAATTGATAGCATTCCAAGGTTGACTCCCAGTTCCTGCTAGTGTGCAAATGCCAGCCCAGTCAGTATGTCCCTTCTTTATCCAACACAAGGCAATCACAGTTAACAGAGCATCATTAGTATTTCCCATAGCTAGTCCCCAATATTTTACTTTTGCCCCTAACACTAGGAGGAGCAGATCTGCGAAGTACCCTCCAGCAAGTTGCAACAATAGCATTGGGGCGGGGGGAACTACTGTTTTTATAAGTGAAAATAAAATAGTTCTTTCACATTAAAGCCACTGAAGGCTGGTGAGTTATCTGTTACAAAATTGACAAAAAATGCCTTGTGTAATATTAATCAGCTTTAAAATCTCAAAGTTGTTATAAATATAACAAAAATAAATAGTATATGATAACACTTTTTTAGTAGTTTTCTAAAGTCTTTGGTAACTTAAAACTGGAGTTTGCTGGGTTAAATAGTAAAAATTATTAAATAGGTATTTCAAAATAGCAGGATACTAAAATATTAATTAGTCTGTGTTTGCCTACTTTTAGATTTTTATCACGGAGAACCTAGAGGATAGATTTGAATCTATTAATGAATACGTATTGCATTTTATTTGAAATATATCTCTTAAAAATGTGAATATATTGCTAACCTGAGAAATGCTAAGTACTTAACTTGCCATGTAAATATAAGAGTTAAAAATTCTAACTAATTAGAAAAAAATGATATGATTTTAGTAATAGAAGTCATAGGTATAGAGATGCATTTTTTAAAGAAAAAGGAAATTGAGTTGTTTTAAAGCTAAATAAATAAGAATATTTGTGAAAATTATAGAAAGATTGTGAAGAGAAATCTTAGAAAATTATAGGTAATCTGAATAATTTACTTTCATAAGTGAATCTAACGTAAGCTAATACAGAATTTGTTAAGTTCTTTTCCAGGGAAAATATTTTCTGTCAAAAGAGAAAACGTTTTACCTGTATTTATCTAGGAAGCAAAAGTTCCATAAAGTATTGAAATAATTGTGTATTGTGTTATTATAATTAGGTACTTATTTTTTAAGTGATCTTAATTGTGGGAACTGAAGTATTGCTAGCTTATGTTTATGTTTAATACCCTTTGTCATGTCCAATGAATAAATAATATAATACTGTTTCATAATAATAATCTACATATATAAAGGGGTAATATGCAAATTGTCCAGGATGCTGTAATGTCATGACCACACAGGAGGAGGCTGCGCGCAGGTGGGCAGGAGGGGACTGCATGTGTGGTGAGGCAAGCAACGGATGGCGCACGCCCAGAAAGCAAAGGGCCTGCCAGCTGCTGTGGCTGCAGGGTGGTGCCAGCTGTGGCATGCCAGCAATACTGCCTCTGAGCATTAGCTGCAGAGGAAACACCTTTTCTGACTGCTCATGGGCTAAGCTCCCTGTACACCACTCACAGTGTTCTTGGTGACTTGGGTAATAAGAATCCAAGAAGGTGATCTCGGGTTTTTCCACCTCACTCCTGGAGGAAAAAACGAAGGTCCACTGCTGGGGGGCTAAGAAATGTCATATCCTGTCCTAGCTGGTTTGGCTCAGTGGATAGAGTCTCAGCCTGCGGACCACAGGGTCCAGGTTTGATTCTGATCAAGGGCATGAACATAGGCTGCAGGTTCCTCCCTGGCCGAGGACCAGGTCAGGGCTCATGCAGGAGGCAAGCAATCAAAATGTCCTCTCACATTGATATTTTTCTCTGTCTTTTCCTCTCACTTCCATGCTCTCTAAAAATAAAAGGAAAAATATCCTCAGGTGAGGAAGGAAGAAAGAAAGAAAGAGAGAGAGAGAGAGAGAGAGAGAGAGAGAGAGAGAGAGAGAGAGAGAGAGAGAGAGAGAGAGGAAGGAAGGAAGGAAGGAAGGAAGGAAGGAAGGAAGGAAGGAAGGAAGGAAGGAAGGAAGGAAGGAAGGAAGAAAAAGAAAGAACTGTTATATCCTATGAAAAGGACATCTTGAAAATACCCAAAGTAAGTTGTCATTTTTTTGTGGTGAAGGGACTAGAGTCTCTTTTGATGAAAACACCATGGCGGCTGTGGCAGCCGGCAGTGGTGACAGTAGCGGGTGATGGGGGCGGCACCTTACTCTCATCATTCTGGTCGCCTCCCACAGAGGGAGGCCAGAATGGTTAGGGTTAGGCTTAGGCCCACTCATCAGTAGGACATCACCTGATGGCTCCTGGACTGTGAGAGGGGCATGCTAGGCTGCAGGAACCCCCTGCCCCAGTCACAGATTTTCATGCACTGGGACTCTAGTGATGATATATAATCTTTTGGTAAAATAAGTTTGATAACTTTCCCAGGGTTTGAATTTTAAGAAACTTTCTTTGACCTAAAATTGGTTTTAGGTCATTCCAATAGGCCCTGGAATGCCTTGAGGGTTTGTTTTCTCGTTATGAAGGACAATTTTATACTGAAGGTACATGGGAAGCTTTGTTCAATAAAGAAACAAAACTACATTTCATTAATATATGCATATTATTAAACTAAATTCTGATATGCTCTCAGTTGTAACTAATTGTTATTAGTTATAATATAGTGTTTTACAGATAGGACAAGATTCCATGTCATTTGCATTGTAATGAATTCCATAACCCTGTCATTTTAAATTTCTTCTTGTCATTTAGAGACAGTCACTATTTTCTTATAATTCATTTGGGAAAATGTTATATCTTCTGAGGGATCCATGGAAAGGACTCTGACATTTTCAGATCATCCCCTTTGAACTGGATGAAAATTAGTAGAACTCTATAGATTATCTGAATTTATAAAAGTACTGGCAGGAAAAAAATGATTATGGAACAGAAAGAACTGAAAATATACAGTTTTTGTAAATTTGTTGAAAGTATTGATGATTTTTATTTATTTTAAATATATTTTTATTCTCAGAGAGAAAGGGACAGAGAGAGAGAGAGAGAGAAGCATCAATGATGAGGTAAAATCATGATCTGCTGCCTCCTGCATGCCCCTACTGGGGACCAAGCCCACAACCCAGGCATGTGCCCTTGATTGGAATCAAATCGGAGACCCTTCAGTCTGCAGGCAAATGCTCTATCTACTGTGCCAAACTGCCAGGGCTATTGCTGATTTTTAAGACTTTTTTTTTTTCAGATATAAGGAAGTATTTTTAAAGCAATTTGGAAAATTATATTTCTCTTTCTACCGCAAGCATGTCAAAATCACATGCCTTATTCAGATCCCTCCAGAATTTCGAAATTCTTAATGAGTGATTTATGGAAATACGTTTCTTTGCATGAATTCAATAAGACCAGTTTCCAATTATGATTTTATTAACAAGGACTTTGAAATGCCATGTCTAACATATGGACTCTTGTGGTCACCAGGAAGCTTTAAGTAATGAAGCCAATAAGAGCACCTTGGATAAAGCCTGGTTCCTTGCTTGGTCACATGGCTCATGGCAATCTTTCCAGGGAAGGAATGAAGGTTACTTTTCTGTAAGGTGGCAAGGCAGGAACTCAGGATACCCCAGGGGGCCTCAATAACTTGAGGAATTCACCCAAGTCTACACATATTATTGCAGGCAAGCCTGATGGCAGCTAGGTGGATCAGTTTCTTTGCCCTGTGGGCCAATTAAGGCTTGACCATCAAATTCCAGGAAAGCATATGTCTTTTGTTTTTTTTTAAGCCTATGTGATCAACTGTTATTGTGTTCATCTAAATAATCAGGCCAAACTGAAACTAGACAATACAGTAAATAAATTGGTCTTAATTTGGCTCTTTAATGAAAATGAGGATGATTTAGTGTTGGGGGCATTGTATTTCAGTAGGAAATTATTAGAATTGAAATATGGTGGGTGGTTGCCCTAACCAGTTTGGATCAGTGGATAGAGCATTGTCCTGTGGACTGAAGGGTCCCATGTTCAATTCTGTTCAAGGGCATGTACTTTGGTTGCAGGTACATACCCAGTTGGGAGTGTGTAGGAGGCATCTGATTGATGTTTCTCTCTCATCAATGTTTCTAACTCTCTAACCCTCTCCCTTCTTCTCTATAAAAAAATCAATTTTATATATATATATATATATATATATATATATATATATATATATATATATATACATATATACATATATATATATATATATATATATATATATTTAAAAGTAATATTGTGTTTTTTTTCTTCCACCAGACCATTTGTTGTACTTTTTGCTGTTCTAATTTTTGCCCAATAATACTAAATTTGATAAATGTTTGTCTCCAGGTTACAATCCCTACTCCTACTCAGGGAATACCACCACTAGATATGCCTAGGAATTGTCCCTCTGACAGACATCAAGGGTCTGTTGGCTCTGAAAGACAACCTCCACTGCTCCTCAGCATGAAACAATTTCAGAAGAGACTCTATGACCCTTTTCCCTGAAATATTTTGGTGCCAAGACCCTTGAGGGGATGTGGTAGGAAGTTAGACAGACATGAGCAGAGTAAGGACGATGGCCCAACTGGAGGAAAATTGGTTGGGACCCTGAAATGTGCTTCTCACCACTCCAATTACTCTCTCCTTCTCTCTTCTTCTAAGAAAGCCAGCGGGATTTAGAATAGCTAATGAAGAAAGAAACAATTAAGCATAAAAAGAGGAGGGGATTTGTAAGAAATGGGCCTCTGTGATCCATGTTCAGCATAACGGGGTTTTGAAGGAAATGATTGCTGAATTCCCCAGGGCAAATAGAATGCAGGGAGGAGGGAAGAGGATGTAAGAACAAAGGACTGTGCACATGGGCCAGCATCATAGTGGAAACCCCAGGCGTCTGCTTCAGCTGGGCAGGGGGAGGTGGAGACAGCTAGAAAGGTCTCAGCGCAATATTTTAAATGGCCAATGGGAGACAGCAAGACCTAGGCGATGTATTAGGAAGCACGTGACCCCATAGTAGTCAGCCAATGAGTAACCAGGGGAGGGACTAAATTAATGGGTTGTGTTCACTGACTCAGCTGTGCCTGAAACAAAGAACACCTGTTTTCTAGAATGTATTAAAGTTGTTGCCATATTTGTTTCTGAGTCTGTCATTTGAATTCAGACAGGTAAGCATGTTTGCAGTTTCCTCAAAAAATTAAAAATTGTTCTTTTGTTTGACCCAGTGATTCCATTCTGGGAATATATCCTTAAAACACCAATCAGAAAGGCTGTATGCACCTCTGTGTTCATAGCAGCACCATTTACAATAGCTAAAATTTGGAAACAGCCTAAGTGTCCATTGGCAGATGAGTGGATAAAAAAGCATGGGACATTTATACAATGGCATACTACACAGAAGTAAAAAAGGAAAATTTTACCTTTTGTGCCTACATTGGTGGACCTGGGGATTATTATGCTAAGTAAAATAAGCCAGCCAAAGAGAAATTATATATCTTATATGTGAATCTAATAAACAAAATAAACTGATGAACAAAAGAAACATGGACACATGGAACAGACTGACAGCCCTCAAAGAGGATGAGGGAGAGAAATACTGGAGAGGAAAGAAGGTGAAGAGATTAGCCAAAGAAGGTATATGTATAACACAGGGACACAGACAATAGGATGGTGATGGCCAGTAGAAAAGGGAGGTGCTGGCTTTGTGAAGTAGGGTAAAAGGAGGGAAAGTGGGGACATCTGTAACAGAGTCAACATTAAAGAGAAAAATAAGCCAATATCCCTACATTAAAATGATAATAATAAAAGCCTATGAGAAATTGTGATAACTTGTAAAAAATGGACCAGGTTGTCTTAATTTACTGTAAGGCAAGATGGTGTGCAGTCACTCTGGAAAAGTTTTCAATGGGGAATGGTTGAATACATTGATGCATCCATACCATGGGTAATCACTCAGCAATATAAACAAAAAGCTGTCACAACCAACAAATTTGGATACCTTCAGAGATTATAGTATGAGAAAAAAATATCCTTCCGCAAAGGTGGCATAATTAATCATCCTCTTTATAAAACAGTCTTATAGTGATTAAATTATATAAATTGAGAACACAATGTTCCCAGGGGTAAGGGACAGATAAAGGTGGGAGATGGAGATGGATCCTATATAATAAAAGCTTAATATGCAAATTGACCATCGCTCACAATATGGCTGCCCCCATGTGGTCAAAAATGGCTCCCCCATGTGGACATAAGATGGCCGCCACAAGATGGCCAGCAGGGGAGGGCAGTTAAAGGGTGACCAAGCCTGCAGGGGAAGGCAGTTATGTGCAATCGGGCCTGCAGGGGAGTAGTTAGGCGTTGGTCAGGCTGGCAAGGGAGTGGTTAGGGGGTGATCAGGCTGGCAGGAAGAAGTGGTTAGGGGCAATCAGGCAGGCAGGCAGGTGAGCAGTTGGGAACCAGCAGTCCTGGATTTTGAGAGGGATCCCAGGTTGGAGAAAGTGCAAGCTGGGCTGAGTGACACTCTCCCCGCTACCCCCCGCCCCCACCATGACAAATTTCATTCACTGGGTCTCTAGTTTGAATATAAAAGGGCATCATAAGGGAATTGTTCAGTGAAAGAAATATTCTATATATTCTGTATCATTTATGTGTAACTAGACAATGGATCTGTGCTGTCACTAATTGAGCTAATTAAGCTGAGACAGAGTTGAATCATATATAAGCATTTATTCCAATCCTCTGGCTGTATGGGAGTGCAGCAGGTCATCCACAGAAATCTGCTCTGCAGCTCACAATAAGTCAGGTGCTTATATTGGGTAGAAGGACAATGATTACATGGGGAAGTAGGCAAGAGGGTGTGCCAGATGGGCAGTTCACAGCTCTGGAGATTTACAAAGCTTGTGGGTATGCAAAGGCTGAGGGTCTTCAAAGGGTTGGTGATATACAAGAGGAGAGGGGCCTTCAAAGGGCTGGCAATTCTGGTTTCTGCAGGAAAGTTGTTAATCTTTCCATGACCATATGCAGCTTCAAATGGGGAGGATGGATCGCATTTCCAGGTGAGCTCCCAAGTCCTTTTGGCTTTCATTAATAGAACAAAACAATCACAGTTAATAGAGAATGATTAATATTTCTTACTCTAGCTGGTCCCAAACATTCTATTTTTGCTCCTATCATCCTATACAATAAAAGGCTAATATTCAAATCAACCAAATGGTGGAACGACTGCTCGCTATGATGTGCACTGATGACCATCAGGGGCCAGATGCTCAGTGCAGGAGCTGCCCCCTTGTGGTCAGTGCACACCCACAGGGGGAGCTCTGCTTGGCTAGAAGTCTTGAGGCGGGCTCGCTGATGGCGAGCGCAGTGGCGGTGGCAGGAGACTCTCCGGCTTTCATGGCAGCACTAAGGATGTCTGATGGTTGTCAGTCAGTCATTCCCCAAGGGCTTCCGGACTGCAAGAGGTCATAGGCCGGGCTGAGGCACCACCCCTGAGTGCATAAATTTCTTTCACCGGGCCTCTATTATACTGTATATCTATAATTATAAAACATAATATGCTAATTAGACTGGATGTCCTTCCAGATGACCTTCCGGATGAAGCTGGGACTGTGGGGTAAGCCTGGATCCCAGGTTCCAGATGGAAGCCAGTGCTGGGTACCAGCAGTCTGGGTAAGGAATGCCTACACTTGCACAAATTTTATGCTTCGGGCCTCTAATATATAATATGTATATATATTATGTCATAGTTTTGCAGGATGTTACTATTGGAGGAAAGAGAGTAATTAGTACACAGGCCCTTATTATTATTATTTTTTTCCTATTGACTGTGTCAGAAATGCACTTAAACAATGTAGTGGAAATGAGACAGATACTCGAAAATGGCTTGGAAAGGCAATTTTACTTCTGCAGAAGGGTGTCTAAGCAAAAATTTGATGGGCAAGCACAGAGAATGGGAAGTCTGTTCTCCTTTTATACCTGACACATTGCTGCACCATGCTCTGATTGGTAAGAGCATGGTTTCACAATCTGATGCTAGTGGCTAATTCAAGTGAAGGGGTGGGGTTGACTTTTGGGGGATGGCTAATGGACTATGGTGCAAGTTCTAACTGGCTGGTAAAGTCTCAAGCAAAGGCCCACCAAAATACCACCAGATGTCTGCTCTGGCTACAGCCAGTGTAGACTGATTACTTAGCTCCTCAAAGGACCAGGCTTCACTGCACCTGTTACATTGTCCACAAACACTGACTGCTCCCCCTGCCTGGAGAGGCAGGATGTATAGTTAGTATTGAGGGCTGGGGTTTGATAGTCTTTGGGGGCTCTTATCTTGGGCCTTCCATGGTTGGGAATAGCAGTGATAAGGTCCTACAAGATTCATTGCCCCAGGCCTGTCTGTCCTGAAAGAGGGCTATCATGCATCCCATGCCCACAGTGTCTGAGGTCCATCCAAGTGGAAATGGCACTACTTGAGCTTCTGGCCTCCCTGCCGTGCAAGCATAACAATCGCTTTTGTTTAGAGAACAGATAGAATATTCAATTAATTCCAGCCAGGCATTTGTCTCCCCATATCTAGTCTCTATTTTGATAGTTTGGTGTAAATCCTTAACCTCAACTATAGCGATTTTTGGTAGGGTCATTGTTGTAAATACAAGGTTGGGCCTGGTTGGGACTTAGAGTCAAGGGACCACTGCTTAAGGAAATATCTGAGTTATTGACTAATCAAATGGCAAACTTTCCTACAGGTTCCTTTCTTGATGAATTGTCCTCAAGACTATATCATCGCTCTAGAGACAGGGTAGTTTCTCCTGCCTTAAGGGTCAACAGGAGTGGTTTATATTGTAGATTCCCACAAGTATCAGGAGGAACTCCTCTGGCTATGGCTACTCTGGTTTTACTTTTTAGTTTTGTGGGAGTAGTGTTCCTACTTATATGGTGGAGCTGTCCACCGCCATACTATGTAGCCCACCAGACCTCACCGCAGATGGAACAGGGAAGTTGGTGAGGGTTGTTTGGTCCCATACAGGCTCAGGGCAGAGGTATTTAAGTTTGGTTGAAAGTTGCCTTTGGTTGGTAAGATCTCCAGAGGGTAGGACTTGGAAAGCATCAAATTTTACAGTTAGGAAATATGTACCCCTAGTTACATTAATAATTAGTTGGGTAGGGTAGGGGATACCTGTGATAACTTTACCTAGAGGCTCAGTAGAATTAGAAATAAGGGGTAATCAGAGTCTTTTCACTGTTAACTTGAGGGGATCTGGGTGTTGATGCTTTTCCTGATCCTAGGACCGGGTTCCCTTAATCCGGGTGTAATGGGTCCAACCTTTCTCTGAGGTACGAATGGCGGTCTCAGTTGTAAGTAGCACCTGATAAGATCCTTCCCAGGCTGGCTCGAGCTTGTCTTCTTTCCAGATCTTGATCAGGACGAGATCACTGGGTAGGTAAGGATGTACTGGGAATTCAAGAGGTGGAGTTTGGGCAAGTAGTTCTCGTAACCTGAGGGAGGGTAAGTAGAGGAGAGGCCCAACACACAGTTTTTAAGAAATCAATCCTTGGATTCCATGGTTGGCAAGTTAGAATTTTGACCTAAATAAGGTAATCCATAAAGTATCTCATAAGGGAATATCCCAATATCTTTATTGGGGGAGAGGGATGTTCTAATTTTGAGAAACACAATTGGAAGAAATTTTGTCCAGGAAAGCTTGATTTCTAGGATTAATTTGGTGATGTGTCTTTTCAGAGCTTGGTTTATTATTTCTATTTTATCGGAGGGTGGGTGCCAGGGTATTTTACCCAAACATCTTTTACCCAAGCATTTCATTATTTCCTTGATAATAGTGGCCATAAAATGACTTCTATTATCCAAATATATGTTCTGAACCAATCAAAACTGAAGGATTATATTTCCTGTTTTTAAAAATATTTTTTTTTTTATGGATTTTAGAGAGAAGGGAGAGGGAGAGAGAGAAACATCAATGATGAGGGATACATCGATTGGCTGCCTTCTGCACACCTTCTACTGGGGATTAAGTCTGAAACCTGGGCACGTGCCCTGACCAAGAATTGAACCATGACCTCCTGGTTCACAGGTAAATACTTAACCATTGAGCCACAGCAGCCAGATTATATTTTATAAGAATATCTTAGTTACCTTACTGGTCGTAGCACTTGGTAATGGAATAGCTTCAACCCAATTAGTCAAATGATCTACTATCACCAGGAGGTATTTGAGGAGTCCTACCTTAGGCATCTCAGTATAATCACCCTGTATGTGCTGGAATAGTCTTAAACTGTTCACTTTTCTGAAGGAAATACAGTTCTCATTAAGTTACTTTGCTATTTATAAACTATACTAGAGGCCCAGCACACAATTAAATTGTGTGCTTGTAGAGTCCCCTAGGCCTATCCTGAAACCAGGGCCATATTCGCCACCTCACATACTCTGCAGACACTGTGACACTCTGCTATGCTCCATGGATGCTGCCGGCACCCCACAACACTCCTCGGACACTGTCAGCACCCCGAAGCACTCCACAGACACCGCCAGCACCCCACGATGCTTTTTGGATGCTGCAGGCACCCCGTGACACTCTGCGGATGCTACTGGTGCCCACAATGCTCCCAGGATGCTGCCTGTATCCTGGGGTTTGTGGGAAGAGCCCAAGAGGTGCTTCATGCACCTCCTGGTGACTGGTTGTTTCGATGTTATGGCGTAATGGCCACAGGCCTTTTATCCTATCTAATAAAACGGTAATATGCAAATCATCACTCTGCTACACTCATAAGCCATGCCCACCAGCCACACCCACCAGCCAATCAGAAAGCAAATATGCAAATTCACCTAACCAAGATGGCTGCAGCCTCGGAGAGCAGCGGTTGTTGGAACTGGAATATTGGAGCTGAAGATCAGAGGGGAAGATCCCAGCCAGCGGGGGTCCCCCACAGGTGATCAGAGCCAGCTGGGGTCCCCTGCAGGCGATCAGAGCCAGCTGGGGGGTCCCTGCCCAGGGCCCGAGCCTCAGCCAGGGGCTTGCGGCATTGGCTGGGTGTGGAGCTGGGCCACTGGAACCAGCTGGGGTCCCCTGCGGTGACTGGAGCCAGCTGGGGGTCCCTGACTAGGGCCCAAGTCTCAGCCAGAGCCTTGCAGCCTTGGCTGGGGGTGGAGCCCCACGATGGGAGACAGCTGGGGGTCCCTTCCCAGAGCCCGAGCCTCAAACAGAAGCTTGAGGCCTTGGCCTTGGATGGAGCGGGCGATAGAGCCAGCTGGGGGGTCCCTGCAGGCGATTGGAGCCAGCTGGGAGTCCCTGCCCAGGGCCGAAGCCTCAGCCAGAGGCTTGCAGCCTTGGATGGGGGTGGAGCCTGGCGATTGCACCAGCTGTGGGTCCCTGCAGGCAATCGGAACCAGCTGGGGGTTCCTTCCCAGGGCCTGAGCCTCAAACAGAGGCTTGCGGCCTTGGCTGGGGCTGGAGGCAGCTGGGGGTCCCTGACCAGGGCCCGAGCCTCAAACAGAGGCTTGAGGCCTTGGCCAGGGGCGTTGCCTGGAGATCAAGCAAGCTGGGGGTCCCCTGCCAAGGGCTGGAGGCTTTAGGCCTTGGCAGGGGCGGAGCCGGAGATCACAGGAGATAGGTGTGAACTACAGAGGAAATACCTTTTCTGACCGCTCATTGGCTAAGCTCCCTGTATGCCACTGGTAATATTCTTAGTAACTTGGGTATAAGAATCCAAAAAGGTGATCTAGGGCTTTTCTACCACACTCCTGGGAAAAAAAACGAGGTCTGCTGCTGGAGAGCTAAGAAATGTCATAACCTGCCCTACACGGTTTGGCTCAGTGGATAATGCCTAGGTTTGCCAACCGCAGAGTCCAGGTTAGATTCTGATCAAGGGCATGTACCTAAGTTTCAGGCTCCTCCCTGGCTGGGGCCCAGGTCAGGGCTCATGAAGGAGGCAAGCAATCTAAGTATTCCTCTCACTTTGATGTTTCTCTCTGTCTTTCCCTTTCTCTTTCACATTCTCTAAAAGTCAATGGAAACATATACTCAGGTGAGGATAAAAAAAAAAAAAAAGAAAGAAAAAAATGTCATATTCTATGAAAGACACATCTTGAAAATGCCTAAAGAAAGTTGTCATTTTTTCTTGGTGAAGGGACTGGAGTCCGTGTTGATGAAAACACCTTGGTGGCTGTGGTGACTGTCAGTGGCTCCAGCAGCGGGGTGATGGGGCTGGTGCCTTTCCGTGATCAGCCTGGTTGTCTCTCACAAAGGGAGGCCAGACTTTGGCTTAGGCCCGCTCCTTATGGGGAGCGGGCCTAAGCCGTCAGTAGGACATCCCCTGAGGGCTCCCAGTATGTGAGAGGGGGCAGGCTGGGCTGAGGAGAAACCCCCCCCCCCCCAGTGCACAAATTTTGTGCACCGGGCTCCTAGTAATATAGATAAAAGCCTAAGTGACCCTCAAACAACCAGTTGACCAGTCGCTATGACATGCACTGACCACCAGGGGCCAGATGATCAGTGCAGGAGTTTCCCCCTGGTGGTCAGTGCACTCCCATAGCCAACCTCTTGCATCCAGCCAACCTCCCACCGCCCCTCCCCCAGGTGTGAGCCAGATGGCCCCAATCACCCCTGATCACCAGCCAGGCTGAGGGACCCCACCCATGTAGGAATTCATGCACCAGGCCTCTGGTAGTATATATACCCACATACTCATAGACTCTAAGAACCACATCATACATAACTTGTGGACGTCCAATGACTTCCCTTATGAAGTTGGATTAGTAATTCCCTCATAATGAGTTTAGAAAACATTTCCTTTCCACTTCTCTGCTGAAGTTTTGGAGGCTCCTATCTTAGTAGCTGCTCTTCCTCCTGAGGAGTGAAAACTGGGGTAGCAAGAGGGGAAAGTACAGGAATGAGATGAAAAATCTGTTATTTCTTCAGGTAACATTAGGCTCTCTAATACCTGGGAGATTAATTCCTTGTGTACTAGATCTCTTTCCTTGCTATTAATAAGATTTTTCCAAAAGTGTGCACTACTCTAAAGACATATTTCGAGTCTCTGTGGATGGTTCCCTCCTTTTCCTTTAAAAATTATAAGGCCTGGTTTAGAGAAAACAATTCAAATGTCTGGGAAGACCATCCATTGGACAGTCTCCCTGATTCCAACCGTGGGTTGCTCCCCATCTACAATGGAGTGCCCATTGTGCCTTTTTCTGTCAAACATTTGGGAGGAACCATCTACAAAGAGCTTGAGCCCTGTAGAGAAAGGGGTTTCCCTGAGGTAAGGTCTGACTGAGGTTTGATAGTGAATGAGATCCATTCAATGGAGTTCAGCAGTTTCCTGTGCCTCTCCTTCCAGTTAGAAATTGAGTTGGGTTTAGACAGCTATCAGTAGCAAGTACTAGGTAGTCCTTTTCTAAAAAGAGAGTCTCATATTTCAATATTCAGGAGTCAATTAGCCATCAGCCTACCTTTTGATTAAGGATTGCTCTAACTTGATGTGGAGTGCTAACAATCAATGCTCCCCCAAAAGTCAGTTTTCTGCTTTCCTCAGTTAAGAGAGTGGTTGCTGCTACTGACTGAATGCACTTAGGCCAGTGGTCGGCAAACTGCGGCTTGAGAGTCACATGCGGCTCTTTGGCCCCTTGAGTGTTCTAACGCTACTTCTTCGAAATAGACTCGCCTAGGCTGAAAACCGACTTCTGCGCATGGGCCACAAAGTTTCAATTGCACTGTATGTGAGTGCCCGCACATGGTATTTTGTGGAAGAGCCACACTCAAGGGGCCAAAAAGCCGCATGTGGCTCGCGAGCCATGGTTTGCCGACCACTGAATTAGGCCATCCTCTAATAACTGGGTCTGGTATCTTTGATAAGTATGCACCTGGTTGCTCTCTTCCTTCCCCCACATTCTTGAGTAGAACCCCTAGGGTGGTTCCCTTGTCTACATTAACATACAGATGGAATGGATTCTCTAGTAAGGGCAATACTAACATTGGGGCAGTGATTAGGGCCTGTTTTAGAGCTTCTATTAATTGCATTTCTTCAGATTTCCAAAGAAAGGGGTCCTGTTCTCCATCTAATGTTTGAGGTATAGTCTCTTAGTTTTAAGTGCATAAGAGTCAATCTATAACCTACAATATTCCATCAGTCCTAAGAATTTATTAAGTTCCTTTTTAATGCCTGGGAGTGGTGTGTTAGTTATTCCAGAGATCCTTTCTGGGCCAAATTGTCTCTTTCCTTCACTTAAGTGTCCTAAATAATATACTTCTTTCTCTACATATTGTAACTTCATCATAGAGACTCTCAAACTTTGCTGACCTTAAGTTCCCTCAGCCTACACAAAAAGTCATTTGTTCTCTTAGTATACCCAAAAAATCAGCGGGTCCCTTAACTTTCCCTGTTAAATGTCAAAGACATTAGTGATATTTTGAGACTGGGGGACTGACTCTCTGATTCCTTTGAAGATTTAAGTCCATTAGGTTTTTCATATGATTTCTATGTACAGGATTATTATTATCCCATTAGAGTCCTGGTGCACAAATTCATGAATGGGTGGGGTCCCTTGGCCTGCCCAGAGATTGAGGCCTATAGTGGGGTTGGCTGGCCAGGCAGAGGGACCCTGGTACCAGCCGCCTCCCACCCCAGATTGGGGCCTATCCACAGGGCTGGCTGGCTGGAGAGAGGGGCTGCAGGAGGTTGACTGTGGGAGCACACTGACCACCAGGGGGCAACTCCTGTGCTGAGGGACTGCTCCCTGGTGGCCAGTGCATGTTATGGTGGCTGATCGGCCAGTTATTCAGTAGGTTGTAGTGGTTGCTTAGGCTTTTATGAATATAGACTAGTAGCCTGGTGCACGAATTCATGCACATTGAAAGAAAATTAATCAGGAGAAATATTTTAATATTGCTATTCACCCTTTATAATAAAAGTGTCAGAGTTTAAAGAAAATTAGAAAAATGTATATGGAAGTAATATATAAATTTATTAATAAACAATAACAACATGATATAACAACAACAAACACATGATATAAAAACAAAGACATAATATAAAAACAACAAAAACATGATATAAAAGCAATCTTGATACAATGACTGATAAATTGATTAAACTTATCCTAATATCTCCCTGCATACCACATTAAGAGTAAAAACACTTTCAGAGTGCTTGACTAATTTCCCTTGTGATAAAGAATTTACAACTTTAACATCACATGCTCTATGAACTTGAGAGAAAGCAACATAAAACTGTCCATGTGCAAAAACAGTTTCAGGTAGGAATACTCCTACTCTGTCTAGAGTTTGCCCTTGTCACTTATTAATTGTAATTGCAAATGCTGGCATCATGGGAAATTGTCTTTGAATTCATTTAAATGGGGGGCCAGTGTCATATGGGGACAAATCAATTCTTGGACTCAGAACAATCTCTCCTTCTGCAGATCCTGTTAATACTTCAGCTTTAATTTTGTTAGGACACAATCTTTTGATAATACTTCTAGTACCATTTCAAAGATCCCATTTACTATTAAGATTTCTCTGTAGCGTGATGATTGCATCCACTTTCAATTTTAATTTATGACATGGCATTCCTGAAGGAGTAATACTATTAAGAAATTTGATGGGAAATTTATTCTTTTTGGCATAATCCATTGAATCGATGGAATCATCACTCAAATAGGTGTGAAAAACTCCATCGAGTATATCCAAAATTTCTTCATTTAATTTTTGAACATGCTCATTTATAGGACAAAGAATTGCACGTTCAGATATATTTTAATACTATTTATAGACATAAAGTACTATTTCCAAAGGTAGCTTCAATAATAGATCCATTACAAACCGTTTCATGGGGGATTTCAATAATATCCATTTCTAAATGAAAACTGCTATTAAGTTTACCATCTCCAAGTTTTACTCAGCATTCACCATAAGCAGAATCCTAAGATCTCATATTTGATTTAAGAGACAACTTTCTGAAACATCCCCAAACACTACAGTACTTTAAACTCCTTTGTACTATAGCCAATCGCATAGCATGCAGCACAACACTGAGACATTGTCAAAAGTCCCCTCCAAGACGAAGAACTTTCCCACCAAATGCAACATTCAAATTAATAATTTCTCTTAGTAATCTATCTATGGGGTCTGTAGCATGACTGGATACCATGGTGCATTCATCAATAGAAAGAAGTTGGGCCTTTTTAATGGTTTAGCAACTTCACTCTTTATATCAAGTCTAGAAATTGAAGTTTCATTTAATGGAATTGGTCATTTATATTGGGAATAAAAGGTTCTTCCACAGAGAAGTAAATTTGCAGCAATTCCTGTAGATGGTGTGGGTAAAACAGTACCACCATGACCTCTAATATAATGTATCAAAAGCTTATACAGATATGCTTTTCCACTACAACCTAGACCATTCAAGAAAATGCATTTGGGGTGTACAGTTTGGTCTTTGATGGCGGAAGTTATTGTCTGAAAGGCTGCCAACTGTTCATCTTTCAGAGAATTGATCAAAACCTCTGCCTGTTGTCACTCGTACAATTCATCTCAGTAGTTGTATTCATTAATAAAGCATAGTCTGGGAGGTTGAAATTCAAACATTTCATTCCATGCAATGTGAATACTTCTTGAATTTTGTTAAAGGCATGCATTGCACAGTTCACACAGGCACCTTCTCTTCAGTGTAATTTCCAACAAAAAATCTTGAATAACAAGAGATTTATTATCATCCCATAATTTGTCTGCATCAGAAGGACATCCAAATATGCAGATATATGCAAAAAGTTGCCATAGTTGTTTGGGCATATTAAGGATGATTGCATTATGAATCGTATCTTTCCAGATAGTGTCGTAAATTAATAATCCTCTATGTTTAGCAAATTCACGAAATGTATCATAAGTTACACCTCCTACAGTTCGTAGATCAGCAAAATTATTGCACCTTTTACATGCAGAAGCAAAAGTCTAAGGTAATATTGTTCTGGTTCTCTAAAGCTCACAGTGAACAGTCTACCTAATATTTAATTCCCATCTTTTTGGCATTTTCTCTATAAGAATTATTAAACACATAATGTTGCGGTATCTCCCAATAATAATAATTATGTACATCAGAATCTTCTATATTCAATAAAAACCAAGCCATCAAAGTCGAGTTATGCCTTTTAGCCCTATCTATAACTTCAGCAAAATCATCGGTATGAAAATACAAATTTTGTTCATTTGGCAAATGAATAGCTAATCTTGTGATTGCATGAGATTAGTCATGCATTCGCATTGCAAAAAGTCTCCAAACAGCCTCAGGAGCACTCACATACTTGAGTCAATGAAGTCCTGTACTTTGTCATGATGATAATATTTTTTCAGAAATTTGAATATTTGCACAATCGTGCCCTTTATATACATATTAAAAACATTTGATACTTTTAATCAATGTGCGGACTTCAACATTTATATGACAGTTATATTTTAAGGCACAAAAACCGGTTATAAGGGACAATCCAAGTGTTATCAACACCTTTATTTCCAATAGACATTGTGCTAGCAGATCTTGGTTTGTATTTGGGATATCCATCAATATTTCCAATGGTCACATTTTGAAATTCTTTTGGATATCCCTTTGAACATTTTCCATACATGGACTATTTAGTTTTTGTATTCCATATGGTCCATGTAACGTATTTGATTTTACAATTTGAAAAAGTTGAGGACACTGGTCTTCATTCAGAATTTCTGCCTTAACTATACAGTCAATGTCATATTTCGTTTGTAATTTGGATTCAGTATCTAATATCAATAATGATGTGAGCATGAGGCAATCTGCATTTCTAAAATTCAATGACATGGATTTTAGCTATAACTTTGCCAAATAAATGGAATTTACATATATCATTTAAAAAAGTATTCAGCTTAATATTAAAAACATTGGCTACCAGGTCAGGTCTGTTTTCTACTTTTTGCCAGTGTTGTAAATTGTTTGTAATATCTGCCCATTTTGGGTTGGAGATCATGGTTATGAATAAATCGGACTTGCCATACTTCATTACAATTGCCATAGCATCCTGATATCGTTGCTGCATACAGGCATTCCTAGGGTTGATGTACTTCATTTCATGTTTATGTCGCCATCTCCCATTTACAGTATTTATAAAAAAAAAATTTCCGTCATTTCAACGTATGTATGTATGTGCTTTATGTTTTTTATTATTTACCCAAGTAAAGTTCAGGAATTGTTATCTTTCTTTTAATTTTTTTTTTACTGTTTCACTTCATTATTGCTGTGTATGTGATCCATGTGAGTGATATAGGTGCTTATGTTGGTGGGTTTTGACTTAAATTGAAAATTGTGTAAGTTGAGCAATTGGAATGGATCTCCTACAGAATCCAGGGACCTACTGTATTTCTGGGATTACTCTCAAAAGACAATGGAAGTATTAAGTATTATCATTTTAACAATTGGCACATTGTCATTTTCTGACCATTGGCACATTGTCATTTTCTGTCATTTTAACAATTGGCGCATTGTCATTTTATAGATGTCAGATAATCCATCAAACCATTATATAAATATTTTTTCAATTCTCACCTTAGATTGGTTTGCTTTAATGAAATTTATCCAACTGGCTTCCATTTTTTAATATGAATCGACAATAAACTGTTGAGTTAATTTCCCTGAATTTAAAATAAGATTGAATGTGCCCTGGATGGAAAGATGAAATTTATAATACTGCATTTGTGTGACTCATGTCTTTACATTTTGTCTAGTATTATTGTCAATTAGAGGCCTGGTGAAAGAAATTCCTGCATGGGGGTGTGTCCTTCAGCCTGGCCTGCACCCTTTCCAATCCGGAACCCCTCAGGGGATGTCTGACTGCCAGTTCAGGTCCAATATTACATTCAGACATCCTTTTTGCAATCCAGGACCACTGGCTCTGAACCACTCACCTGCCTGCCTGCAGAATGCCCCCAACTGCCCTTCCCTGCTGGCCTGATCTCACCCTCAACTGCCCTTCACTGCCGGTCTGATCTCACACCCAACTGCCCTCCCCTGCTGACCTGCCAGCCTGATCAGTCCTAAACCCCTACCGGCCTGATTGCTCCTAACTGCCTCTGCCTTGGCCCCCACCACCATGGATTTGACTAGAAGGAAGTTGAATGTCTGGAAGATGGCCAGTCAACCCAGTATAATTAGCATATTACCCTTTTATTAGTATAGATTACACTGTCGTCTCTGAGTCTTAATGCAATATCCTTTTTAACCATGTGGAAAAGAATAGGATATGTCATTGCATCTAATGTAGGAAAAAGGATGCTGATTTGTTTCAGTTTATTGGCATTTGGATTATTGGTATCTGGTTTATAATGAATGAGCAAGTCCCTTTCAAAAGGTGGTTCTCCATCTTTGTTTCTGAATATGATGGCAACCTTGGTTACACAGGGAGAATTATATTTACCCGGATCACCGTTACAGTTATATTTAATCACCATTGTTACTTCCATGGGAGCAATACCTTTTGCTGCTGTTTCAGATTGGGCTTCCTTTTCTACCTCATTGCATCTTGTACGATTTTGTAAATGCATTTATTTCATGCATGAGGTTGTTGATGTTGATCATGAGTCTTTCTGAGCAAGCTTGTTTTTCTGGCAATGCTAATCTTTTACTCGTCACTTCAGCTGTATCTAAAATATAGAGTTGAACAAACTTCGAGAAACACTATCCGAAAAATATAAAGTTCCAGTATGGTGATAAACTTTTCCATGTATTCTACAACAGTATGGCCCATATCCGAATGGTGATGCAATATTTGCAGCCATTGAAGCAAAAGCAAAAAAAAAAAATAATAATATTTATTGAACAAATATTTTCCATGAAATTTTTACTGTCAGAATCATAGTTTATCATTATTTTTTTAATATGCCAGGTATTCTGGAAAATGTATATCATTTGGACAAACTTTACCTTTGCTACAACATCGAGTATATTTTCCATCAGATGGTTTTCATCAGAGAAATTTAGTGATAGGCAAATTTGGCATGTAAAGTCATTCACCACAACTATGTTTAATAATTGCATCCTCATTTACTCCATTCTCACTGTGAAGGCAGTTCCTAGCAGTATTGGTAGTACTTGTTGATGATTGTTCTTTAGACATATTCTGTCAATGATGCTGGATTCTTTCAGCTTCAGAGGTGCATTATGCCAATACGTGGCCTTCAAACATATTCTGTTGATGATGACTCTTTGACTATAGAGATACCTTGTGCCAATAGTTGGTCTTCATTCTGGGAACCAATTCCAGCATGTAATAATTACAAGAGTTCCATCAAAAGCTTGAGGGCACTTGGGGGGCTCAACAAGGGTTGAGTCAAATGTAGTTTTCCTGTTGGAATGGCTAAATGGCACCGCCCCCAAACCTGAATAGGATTGTCTGCTGCCAGATAGCTCAGGGCATTTTACTGCTTCCTGTTGGCCAAACACCTGAACAGCTGTAGGCTATTCTTCAAACTGACAATACCCTTTGAAACCCTACCCTTTGAAGTGTATTATCTCCACCTTGCCTTAGGACAAATTGTGTTAAATAAAAGCAGGGTCCTGAGTTGAGGAAGGAGTCTTCAGTTCCTTTAGCTGAAGATCCTCTGACCCCCAATGCCTTTTAAAATTATCTTTCATCTCTGGACTCTTTAATCATTTAAGCACAGCCCCTTTTTCCAGAATGCTGAACCCTTTGTAGGGCTGGGAAAAGAATCTCAGCACTTCAGATACATTCTGTCACCAACACTGGCTTCTTTCAGCTTCAGAGATACATTATACCAGTAGTTGGTCTTTGGACATATTTCCTCCTCCCTCCTGTCAGGGTCGGGGGTGTGGGTGAATGGGATTCTGGGCTGTCAGGGCCTGGACAGCAAGGTATAGGTCAGTGCTTGTCATAGCTACCTGTTGGGCATCTGCTTGTTGGTCATTCTGGTTGTTATGCCGTAATGGTGGCTGGGATTTTATTATATAGGACTGTGGTTCTTAATTAGGGAATTTCACCTCAGGGCTAAGACATTTGGACCTGTTGGGTTTTCCCTCTGCCAGATAGCCATAGCTGCCCTTCAGATCATTGCTCTCTCTTTCTGGAAAACAAAATGCCTAAGATGGACATTAGTTTGGCCTATGTAAAAATCTGGGGACCTAGAAATTGATCTAATTGGTCAGCTACACCATGTGGTTCTTCAAGCAGAGGCTTTCATTCTTTCATAAGATCCCTTACCTCTGAGCTGGTGAGGGGGGCATTCACAAAACCTATTACCCCTCCTCCTAAGTGGACCTCTCTTGAGGGGTATAGTCAGTTTTGGAAGAGGTTGAGAGGATGGGAAGGGCAGGCTGTGAATATCTCTCTTGCATTGTTCCAATTCCCTTTAAAACCTAGGAAAGGGGTCTCTGGAAGTGCAGAGGCTTCAGGACCAGTTGGAATCTCATCAGTGACAGGCCAGCAGAGGGCATTTGGCTCAGGCAGACTAGAAAGTCCTGAACAAGAAAGTAGCCCTTGTCTCATTTTGTGGAACAGCCAACAGTCACTCTACACAGAATAACAAGGAGGCAGCTGCACTGGAGGGCGAGACAGCAGGCCAACAATAACAAATGCCGCGTACAGCCCACAGCCTCAACAGCCAGCACTAATCAATCTGACAAATTTAGGGGAATGCAAGATGTTAGGTTTGATCGAGCAATTGAATTGATACACTTCCCCCAGGAACTGGCTTTTCAGGCTATTTTACTATGGACATTCCCTTTGCGGAGACCACACTTCACTTGTGGTGACCACATTCCTCTATCACTGGGCACTGGAGCCATGTAGCCTCCACCACCTGGTGTGCAAATGATCGAATAAATTTGTAATTCCTCACCACTCTGGCCTCATGCATCCCTCCTTCCATGACCTAACATTTGGTGCTGAAAACCCAGGAGGGTTCCATGGGGATAGGGATTGCCCTGGCTTTCGTCACCCCAAGTTTACTACTCAGAGAGCAGTAGGCACTGGCAGCTTGTCCTGGGATTACCTCCGAATCCTACTCAGGTGACTCAATTTCCAGACTCGATCAGGCCTCCCTCCCTTATGGGGTCCTGCCCAGCCAGCCAAGGGAGACACTGAACTGGGAATCTATTCTTCTCCATTGCTGACCCTCCATCCCACACTGGCCAATTGTCTCTAGCTGAGTGATGTTCCACAATTCCCCTCATCTAAGGTCTTCTGCCCACTCTCTCTCACTGACTTCTCAGAAGGCTCTCATCTCAAAAGTCCTAGTGCTAGGCCAGAAGACTCCTTAGCCATTTGGCTTTGGGTCCTTCTGGATTGGAGATGCCCATTCCAGAGGGTTGCCTCTCCTTTCTCATGGTGATTTGTTTAGCAGCAGGGATGCCTGCCCTAAACAGTCACCTTTGGATTTGTGGTCTGTCACTCACCCTTCCTCTCTCGTGGCCATGCTACACTCCCTCTGCACACTCTCAGGGGAGATCATGTGCAGTCACCTCACTTTATTTTGTAACACTGTTTGGCCACAACATAAACTAGGTAATAATTCTTAATGGCCTGAAAACAGCACTTTCAATTTTAACACACTGATAAATTTAGATTATTGCTTTTACTGCAATGGAACATGGTCAGAGATTCCCTTCGTCCAGGCCTGTTCCACCCTTCAGTGCCAATCCTCACTCTTGGTCCTGCTCTACCCATCAGATATTTCTCCTTCACACAAAACATCTTAACCTTAACACTTCTGATTCTCAGTCTACTCTTGACCCAGCAGACCACAAACCTCCACTTCCTGCACTCCCTCACCTGCAGTAGATTTCCAAAACCCAGACCCTCCTAACCAGCAATCACCTTCTGCCCAGTTTCTGAGAGCCCAAATCCTGAGAACATGAGCTCCAAAAGCATTTTCCCACCTAAAACTCGTTCCCAGGCCTCCCAAAGATTCCCTTCTTCAATAGCCTCTTCTATTCCTGGACCCATTCTACCACTGAGTGGGGGAGCAGGAACTAAGGGTATAATCTTTGTCCACATCCCATTCTCTATGTCTAGCCTCATGGAGATTGAGAGGCATCTCAGGTCTTTTTCTAGTGACCCGGCCACCTTTACTAAGGAATTTTAGTGCCTGACCCAGTTCTATATCCTGACCCAGCACCAGATTTATGTCCCTCTGTCCTCCTTTACAGAAATTTACTACCCTAGACTCCACCTCCCCAGAGGGAGCCTTTCTTCTGAACACATTTTATATCCTAACCAGCTTCCAAGACATGCCACAAACTTCAAAAAATAGATACAGATACATAACCCCTTTAAAAGACCTCGTTAACCTGACCTTTAAGGTCTTTAATAATAGAGATCAGGAGACCCAAATACAAAAACAAAGGCAAAGTCAAGCCAAGGCTGAGGCCCAGAAGGAGGCCTTCCAGCTCCTAGCCATCACTCTCATAAACCCCAAACGAACTGCTGGTCCTCCAAAAGAAAGTAAGGGGCTAAAACTCCTCCAGGCCCATACTTCAACTGAAACAAGTGAGTACACTGGGCCCTGCCCAAGATGTAGGAGGGAAATTAGACTGTAGTCTGGCCTCTCCAAGTTGGATCTCAGCAAGGCCACCCTCTGGATCCACTTTGGAGCTCCCAGACCTCCTGGGACTGGCCACTGAAGAAGCTGATCAGGCCCTGGCAGGTCCCCACAGACTTACAACACTAGGGCAGAACCTCATGACCCACAGGTTGAGAACTGCTGCTGTAGAGCCTAAGACCATCATAAAATGCAGATATTTACATTACAATTCATTAACAGTAGCAAAATCACAGTTATGAAGTAGTAAAGAAAATAATTTTATGGTTGGGGGTCACCACAACATGAGGAACTATATTAAAGGGTCCCAGCATTAGAATGATTGAGAACCACTGCCTTATCTCCTTATCTCTTCCCTGACTGTCCCCTCCTCTGAACAAGAAATTTTCTCCTTTCTCAGGCTCACTGGGTACTCTCACCTCCGGGTTTACAACTTTAATCTTCTTGCAAAGCTCCTTTATGACATGACATGGCTAAGGGACTCCCTCACTGAGACTTTAGACCCCAAGGCCAACACTCTCACCCCTTTAATGCTCTGAAAACTGCTCTGTCCTCAGTGTCTTCTCACTTCCTCCAACCTTTCCCAAAAAACAACTTCCTTCAGTGCACAGGCTTGCATAACAATTCGGCTATTACCAGAAGCTGAGCTCATTATCTCCCAAACCTTAGCATGTTACCTCTAAGAAAAAATCCTGCAGTTTTGAATCCAAGCAGCTAGAGGCCTGGGAATAGGCTCTGGGGCTCTCTCTCTCCTCTCCATGCCTTTTCTACAGCTTTATATACCTATACATAATTTTCCAAAGTCTTTATTAAGTTAAAGACTTTAGAGCATTGCTGGGATAAATGATAAACATCTAAATATTTTAAAATAGCACATGATACTGAAACATATATTGCTAGACACATTTTAATCCACCTGCTGTTAGTGTTTATTACAGAAGGTCTCTTGTACTTTGCTGAATGTATATTTTCTTGAAAGTAAGCATGTACTTAAAGTATGTTGATAAATGTCAATCTAATAAATGTTGGCTGTTTACTTTTTGGTTATTGAAAAATTAAGGTTTCTAAGAGTGAAGAATTCTAATACATTAAAAAAACAAAAGGTCTGTACCAGTTGCTGAAGGTATGACAGAAAGAAAGAATATTAGAGTACAAATACTTAATGGAAGGTCTGAGGCATGGTTATGCATTTTGATGGACATAGAAAGAAGGTTTAAAGGCTAATTTGAAAGTGTTAAATTTATGAAGGTTGCATATGTGATGAGAAGGAAAAGAGAAATATTGAAAGACAAGGTTGCTGGATATTTCTTAACCTAAACCAGAATATTCAGCAGCAGAATTTTAAGACAGGAGCATACATAATGCCTCAGACCTCCACCCAGCCTGCTCTTCAGATTGTCTTGGGGGGTTTGCATCTGTACTTCATGGGACAAATGTATAGGTTTGCTTACTTTGTTTTTCAGTAAAGGAGCATACTTTAATTACTTGGTTAGTTAGCTTTTCACAGTATAATCAAGGTCTCATATAAACTCATTCATATGAGAAGCCAATATTTTATGAGCAACTGGTTCTAGTAAAATTTGCATATATATACATATGCAAATGAGCACTAGCCAAAAGAATGCTGTTTAGAAGTAAATTTAAGCTTAAAAGAAGGAATTTAAAAGTCTCTCCCACTACTATTTACAGAATAAACTAAAGGTTATTATTTAAGCACTAGAGGCCCGGCACACAAAATTCATATGTGGTTATGGTCTCTAGGCCTGGCCTGCGATCAGGGCCATCTTCCTTAGCTGCCCGCAGCCAGCCCACCCCCAGTTCCCTGTTCGCCGTCGGGTGATCAGTGCCTGACAGCCAGGGGAAGGGACTGAGAGGTCAGCTGTTCCAGTCCACTCACCAGCCCCACCCCCTCAGTGAGTGGCCATCAGGCAATTGTCCCCAGGGAAAGGGACAAAGATGGGTCAGTGTGCCTCATAGTGACTGGTCAGGTGGTCATACTGGTCATTCTTCTGTTAGGGTCAATTTGCATATTACCCTTTTATTATATAGGATAGAGGCCTGGTGCACAGGTGGGGGCTGGCGGACCAGCCCTGAAAGGGGCCCTGGATTGGAGTGGGGGGGTCCTTGCTGGGGGGCGGAGCCGACAGGACAGGGACTGCAGGGTTTGCAGGATGGCCCTGCCCCCGATCAGGGTGGGGGTATCCAAGGCAAGGGATGGGTGAGAGGCTGAGGTAGTTTGCAGGCTAGTCATGCCCCAGGTTTTGTCAGGAAGGATGTCCGGAAGAAGTCCAGTCTAACTAGCATATTACCCTTTTATTAGCATAGATTAAATCTCACCATTAATGAGACACCATAAGTAAAAAGAAAATTAGTTTTACTTGAGATGTATGCTTCATAGTATTTTCCACCATGTCTCTCTCCTACCTGTTTTTTGAATGGTAACCAAGTTGGTTGCTCTGTTTGAAAGAAAGTAAAAGCCTTTAATATAACAATTTAAGGCTTAAAAGTAAAAATAGTAAAGACTAAGGTTCAGTAAAAATAAGAAGTTTAACTAGTGAATGGGAGATTAAAACCTCAGGAAATTTAAAGTACTAAATTTGGCTGGTCTGAGTGCAGTGGAGTCTTACAACTAATTGATCACAGCCAGTTTGTTTCACTTCTTCACCAACCATCCAGGCCCCTGGTCTCAACTGCTCCTTTCCTTCCCTTTCTCTTTTCCCTTGGATAACAGCCCAGTCAAGCATTTCCTCCCACTTTCACTGCAATAAAATCTCAACCACTCATCTATTACCCTTATCGGTAGTGCCATGGTGACTAACCTCTCAGCTTGGAGCGTGGAAAAGGCAATCTCATACCCTTTAGTCCACCCCTTCTCCTTATACCTTTCAGCTTATCTCCATGACCAGGGATTTTTCTTCCTCTGTGGGGAAAACACATACATCTGTCTCCCCATCAGCTGGACAGGAACCTGTACTCTCATCTCTCACCCAATGTAGATGTAGCCCCCAATAATCAGTCTTTACCTGTCCCCGTAACCCATCATATCTGACACAAAAGAGGAGTCCAGATAATCCCTCTCCTAATAGCCCTGGGATCACAGCAGGGTTTGGAACTGCCATAAGGAACTTAACCACTGCTCTACCTATTTTGAAACCCGGTCTCAGGACCTACAAAAAACCAGTGGATGCTCAGCAATGGGAAAAACTGGGAAAACAAGAACCTCACCCCCAGGGTAACCAATTCTCCCCTTTTATATCACTAGTTAGGCAACTGAGACCCCTAATCATTTTCCCCCTAAAGATAACATCTAGGTCTCAGTTGTATTTCAGCACCAGGCCCATAAAGGTAGCAAAATTAAACAAGTGATGCTGTGCCAGCCTCAGGACCAGCTTTTACCTCCCAAATCACTCAACAGGACCACTTTTAAGACTTCAACCAGTCTCTTGGGGAAATCATGCTGTTGCATCCCTCCTCCACCCGACTGCCATCAAAGTCCATTCCCCTGTGATCTCCACATCCAGACTCGGCAGGAAGTAATTACAGAAGGTATGTCCTTTATCCTTATTCCATAAATAAAAAGGCTGGAATGTTAGGTTTGCTCGAGCAATTGAACTGATACCCCTCCCCTAGGAACTGGCTTTTCAGGCTACTTCACTATAGACATACCCTTTGCAGAGACCACATTTCAATGGTGGTAACCACATTCCATTATCCCCCCTCTGGGTATGCATAAAGAAGTCTCCACACAGAAAATAGCCTTGCAAAAGTCCTTTAAAAGCTGCTGAGTCCCATCACTGGGTGCTGGAGCCATCCAGGCTCAGCCACCTGGTGTACAGATGATAGAATAAATTTGTAATCCCTCACCACTCTGGTCTTGTGTGTTCCTTCTTAGGTGACCTAACACAGGGTACAGATGCAATTCCAACAGCTGACCCAGGCTTGGACCATCATAGGAAGCTTTCCCCCATAGGAACAGAATGCCCTATTTTCTCAGTTATCTTTTAGAGGGAATGCAAAAGGCAGGATTTAAAGCCATCAAATATGACAATGTCTCAAAAATCATCCAAAATCCAGACAAAAATCCTGCCGCCTTTTTAAACCACTTCAAGGAAGCCAGAGTAAAATATACCAGTATAGATTCAGCATCCCACGAGGGATTCCTTTTTCTCCATACCCATTTCATCAGCCAATCAGCACCAGATATACGCAAAAAACACACACAAACAAAACAAAAAACAAACAAAACTACAAAAATTAGAACAGAGCCCTCAGTCACCTCAGCAAGAACTTGTACAGGTTGCTTTTAAACTTTTTAATAACAGACAGGAAGAAAAGGAACAGGCAGAAAGGCAAAAGGAAAGAGAGAGAGGAAAAGAGGGGGCCCACGAGAAGGCAAGACAGGCAAGAGATGATGCCAACTACTTGCTGCCAGCCACCTTACTAAGAAAGCCCAAACAGGGTAGCTATAAAAGAGTCAAAGGCTCCACTGAAGCCGGAACCCACTGGCCTGTGCTTCCACTGCAGCAAGGAGGGTCATTGTGCCAAGTTCTGCCCTCAGAGGAGACCTCCTCCTGCCCGTGTCCTCTGTGATGCCAGACAGGGCACTGGAAGGTTGACTGTGCAAGGGCCTCTAACTGAGGGATGGGATTACCTCCCCCACAGATGAAAGCAAATTCGCCTCCTGGGTTCTCAGTCTCTGAGGTCCTGGGCATAGTGGCAGATAGCTGACAGGACCCAAGTTCCCACACAGCCCTGGGTTCCCACACAGCCTGAGCTCTAACCATCACCACCACAGAACCCAGGGTAATCTTAACACTGGCAGGTAAGTCCATCTTTTTCATCTTAGATACAGGGGTGACATACTCAGTCCTACCTGAATATTCCAGGCTCCTCCACCCTGCCCCTATCTCTGTTGTAGACATAGAGGGTAAATGTACTCACAACTTAGCACTCCACCACGCCCCTGCTATCTAGACAGCCAGACTTTCACACACGCCTTCCTAGTTTTGCCCAGCTGTCCCAGGCCCTTGCTAGGACAGATATTTTAACTAAAATTGGCACATCCCTCCTCATCCTGGGGGCCCAAAATAGCACTCCCGCATAGTCCCAAATGATCCTGCTCCTTGCCATAGGAGATGTGCTCTCCACCCCTACCACCTCTTCCCTCCCATCATGGCTGACCCAAGCAAATCCTGGGTTTGGGATACCTCTCACCCTTCCATAGCCTCTCATCATACCCCGGTACAAGTGATATTCAAAACTCCAGGGCGACTTCCCAACAAAGCGCAATATCCACTAATAACTCAGGCTCTGCTCAGCCTATTATTGACAGACATCTCTCTTCCAACCTACTCAGGGAGGCAGCATCACCAGCCAACACTGCCATATGCATGGCTCCTATTGCTTAGTTCAGGACCTTAGGGCAATCAATGAAGCCACCCTACCCATCACCACAGTAGTACCCAACCCTTACTCTATACTCTCTTGAACATCACCAGTACCATCCAGTACACAGTGTTAGATCTGAAGGACTCTTTCTTCACCATCCCTCTCAGTCCTACCTGACAGGATCTGGGCCAATCCCATCACTAGTCAACTAACCTGGACAGTTCTCCCCCAGGGTTTTTGAGACAGTCCCCACCTCTTCGGCCAAGCATTAGCCTCTGATTTTCCACAGCTAAATCTATCCCCTAGCACTCTCTTACAATAAATGGATGATCTCCTACTCTGTAGCCCTTCTGAGGTCTTCTCAAAACAACACACCATACATATTCTCAACTTTCTTCAAGAAAATTGTTGTTGGGTTTCTAAAGACTGGGACAACTTTTTAAGCCTTAGGCTATCTACTTAGGATTCTCCCTCTTACCCACTGAAAAAGCCATTACCTCACAGTGGCAGGACCTTATTCTCAACATGCCTCTTCCACAAAACAAACAGGAACTCCTTTTCTTCCTAGGGTTGGCCAACTTCTTCCACACTTGGGTCGCTAACTTTGGGCCTCTAGCCAAAGATCTATATAAAGCCACCTCAGGGAACCTTCATGAGCCAATAGACGATCCTAATGTTATAAAATATTCCTTTAAAAATCAAAAACTGCACTCAGGCAAGCCCCAGCCTTAGTCCTCCCTGATCCCAGGAAGCCCTTTACACTTCACAAGGACACCCAGGATAGATTCACCTTAGGTGTCCTCATACAGACTTATGGCCCTGACCTAATGGTCATCGCCTAATTTCTCCAAGTCCATGGATTCTCCTTTCCTTGGTTGGCCTGCCTGCCTTAGAGTCCTGGCTTCTGCAGCCCTACTCATACAATAAACATTCAAAACGGTTTCTTATGCTAATCTCAGAATATTTTCTCCCAATAATCTTGAGTCTTTACTAATTCACCAAGCTATCACCAATATATCTCCATCCTGACTACAAACCCTACATGTGCAACATCTTCTTAACTCGTAGGTCCAGGTCTCACACAGCTCCAGTACCCCAAATCCAGCAAGGTCACTCATGACTGAGACAAGTCTACCCACCCTACACAATTGTCTGGACATAATAGAACACTTCCTACACCCCTTCCCTATTATCAGAAACAAGCCCCTACCACCAGCTGCCATTGATTGGTTTACTGACAGCAGTGCATTTAAGAATTCCTCTAAACAGACTGGATATGCCATAGTTCCCTTACAGTCTGTAATAGAATCTGGCCCCCTTCCCCTCACACTATCTCACAAGAAGCAAAGGTAATTGCCCTTACTTGAGCTTCTACTCTCCCTAGACACAAACCTACTAATACCTACACTGACTGTAAATATACCTTTCATACCATCCATTCTCGTATTTCTATATGGAAAGAGAGAGGTTACCTCATCTCAAAAAACTCGCCAATCATTAACAAAACACTTATGATCAAACTCTTTCAAGCAAAGCAGTTGCCCGCTCAAATAGCAGTCATCGATTGCAAAGGGCACCAAACCACCAAAGATCCAATCTGAGAGGGAAACAATAAGGCAAACTTAGAGGCTAAAAGACAAGTACAGGAACCCATAATATCTTCTCAACTCATTGCCATGGCTCCTCAGACCCCAACATATTCCACACAAGAACAGATGGACCTTACTCAACTCGGGGCCTCCCTCAATGAGGAATGGTTTTATCCCAAAATAATAAGTTGGTTCTTCCAATACAACATGCTCAAGAAATTCTCATCAATCTCCACAATCAATTTTACATCAGACCTAAGCCTTTAACTTCCCTCCTATCCCAGACCACCTTACATTCACCCCTTTACTCTTACCTACTAAACATAACCAGATTTTGCACCACCTGTTAATGGACATTTCCACAGGGAGGGCTTAGGCCCACCCCTTCCCCTTCCACCAAGCCAGGGGACAAGTCCCTGGACCAGATTGGCAAATAGACTACACATCTACCACCCATCAGGAAATTTAGATACTGTGGACAAAAGGGTCCACATGCTCAGGGGAGGCCTGCATAGCAGTCTTGCAAACTCAGAGACCTAAAGTAACCACAAAGGATGGTCTGAAATTAAACTTTAACTAAATACAATTATGGTGGGCAGTTACATCCTAGGCCAGTATCTTCACTGACAAGGTCAACCTTTACCTTAACTGAGCCTATCTGTCTTTTTGCATCTATAATAACATACCTTTAAAATGTCTGGGTAACTCGTAACTTCCATTTTTCTGGAGCCCCTGGGACACAACCAAATGGGATGGGCACCAGGACAGAGACCACAAATTCCTTCATTATCATGTTAATTGTTCCTGCACCCACCTAAGTATGTGTCCATCATTCTACTTTTTATCCAATCACAGGAGTTTCCCCCATTTTGCTTTATTCCACCTCCTTAATCTACCACCAATGAATTTCATGTAACCCACCTATGTCCCTCCTTTGATTGCAATGTATAAATACAAATGTAACCCGCCATTCTCCAGAGCATTATCTCAATTCGTTGAGGTTCTGCTTCCTAGCATATATCGACAGTTTGGCTCAAATAAACTCACAAAAATTATTTACAGGTTTCAATATTTTTTTATACGTTAACAATACTTATTAGTATTTTTGACACCTTTTTAAGGTGGGTTGAGGCCTTCCCTGCATATTTGGAAAAGGGCCCTGTTGCAACGTATCATCCCCTAATTCAGCTTCCACTCATTGCTACAATCTGACAATGGTCCTGGCTTTATTTCTAAAATTACTCAACAGGTTTCCCAATCCTTAGGGATTAAATGGTGGCTCCACATAACATATAGATTCCAGTCATCAGGAAAGGTTGAATGAATCAATGGCATCCTCAAACTATACCTCACTAAGCTCAGCACCCAGACACAACTTCCCTGGCTGAGATTTCAACTCTGGTCTCCTCAAGATCAGGTCCATGCTCAGCCCTTTTGAGCTCATATACAGTAAGCCCCTGTTAATGGGTAATCCACCACCTCCTTCTTCATCATATGGGAACTATCTCTCAATACTAACATGGACACACACCCTTCTGAGGGAATAGGCAGAAACAATACTCCCTCATGGCTTACCAAGCAAACCAAAAACCCACATCTCCCCAGAGGATTATATCTACAAGGAAACCCTACTGCCAAAGTCCATAAACCCATCATGGATGGGCCCCCTCTTGGTTCTCCTCACCACCCCAATGACCCCAGGTAAATTAGGAGGCATAACCCCAAGTATTCACTTATCTAGGTTAAAACTCACCTACCAACTTGTAGAAACAGAAAACAACTCCATGCTGCCACCAGTACTGGAGGATCTCACTGACCCTCCACTTCATTACATGTGTATCCCCACGGGAGACCTCACACTAAAAATCCAAAACCAAGCCAAATGCCCAGTGATATATGTGATCAAGCTCCCTCATACCTACAAATTGAGAGTGACAACCTGTTTTGGTTCACCCCAGGCTATCACTCCCACAGAGTGGAAGACATGATCCAGCTTATCATGGATCTCTGTCTTTAGAAACCTGCAGGAATTTTCTCCCAACCAAATCTATCTCTTCACCTTTATATTATTCCTAATCCTGGAAGATATCCTGACCTTTTAAATGCTTTATCTAGCAGCCCTCTTTCATTTCCACCTCTCACTGTGTACACCAGCCTACTCCATACCTCTTAACCATCTCCTAAGTCCTCACTACTTCTCCCTAACCCTCAACTTGATGCATCACATCCTCATCTCCACCAACCCCACTCTCGTGCAAGACTGTTGGCCCTGCCTTCCCCTCTCATCAACCAGCTACACAATGACCCCAACCTCCTTGTATGCATGGGCCAACTCCAGTCTATCCTTCCACTATAGAATGCAGAGGGTCCCCATTCCAATTTATGCACCTCAATGAACTTTATGACTTTAAAGTCACCCAATTGACACAAGGTACTCTCATGGGCAGGGCCAATTACTCCAGTCATATTTAAGTAATATAACCCAACATTCACTCAAGAGAGGCCCCATCCTAGGACCAGTAATGACCAACACTGTCCTAACCTATCAAGCCCCCTCTCTGAGTCAACAGAACACACCCTACAAGAAAAAGTTCAGGACACCTTGGTAACGGCTTATGCAATTTTACTCTTAACCTTCCTCTGACTGGGCTAGCTATACTATCACTCAGACAGCCTCTTTTTCATGACCCGTTCAACTCTCAGCCTGGCCCTCCATCTCAGCGACCTTCCCAAAAACAGCTTGAGCCCTACTTCTGTCAAGCTTGAGCCCTACTTCTTCCTGCATCAACTACTTTCCTTGGCAGGGTTGCACTTCACAAGCTCAATCTCAATGCCACCAGCTCCCTTCCCATGGTATTACACATTTTAAATTTTAGGTGGAGACCAAAAGGAAATACATATATATTTAAACAAAACCTCTTGGGCTACACAGGACAATATCCCTATCCCTTTTCAACTCATTATGGGAACAGCCTTATCTGAATTTCTCCCTATTTGAGAAAATGAAGACAATAAGCTTACTCACCTCTTCACTATTGAAAATAGCTTCTGCTTAGAAAATCAAGTCATTTCCTTTCCATGCGAAACCAATACCTATCTTTGTCTCCCAGCCAACTGGACAGGAATCTGCACCTTAGTCTATCTTGCCACTGAAATAGACATTGCCCCTAATAATTAGTCCTTTAAGGTTCCTCTTACCACTCATTCTTGTACCAAGCAAGGCATTGTCCTCCTTCCCCTCCTTGCTGGCCTAGGAATAGCCGCAGGCCTAGGCATTGGAATAGGATGAATAGTAACCTATCTCTCCCACTATCAACTCCTATCCAAATACCTTGCAGAAAGCTAGGATAATGCCAAAAGTATTGTCGTGCAAAAGACAAAATAAATTCCTTAACAGCAGTTACCCTTCAAAATAGAAGAGGCCTTGACCTGCCGTGAGATTCACAGCAGAAAAAAAAGGGGAGTTTGTCTATTCGTTGGGGAAAAATGTTGTTTTTATGCCAACCAATCTGGCATAGTAAGAGATGGAGCCAAGAAATTAATTGATAAAGCCTCCTTCATTAGAAAATGAGCAGCTGAATCTTGGCTATAAATATCCTCATGGATAACCTTTATCCTGGCTTTCCTAACGTCTTTCATACTACTATCATTTCTAGCCATCAGACCTTATGCTTTCAAACACTTCACATAATTCCTCCAAAAAGCTATTCAAAGCATAACTCAAACACAAACTAACCATCTTCTTCTTCTCCAAAGATACAGATATCAACCTTTAAATACCATGGAATAACCCTATTTAGACATTTACATTCCCCAGGGAGAGCATGGGGTGGGAGGAGGGCAAAAATGAATCATCAGCTTTCCCTTCTCAGCAGGAAGTAGACTCTACCAAGTAGACATTCCTCTTTCCTGATCCCAAAATCCCCATGATATAAAAAAAAGGCAGAATCACAGGCCAGCAGAGGTCATTTGGCTCAGGCAGACTAGAAAGTCCTACACAAGAAAGTGGCCCTAGCCTCATTTTGTAAAACAGCCAGAAGTCACCCTATCCAGTGCAACAGGAGGCAGCCATACCAGAGGCGGGGGCATCAGACAACAAGGACAACAATGGTTGCTTAAAGCCTACAGCCTCAATGGACAGCACTCATCAATCTGTAGGACAACAAACTCCATCTAATCAGATTAGAACACTTACCTCCCCCAGCCTCCTCTCCTTGCTATTTGTGCACAAAAATGTTTGGGGCTCCTTTCTCATTTGGGGCTCCTTCCCCATTCCCTCTAATAAAGTCCCCTCTTGCTTGTTGTGTCCCCCTACATCCTCAAGGGACTCCAATCTTACACCTCTCTTTTTCAATGTTTTGTTTTATTTATTGATTTCAGAGACAGGAAGGAAGAGAGAGACATAGAAACATCAATAAGAGAGAAACATCCATCCTTGAGCTACTCCCTGCATTGCCCCTACCAGGGGTGAAGAGGCAACTTGGATATGTACCCTGACCAGGAAACAATCCTGTGCATGGGCCCACTCTCAACCAACTGAGCCACACCAGCTGGGCACTCCCTCTTCTCTTGCCATCCTTCTAGCTCATTCCAGAAAAGCAAGTGACCTCATCTAAGCTTTTACCCAGTAAAGTTGGGCCCTGGAGTTTACAACTGTCATGTTTTGACAGCAGGCCCATCACTACAGGTGTTGGCTAAGACAGATTTGTCAGAATCCTTTATTTTTATTTCTTGTGTGTATTCATGTGCACAGATACATGTCAGTACATGAGTTGAACAAAACTCGGGGGCCAGATATAATATCCCTGTCTCACCACCTGATGCTCATCAAGCTGGAACACAACACTTTCCTTTGCTGATTGTGATTTGGTGGTCCATGTGGTATGTATGCAAAGTCAGGTAGACATCTCAGCATGCCTGTGTTTAAAGTGTGGGGGACATGCCCTGATTGGTTTGGCTCAGTGAACAGAGCATCAGCCTGTGGACTGAAGGGTCCCAGGTTTGATTTCGGTCAAGGTCATGTACTTTGGTTGTGGGTACATCCCCCGTAGGGGGTCTGCAGGAGGCAGCTGATGGATGTTTCTCATCGATGTTTCTAACTCTCTAATTCTCTATCCCTCTCCCTTCTTCTCGGTAAAAAATCAATAAAATATATTTAAAAAATAAAGTGTGGGGGACAGGAGAACACACTGAATGAGGGGAAATAACAATCCAGGGGACTCATCCATCGCAATCAGAGCAGGTGATCCAACATCAGGGAGAGGCGGGCCTGCAACTAGTATATGGAGAGGCCCTGAAGAGTGAAACGGACTGCCCAAAGAGAGCTAGTCACAGGAGACCATAAGTCACAAAAGGTGCAGCCTCAGAGGATGGAGAGAAGCCAAAACAACCATGCCACAGAGACCCAGGGAAGAAAACATCTCCAGATCAAGGAAGTGGATCCTGGTATCAAAAGCCACAGTGACCGCCCTGGCGAGAGGGCTATATTAGTTGGAGTCATCTGTACACCACAAAGTTTGATTTCTGGTCAGGGCAGATACAGGAAGCAGCCAATCCATGTTTCTCTCTCACGTCAATGTTTCTCCCTCTCCTTTCTCTCAATATAAAAAAATCAATAAAAACATATCCTCAGGAAATCCAAGATGGCTACAGATTGGACTGCAGACTGCAAGATATGTGTAAGTGAAAGAATGAAAGTAAAGTGTGTGGATGTGCTTAAGGTGTCTGTATTTGTGAGTGAAAAGCAGCTATATTCCAAGGGACTGTAGGGGATTGGCAGACTGGGATTGCCTGGCCGGGCAGCCTCTACTGCTGCTGAAATCTTTCCCAGAGAGCCTGGCTCTGATGCAGAGACTGCATCATCTTGAAGGGGATACCAGCTGTGATCGGGAGACCAGCTGTAATCAGAAGCCCAGTCTTACCTTCAACTGGGGAGACCTCAGATACCTCCCAGGACCTTAAACCACAATGCCCAGAGACTAGCTGCCTCAGCTGCAAACCCACAAACACCCGGACTCCAGCCTTTCTGATTGTGGACTCCTAAAATGTCTGTTCAGGGGTGCTGAAAATATGGACAGGCTCTAAGTCTTCTCACAGAGCAGATAGAAAAAAACAGTTGAATTGAACAACACCCACTGGGAACTGGCGAGTTAAACACAGCTGGTGAGGCAATCCATGTATGTAAAGGTCAGATATCACCTAGAGAAAGCTTAACTAATTCCAATCACCAACTCAGGCCTATCTACTCTCTATTCTTTTTTGAAATAATAAATGAATAGATAGATAGATAGTTTAAAGAAGGGGGGAAATTTATACACACATACACACACACACTAGGGGCCCATGCATGAATTTGTGTACCTTGAAAGGAACTGTGGGCTACGAGGCTGTGGAGGGCATAGGGGCAGGTCTCAGCCCATCCTTGCCATCCTTCCCCGCCCGGCCCTTCAAGACATGGCTCCCAGTTCCCTGTCTGCCTGCAGCCCTGCTCCCATGCACTGAAGGCTCCATTCCCACTTGCACCCACTGATGGCGTGTAGCGACTGAAGCCAGTACCAGCAGCGGGTGCAAGCAGGGCCAGTCCCCTCAGGGGAAATCTGGGGTGGCAGCCACCACTGACACACACTGATGACACTGAGCAATCAGGGCCAGTGTCTGGAGCCAGCAGCAGGTGCGAGTGGCAGCTTCGGTGCCAGCAGCAGGTGCAATCATTGGGCGGGTTCATGGTGAGTGGGAGCAAATAATTTTCAGTAACCACCAGAGGTTTGCTATAATGACAGCGACCGGCACCCCACCTTGGTCTGGCGCCTCCACTCACCGACCATCCTACCACGGCCAACACCTGCCATGTTCCGTGCTCTGCCATCTGCTGCCAATGCCTGTCATGTTCTACATGTGCCCCCTGATGGTCAGTGGCACATCATAGTGACTGGTTGTTCAGTTGTTCAGTTGTTCTATCGTTTGGTCTATTTGCGTATTAGGGTTTTATATATATGTAAATTTCCTTTTATATATATTTTAATATATACTAGAGGCCCAGTGCACAAAATTCATGCACTGGGAGGTGTCTCTCAGCCCAGTCTGCACCCTCTCCAATCTGGGACACCTTGGTGGATGTCTGACTACTGGTTGAGGCTCGATCCCACAGGGATATCCCTCTCACAATCCAGGAATGTTGGCTCCCAACCGCTTGCCTGCCTGCCTGTCTGATTGCTCCTAACCACTTCTACCTGCCATCCTGATCACCTTCTAACGACTTCCCTGCCACCCTGATTGATGCCTAACTGGTCCCAAGCTGGTCCAATTGCCCCCAAATCCCCACCCCTGCCAGCCTGGTCTCCCCCAACTGCTCTCCCCTGCCAGCCTGGTCACACCCAACTGCCCACCCCTGCTGGCCTGGTTGCCCACAACTGCCCTCCCCTGCCAGCCATCTTGTGGTGGCCATCTTGTAAACCACATATGGGCATCCATCTTGTCACCACATGGGGGTGGCCATCTTGTGCAAGGGTGTGATGGTCAATTTGCATATTAGCTCTTTATTATATAGGATGCATTTTTTCCTTTTTTGTATTTTGATTTTTACTTTTCTTCTTATAGACTCATTCTCTTCCTACCGCCTCTATATTGATTTTGGCTATGTCCCCATTCATTCAATTCCTTGACCTCACCTTCTGGAAATAAGCTCTGACTCCTCAGATTCATCTGGGTGTTTGTTGTTTGGATATTTTTTTGTGCATTTTTTGGATTAGTTGTTATTTATAGTTTGTATTCACCTCTGGGTATTTGTTGTTTTCATTTTTTTGATTAGTTGTTGTTTTATTGGAGTTTTCTCACCATATACATATATTTCCCCCTATTTTTTCCCTTCTATTTCTTTTATCCCTTTCTCAATATCATTTTTGCACTCTTTTCTATTGCTAAATTTTATTTTCTCAGGCAGTCACCATTATTTGGGAGTATTAGTATCATAAATACATTTATATTTGATGCCCTGTGCATTCTGTCTTGTGTTGTATTTTGTGCCTTTAGATCAATGTAGGCAAGAGAGAGCTACACAACCAGACACCCTGAGAGGAGCAATCATGGGGAGACAAAGAAACAGCATGCATATGAAAGAAAAGGAGGAATCACTAGAAAAAAGAAGTAAACAAAATGGAGGCAAGCAATATTACAGAGAAAAAATTCAGTGCAATGGCCATAAGGTCACTGAAAATGATGGAAGACAACTTCTAAAACATGTGTAAGAACCAAGAGGAAATGAAGAAGAACCAAGAAGAAATGAAAAAAGACATAGCTAGAATAAAGAGCTCAATAGAAAGCATCAACAGTAGACTAAAAAAAGTAGAGGACCACATCCATGAGCTAGAAGACAAGGTAGGAAAAAATACCCAAGCAGAGAAGCATGTAGAAAAACAAACAAACAAACAAACAAACAAACAAAACAAACAAACAGGAGGAGAACCTAAGGGAACTTTGGGACAACATGAAATGAAACAACATCTGCATAATAAGGCTACCAGAAGGAGAGGAAACTGAGCAAGGAATAGAAAACCTGTTAGAAGAAATGACAGAAAACTTCCCTGATATCAGAAAGAAAAACTCACACCAGCCAAAGAAGCTCACAGAATCCCAAACAAGATGAACCCCAAAAGACCAACACCAAGACACATTATAAATAAATTGGCAAATGCCAACAACAAAGTAAGAATCTTAAAGGCTGCCAGAGAGAGACAGTAAGTTACCTACAAAGGTTATCACATGAGACTATCAACTCATTTCTCAACAGAAATACATCAGGCCAGAAGGAATAGAATGTAATATAAAAAGACATGTAAAGCAAGGATCTGAATCTTAGAATACTATACCCAGCAAGGGTATCAATCAAAATTGAGGGAGAAATCAGGAGCTTCAGAGACAAAAGAGGACTAGGGGAGTTTATTACCACCAAACCAGCAATGCAAGAAATTCTAAAGAGTCTACTGTAAAAAGAAGAATTAGAAAGGAAATAAGGAACACAGGCATAAAGAATAAAAATGGCAAGAAACTAGTACCTATCAATAATAACTTTAAATATAAAAACATTAAATGCTCCAATTAAAAAACATAGGGTAGCTTAGAGGATAAAAAAACATGACCCATATATCTGCTGTCTACAGAAACCCACCTCAGAAAAACGACTCACACAGACTGATGGTGAAGGGATGGGAAAAGGGTTTGTAGGCAAATGGAAATGAAAAAAAAAGCTGGGGTAGCAATACTTATATCTGACAAATTAGATCTCAAAGTGAAGGCCATAACAAGAGATAAGAAAGCCACTTCATAATACTAAAGGGAGCAATTCAACAAGAAGATATAATTCTGGTAAACATATATGCACCCAATGCATTAGCATGCAAATACATTAAAAAATACTTCTGAAGGCTATCAAGGGAGAGATTGACAGCAATACAGTCATGGTAGGGGACTTTAATACCCCACTATCAACAATGGACAAATCCTCTAAACAAAAAATCAGCAAAAAAACATCAATCCTTCATTACTCACTATATCAGATGGAATTAAATGACATCTTCAGAACATTTCACTACAAAGCCACAGAATATACATTCTTCTCAAGTGCACATGGGTCATTTTCAAAGACAGATCACATATTGGGACACAGACAAAGTATTTTCAAATTCAAGAAGATATAAATCATATAAAGCACCTCTCAGATCACAATGGCATAAAACTATAAATCAACTACAATAATCACAATAAAAAAAAATCAAACACCTGGAAGCTAACTAACATGCTATTAAACAATGATTGGTTTACCAAAGAGATTAAAGAAGAAATAAAATAAATCAGGAAAACAAATGACAATAAAAACACAACAATCCAATATTTGTGGGCACAATGAAAGCAGTCTTGAGAGGGAAGTTCATAACTCTACAGGGCTATCACAAAAAACAAGAAAATATCATAATCCTTTCTAATAAAAGAGTTATATGAAAATTGACTGTACCTCCATTACACCCACAAACCATGCCCAACAGCCAATCAGGAACGAGTATGCAAATTAATCCAACCAAGATGGTTGAGGCCCCAGAGCAAGAAGCAGGCTTAGGTTTCCCTGGTAATGGAGGAAGCCAAGCTTCCCGCACACACTGGCCGCCACTCAAGGCTACAAAAGTTTCAATTATAGAAGATAAATAAATCCCAACAAAAATGGCTGTGGCCACAGAGCGAGCAGGAGGCTTGGGTTCCCCCGGCGATGGAGGAACCCAAGCTTTCTGCCCGCCCTGGCCTCCGCTTAAGGCTGCAAAGTTTTAATTATAGAAAATAAATAAATCCCAACAAAATGGCAGCAGCCATGGAGCTGGAGACAGCAGGAGGCTTGAGTTTCCCCAGCAATGCAGGAAGCCAAGCTTTCCACCTGTGCTAGCCTGCCCTGGCCTCTGCTCAAGGCTACAAATTTTTATTATAGAAGATAAATAAATCCCAGATATCAGGGTCTCCTCTTGGGTCACTGGGGGTGTGGCTGGCCTGCAAACCACCACAGGCCCCTCGCCCAGGCCACCCCATGCCCCAAGGGAACCTCCACCCTGATCCGAGACACGCTTCAGGGCAAGCCAGCTGGCCCCCACTAGTGCAGCAGGCCTCTATCCTATCTAATAAAAGAGTAATATGCAAATTGACCATAACTCCAACACACAAGATGGCTGCCCCCATGTGGACACAAGATGGCTGCCACAAAAGGGTCAGCAGGGGAGGGCAGTTGGGACGGACCAAACCTGCAAGGGAGGGCAGTTGGAGGCAATCAAGCCTTCAGGGAAGGGCAGTTAGGTGTGACCAGGCTGGCAGATGAGGGAAGTTGGGGGCAATTAGGCCTGCAGGGGAAGGCAGTTGGGGGGGACCCAGGCCTGCAGGGGAGAGTAGTTAGGGGTGACCAGGCCAGTTAGGGGTGACCAGGCTGGCAGGGGATGGAAGTTAGGGGCAATCAGGCTGTCAGGGGAGCAGTTGGGCATCAATCAGGCTGGCAGGGGAGTGGTTAGGGGGTGATCAGGCTGGCAGGCAGAAGCGGTTAGGGGCAATCAGGAAGGCAGGCAGGCAAGCAGTTGGGAGACAGCAGTCCTGGATTGTGAGAGGGATGTCCGACTGTCCATTTAGGCCCGATCCTATCGGGAAAGGACCCAAATAAACAAAATCAGAAATGAAGGAGGTGAAGTAACAACCGACCCTATAGAAATACAAATGATTATGAAAAAATACTATGAAAAACTCTATTTCAACAACATGGACAACATAGATGAAAGGAACATATTCTTAGAAAACTCTAAGCTCCCAAAACTCAATCAAGAAGAATAAAAAAAACCACAAACCTGAATTAGGCAATAACTGCCGAAGAAATTGAAGTGGCTATCAAAAATCTTCCAGCAAACAAAAGCCCTGTTCTGGATGGCTTTACAGGGGAGTTCTACCAAGCATTCAAAGAAGAACTAAAACCTATCCTCCTCAGACTATTCAAAAAAATTAAAGAAAAAGGCAAAATTCCAAGTTCTTTCTATGAAGCCAGCATTACCCTAATCCCCAAACCAGATAACGACACCACAAAAAAAAGAAAACTACAGACCAATATCCTTGATTAACATAAATACTAAAATCCTTAACAAAATTCTAGCAAATAGGATTTAGCATTGCATTAGAAAGATCATACATCATGACCAAGTGGATTTTATTTTGGGGATGCAAGGATGGAACACTATCTGTAAATCAATAAATGTGATACATCACATAAACCGACTGAGAGACAAAAATCACATTATCATATCAATTGATGTGGAAAAAAGGATTTGACAAAATTCAAAACCCTTTCTTGATAAAAAGAAAAAAGTCTCAGCAAAGTGGGAATAGAGGGTCATATCTCAACATATTAAAAGCCAGATATGACAAACCCACAGCAAACATTATATTCAATGGGCAAAATCGAAACTCATTTCCCCTAAGAACAGGAATAAGACAGGGATTCCCACTATCACCACTCCTATTCGATATAGTAGTGGAAGTGGTAGCCATAGGGATCATACAAGAAGAAGAAATAAAAGGCATCCAAATTGGAAAAGAAGAAGTAAATCTGTCCTTATTCTCAGATAACATGATATTATACATAGGAAACCCCAAAGACTCCATCAAAAAATTACTAGATCTAATAAATGAATTTGGCAATATAACAGGGTAAAAAATTAACATCCAGAAATCAATGGCCTTTTTATACACCAATAATGAACTCACAGAAAGAGAAGCAAAAAAAAAAAAATATCCCATTTACCATTGCACCAAAAAATTAAAATACCTAGGAATAAACTTAACTAAGGAGGTAAAAGACACAACTCAGTAAACTACAGAACATTGAAAAAAGAGATAGAGGAAGATATAAATAAATAGATATAATAGAAGTATTAGCTATTGCAATTAGACAAGAAGAAGAAATAAAAGGCATCCAAATTGGGAAAGAACAAGTAAAGCTGTCTTTATTTGCAGACAACATGATATTGTACATAAAAAATCCGAAAGACTCCGTCAAAAAACTAATAGACTTAATAAATGAATTCGGCAATGTAGCAGGATACAAAATTAACGCCAAGAAATCTATGGCCTTTCTATACACCAATAGTGAACTTACAGACAGAGAGACTGAAAAGGCAATCCCATTTACTATCGCACCAAAAAAATTAAGATACCTAGGAATAAATTTAACTAAGGAGGTAAAAGACCTATACACAGAAAACTACAGGACACTGAAAAAAGAGATAGAGGAAGACGTAAACAGATGGAAGAACATACCATGTTTATGGATTGGTAATATCAACATCATTAAAATGTCCATACTACCCAAAGCAATCTATAGATTCAATGAAATCCCCACTAAAATACCAAGGGCCTATATCAAAGATCTAGAACAAATTCTCTAAAAATTCACTTGAAATAAAAAAAAAGACCCTGAAGAGCCACAGCAATGTTGAGAAAGGAGAACAAAATTGGAGGGATGGCAATACCAGATATCAAGCTATATTACAAAGCCACAGTTCTCAAAACTGCCTGGTACTCGCACAAGAACAGACATATAAACCAATGGAACAGAACAGAGAACGCAGAAATTGACCCAAGCCATTAAGCTCAATTGATATTTGACAAAGGAAGCAAGATCATACAATGGAGTCAAGACAGTCTCTTTAAAAAATGGTGCTGGGAAATTTAGTTAAATATATGCAAAACAATGAAACTAGATTACCAACTTACACCTTACACCAAAACAAACTCAAAATGGCTAAAGGACTTAAATGTTAGATGGGAAACCATAAAAATCCTACAAGTCTCCATAGGCAGCAAAATAGCAGACATACGTCATAGCAATATCTTTACCGACAGAGATCTTAGGGCAATGGAGACTAAGGAGAAAAACAAATGGTACTACATCAAAATAAAAAAGCTCTGCACAGCAAAAGAAACCATCAGCAAAACAACAAGAAAGCCCACTTCATGGGAGAACATATTTGCCAATGATATTTCCGATAAGGGTTTAATCTCCAAAATTTACAGAGAACTCATACAACTTAACCAAAGGAAGATAAATGATCCAGTCAAAAAATGGGCAAAGAACTAAAATACACACTTTTCAAAAGCGGACATACAGAAGGCCCAGAGATATATGAAAACATGCTCAAAGTCACTAATCATCCAAGAGATGAAAATCAAAACAACAATGAGGTACCATCTCACACCTGTCAGAATGCCTTTTAACAACAAATCAACAAATGACAAGTGTTGGCAAGGATGTGGAGAAAAAGGAACACTCCTATACTTCTGGTGGGAATGCAAACTGGTGCAGCCACTGTGGAAGACAGTATGGATTTTCCTCAAAAAGTTAAAATTGGAACTCCCATTTGACCCAGTAATCCCACTTCTAGGACTATATCCCAAGAAAGCAGAAACACCAGTCAGAAAGGATATATGCACCCCTGTGTTCATAGCAGTACAATTCACCATAGGTAAGATTTAGAAACAGCCCGAGTGCCCCTCAGCAGGGGAGTGGATTAAAAAATGTGCTACATCTACACAATGGAATATTATGGCAGTATAAAAAAAAGAAGAAATTTTTATCATTTTCAGCAGCATGGATGGAACTGGAGAGCATTATGCTCAGTGAAATAACCCAGTTGGAGAAAGACAAGTATCACATGATCTCACTCATATGTGGTATATAATGATCAACATAATTTGATGAACAAGAATAGATGTAGAGACAAATGGTATGGGAAGAAGGTTAGAGAGCAACCAAAGGACTTGTATGCATTCATATTCGCATAACCAGTGGACACAGACACTGGGGTGATGGGGGCTCTCCCAGGGTGGAAATGGCTTGGGGGGTTAATTGGGATAAAAGATGACATATATAAAACTTTAGACAATAATAATAAAAAAGAAATTTAAAAACACATATCCTCAGGTGAGGATTAAAAAACAAAACAAAAACAAACCTTAAAAAAAATAAATGATGAAGTTGGGTGGGATAAGTCACCACAGTGGTACAGGGAATGAGACATCAGGGTGGGCGAATAGAAGTGGCTTGTCTCAGCCCTGCCCCCTCACCATAAGAAGGACTGCCCTCGTGGACTGTGCTGGGGCACTATAGTGTTGCAGGCTATACAGTATCTGTCATGGGTGGGCACTCCTGGGCCCCGCAGCTCAGGTGTGGCTCAGTTGGTTGAGCATGGGCCCATTCATAGGATCAATTCCCAGTCATAGCACATGCCCAAGTTGCCTCTGCCAGTTGGAGAATACTCCCCTCCTATTCCCCAACCCTGGTGGGCTGTGTGTCACTTAAGAAAGAAATCACAGTGCATAAAATCTGTGAACCATGGGTGAGAAGTGTCAGTGTCTGTCCTCCAGAAAAAAAAAAAAAAAAAAAGTCATCAAACAGGGCTCATCTGACATCAGGCCCAAGCCCCACATCATGCAAGCCAGCTGCAGAGGTCTGCTCTACATGGCCTTGACCTTAGCTACTCATCCACCCTCTGTAGGCCCCACCTGCGGTGAATTCAGGCTTCCTGCCAACTCCCTGTGGCCACCACCACAGGGCCTCTTGATGATGCAGCTACCCAAGCCTGCTGCCTCCTTTCCCAGGGCAGTTCCCAGAAGCAGGTGAGGGCACAGTGGACACCCTGGGACATCCTCATTCTGCACTCCCATTTGGGATCATTCTCTATGAGGATGCTCAGGCCAGCAGAGAAGTGGTACAGGACCTGGGCCAGGTGCTCAGTGTTCAATGCACTCACACCAGCTTCCTCCATCCTTGTACCCACCAGTGAAATCCGGTTCGAGCCTTTTGAATTTCAGGCCTTTCCCTGCCTCTCATTCAGGGCATCCCAAAGCCTCTGGCATCTCCATCCTCAGCATCCTGGGGTATTCTGAAGGGTAGGCATTCCACATGGGTCTGCAATAGGTGGGCAACATCAGCCTCCACTATGTTCTCCACTGCCGTCATGAGGTATAGCTGCACCAGAACTCCTGCATGGAGGGCCAGTCTCCACCAACCTTCTCCTAGACCAGCTGGCTAAGCATGTGGTGCAGGTAATGGACCTTGAAGGTGGCAATGAAGCCCTGATTTATGGGCTGGATCAGGGCCAATGTGTTCTTGGGCAGGAACTCAACATGCATGCGTGTGCTGCACCAGCACGGCCAGGTTCAGTGAGCCTGAGGAAGGTCAGTGAAGGATTAAAGAAGACAGACAAGAGAATACAGCTGGGGCTAGGGTGGATCACTGTGCCTGGATAAGGAAACAGTGACCCAGCCTACCAGCCGAAGCTTTATTTTTAAAAAAATATATATTTTATTGATTTTTACAGAGAGGAAGGGAGTGGGATAGAGAGTTAGAAACATCGATGGGAGAGAAACATTGATCAGCTGCCTCCTGCACACTTCCTATTGGGGATGTGCCCACAACCAAGGTACATGCCCTTGACCGGAATCAAACCTGGGACCTTTCAGTCCACAGGCCAACGCTCTATCCACTGAGCCAAACCATTTAGGGCTGAAGCTTTATTTTATAGTCAGTGCACACAAATTAAAACGGAAGTGGATAGCTGCTCCCTACACACGCAGGCTGAGACACTACCCAGATAAGCAGGGTGACAGGCACACCATCCAGGAGCATCAGGGCATGATGTGGGAGGCAGTGGCTGGTGCAATAGCTCTCTACAGCAGGGGAGAAGCAGCCAGTAAACCATTCCTGGAAGATGCTCGGTGTCAGCCAGTCGCTGTGAATGGAGCACCAGACAACAGACAGGCAGGCTGGCCTTGGAGCAGCCCTTGAGGGCGCACAGGTTCTCTGAGGGGTACACCAGCAGGGGCTTTAGCTTGAAGTTACCAGCTGTGTTGCCATCCAGCAGCAGGGTCATGTGGTCCTTAGGGGCCTTGGGCACCTCAACTTGGCCGTCCCCTCCAGATCCAGCAGCCACTTCTAGAAAAGGCCTGTAACATCCACATTGAAGACTTGGCACTGAGGGGTAGCAGGCAGTGGCCTGGGCATCAGCCTCAGCTGAGTCATCCATCAGCAGCACATTGGCATGCCTTGAAACAGGCAAACCAGTGATTGCTGGCACCAAAGGGCTCAGCCTGGGCTCCACCGCCCTGCTCATGCTGCAGCTGTGCAGAGTCCTGTGCCTTGTCCTGGATGAGCTGCATGCTCACAGGCAGGTTCCACTGTTTCTGCTCCTCAATCCACAGATTCAGCAGGCATTTCATATGACCCATCACCACACCCATGCAGCCGGTCAGCTGCTGGGCACTGATGGGCATAGATGCCTGAGAAGTGGCTCAGATCTTGTCTTGGTTGACATGGATGGAGGTGACTTTGGAGGTGACCAGACCAGAGCCTGGGTGATCTGCATCAGTTTCTCACCCTCTTCAGCTCTCTGAAATACCTCCAACTTCATGTGCAGGGTGATGGACGTCCAGTCCCACTTAGTACTGTGGCAGAGGCCAATCCTCCAGGAGGTGCCATCCCCAATACCTGAAGGTAGGGGTTGTCTTCATTCCACGTCCTTGAGCCATGCACCTTACAAGCTCTATACTCCTTGCCCCTCCACAGTAGCTACCACTGTGCCCACAATGGTGGCCTCTTGACCTCTGTAAGAGGGAGATATATAGGCATTAATATCTGAGCACATGGGAGTCCCAACCACTGCCCAGCTTTCCCATGCACTGACACGGAGCACAGAACCCTCCTCAGAGGCTTGTCAGGCCCTTCCCTCCCCACTGCTAAAAGCACTGCACACTCATAGAAGAGCATGACACTTACTTTTCGCTCATGAGATCAAAACACAGATGAGACTTCACTCTCTTCCCCTCCCCTTGCCTCCCAAACCTCCTATATCCACAAGGGGAAGCCAAGAGCATCTAGAAACCATCACCCACCTCCCAGATACTGATGAGCAGATTAGCAACCCAGCTCTATGCTTCTCGCTGATAAGTCAGTCCTCAGTGTGGGAGGCGGAACAAGGGCATCTCCCAAAAACATCCACATCTGAATCCCAGGAACCTATGAATAAATAACCTTGCATAGCAAGAGACATTACAGGTACAATTAAGTTTATCCTGAGTTGGGAGATTATCCTGCATTATCAGAATGGGCCCTCAATGTAATCACAGGGGTCCTGGTAAGAGGAGGCAGAAGGTTTCACTTAGAAGGCAGGTATGAGTACTGAACTTTTGAGCCCCAGGAGCCAGACCTATCAAAAGTGTGATTTTAGCCCAGAGAGAAAATGCTTCACATTTCTGACTTCTGGTACTCTAAGATGATAAATTTAGCACTAACTTTGTAGTGCTAAGCAATAGCAGTCATAGGAAACTTACAGGGAAGGGGAACTCCGTAATTCCTGCCACCTTCGGGAGTATCTGGGGATAGAGGAGGAAGACGATTCCCTACATTGCAGCCAGAATGAGTCAGTAAGAACTAAGTCAGATCTAGTCACTCTGCTCAGAGCATTTCCTGCCTCACTCCTCTCCCTGAGGAAAAGCCACAGGCCTCACCAGTTTCCTTGAGGGCATCAAAGCCTCCTCTTCTCCTTTGCTAAATCGTGACTTGGGCCTTTGCTCCCATGGTTCCTTGATCCAGAGTGAGAGTGTGGGAAAGCATGAGACTTGGTTAGGAAGCTTGTAAGGAGAATATTGCAAGAAAAGTAAGGTGTGTGGAAGGCCGCCTGCCCTGTTTATCAGAATTCTGACCTCGGGGAGACTTACGGGAGTATCGTAGGTGGCGTTCCTAATTATTCCTTGACCTTTCCAAACAAGTCTGTGCATGTGCAGACCCGGGGTGTTTATAGAATTCTTATGCTTAATCTCTGGATGCCCTTGCCTAGAGGACAATGAAAACACATGTGTCCTCACATGATTACTCACCCTACTGATTGTATATGAAAGATAAACTTTATCTCAAACTGTAATAAAAGCTTAATGAGGCAGGAAATCACTGCTGCTTGGTCCCTTGAGCCAGGCACCCCTTAGCCCTCTCTTTCAGGTTGTGGGGTTGAACCCTAGAGTCAAAAATAAGACCACCAGAGGATGCTAATTGATTAAAAAAAGCAGGCAAGGTTTTATTGAGCTGGCCAGCGACGGCCACGAGAGCACCACACGCAGGTGGCCACACTCACAACTGCGCCATTTCAGGTGTAGGCAGTCTTTTTAAAGGTCCAAACCACAAAAATTTTCCTTTGTTCTAAATTCTAAATTCTAAATGCTGGGAACAACCCACAGCGGGGTTCCCAGCCACATCCTGCTGGACATTGGAATGTGGCCCTATCTTGCAAAAGCAATTTTTGCATGAGTCAGTGGGAATCAATCTCCTGTAGATCTGGTCCCAGGCACAGGAAAATTACCTTTGTGAGTTTCCAGGTCTCAGTCTGGAAGCTGAGGTAACTACCCTATTGTTTAAGCAAGTAAGTGCGTGCAGAAGCCAGAATAGCAGGGTTCAAATTCAAACAGCAGTTTTTACCTAAGTATGGTTGCTACCATACTTCATTTCACGGTGAAACTGTGTCGGAGTAATCTCCTCATCTATCATTCAGTGTCTGCAGGCCAGCCCTGGCAAAAAGGTTCCCCGAGTGAGGAACAAGTCATGGCGGAACCCTAAAAAATGAAGAGGAAGTAAAGGAAAGTAACTGTACAGTAAATCATTGGAGCCCGCTTGGCATTTACAAGTTCAAGGAAATTGTTTTCCATCAAAGGCTTCACTTAGGACAGAAACTGTCCGCCGAGTAACAGATCTCTTTGTTACTTAAAAAGTTATTTAAAGCAAACGGTGCCTATAATTTATAATTTATGGTTCCCTAATGATGGAACATTAGATGTTGATCTCTTGGGACAAGCAGGTAGGAATTTAAATAGAAATCAGGCACAGGAAAAATAAGTGTGTCTGTCATCTTTAATTGTGTGGGCTCTTGTTCAAGCTGCACTATTTCCACTTCATATTGAGGATCAAAAGCCTGCAGAATGCCAGGAAGATTTACCTCTGGCCCCTCCTCCTGAAATAGAGTCCATAAAGCCTGTAATATCTAAGGCCTCCAGGCCCCCACCTCCTGTATGGGATGGCTCATCAACTAGAGAATATGGGGCTAACAGTCCATTTACAAAAGGACTCCTTAATGTTTTGTCCCATAGGGCACCTTGGGACTGGCAGATTTTGGCTAAAACAACTCTGTATGCCAGTCAATATTTGCTATGGAGAGGAGAATATGAGGAGATCTGTGAACAACAGGCTGTTTGTGGGTGTTCACTAGCCAACTCACTTGTGAGCCCCTGGGCAGCACTCTAGCTGTAAGTCCCAGGCACTGTAAGACATCTGAAAGATCCATGAAAATAACTGATTTATTAAGTCTTGTCTGTGTGTTATGCGTGCCTGTAATTATTGTATATATGAGTGTCTGTTTATTGTTGTTTTATGTGTCTTGGTTGTTAGTTTTTACGTATTTAAGGATGAGGCATCCGCTTTGCTAGAGGCCCAGCTGCTTGTAGCAGGCTGCACACATGGCAGGGATTGCAGAAACTTCCCAGCAGCTGCCAAGAATTCTTAATCTTGAGATCCTTCCTGCTCTCCCTCTCAAGTCATCAGCCACTGGAAACTCTTAGCTAGTGAAAGTTCTTGTCTGTCTGTGATGTAACTTGGTTACTGATTGATGCTCTCAGTTTGCTTCCTTATCTTTGGGGGACACTTAACCATTTTATGAACATAGAGAATCCTCTGTCTCTGCTGTTTGCACTTTGCACCATTCAGAACCCATGTGCTGTGCTGGGTTAGGGTGAGATAAGATTCTAAGGCTAATGTCCCACTCTACCCATTTATGAGTACTCATCTATTTACTGTAGCGTTTTTCTCCTTGATCTCTTCTTATATGTAAGACTAGAGGCCCAGTGCACGAATTTATGCACCAGTGTGGGTCCCTCAGCCTGGTCTGCAGGATTGGGCCAAAACTGTCTCTCCAACATCCCCTAAGAGGTACCAGATTGCAAGAGGGCACAGGCCAGGCTGAGGGACCCCACCGGTGCATGATTGGGTCTGGAGAGGAACTGCGGGAGGGCTCCAGGTGTGTCTGGCCCATCTCCATTAGTCCTGATCACCTGGACCTCAGCAGCGAGCTAACCTACCAGTTGGAGCGTCTGCCTCTTTTTGGTCAGTGCATGGTATAATGAGTGGTTGAGCGGCCTTAGCATATCATTAACATATTACACTTTGATTGGGTTGAATGGATGACCAGACACTTAGCACATTAGGCTTCTATTATATAGGATATCATGTTGTTAGTCTATTCAGAAAGAAAAAAAAAGGTAAATAATTATTTAAGTCCCCCAAGTCTTTTTCTCAGGATGGTTAGACCTGGAGAAGTGCCCTCCAGCAGACTGCATAAACAGCAGTGAGGGTACCACTCACATTTAAAATAATATTAATAATACTTTAACATTAAAGCCACTGAAGGCCAGTGAGTTATCCCTGTTACAAAATTTGCCAAGAAAATGTTTTGGGTAATAATAATTGGCTCTAAAGTCTCATATTTGTTAAGGCAAAATAAATATAACTAAAACTAAGGGTTATATGATAAAGCTTTGTCAGTGGTAATTATATATACCGAAACATAGTTTTCCAAAGTGTTTGGTAATTTAAAACTTTGGAGTTTGCTGGAGTAAATAGCAAAAATTATTAAATATATTTGTATTTTTAAATAACAGGCTACTGAAATATTAATCTGAGTTTGCCTCGTATGAAAAATCTAGAGGATAGATTTGAATCTGTTAATGAATGTCTTGCATTTTATTTGAAATATCTATTAAAATGTGACTGTAGCCGAAACCGGTTTGGCTCAGTGGATAGAGCATCAGTCTGCGGACTGAAGGGTCCCAGGTTCGATTCTGGTCAAGGGCATGTACATTGGTTGTGGGCACATCCCCGGTGGGGGGTGTGCAGGAGGCAGGTGGTCGATGTATCTCTCTCATCAATGTTTCTAGCTCTCTATTGCTCTCCCTTTCTCTCTGTGAAAAATCAATAAAATATATATATTTTTAAAATGTGACTGTATTGCTAGTCTGAGGAATGCTAATTACTTACATGACACCTAAAAATTAAGGTCTGTAAATGCTAAGAATTCTAATTAATTGGAAAAAAATTATGGTTTTGGTGTAATAGAGGGCATGAGACATGGAAATACCTTTTGAAGGAAAAATAAAGTGGTTTCTAGAGCTGGTTATTGTAAGGTTTCTGAAGAAAGATTTGTGAAAGTTGTAGAAAGTTTGTGAAAGTTGTATAACTATGTGAAAAATGTGGAAAGGAAGTTATGTAAATGACACAGGCCAGTAAGCCAGGACAAGTAGAATAGGAAAACTGAGATGGTTAAACAGCAATTTGGAACCATCTAGTAAACCCTATCTTCCCTAAGCCAAGAGCAAATGATTTGCATTTTGCCTCCCTAACCAGAGGGTGTAACCAGATGGTAAATAGCTTACATCAATGTACTCCAGGAGACTGAAAACAGAAATCCAATTAGTGTCATTTGATGAGCATACCCAAGCACAAATGAAGTTATAGAATAAACCTTATTGTGGTTAGTGTTTTTGTAGTCTGTTAAAGTGAAAAAGATCTTTCCTGTTTTTCTACCCAGGAAGCAAAAGTTCTATAAATTATTAAAATGGTTATATGTCATATTAATCAGGTTATTTTAAAGACCATCTTTTTAAATTTATTTTTTATTGATTAAGGTATTACATATGTGTCCTTATCTCCCCATTTCCTCCCAAACCCCCCACTCATGCCCTCACCCCCCTGGTCTGTGTCCATTGGTTAGTCTCATATGCATGCATACAAATCCTTTGGTTGATCTCTCCCCCTTACCCCCTACCCTCCCCTGCCTTCCTTCTTAGGTTTGATGATCTGAAAGATGATTCTTTTAATCATGGAAACTGAAGTTTGCTAGCCTCTGTTTGGGTCTAATACACTTTGATATATGATCTTTTAGCCAAACAAATTTGACAATCTTTCCAGGGTTTGAATTTTAAGAAACTTTCTTGACCTAAATTGGCTTTAGATCACTCCAATAGGCTCTGGAATACCTCAAGTATTTGTTTTCTCTCTCCCAGTCTAATTAGCATATTACCCTTTTATTGAAGGAAACTTTTCTGCGTAAGGTACATGATAAGCTTTGTCAAATAATAACAACCACATTATGCTTTCATTTATAGCTCTGATTAATATTCTGGAATGTTGTGTTTCGCAGAAAGGACAAGATTCCATGTCATTTGTAAGTGTTGCTGATTCTTAAACATTTTTTTTTTAGATGTAAGAAAGCATTTTTAAAGCAATTTGGTAAATATCCCTACCTGTCCCTCCAGAATTTGGCAATTTTTATTAAGTGGCAATATGTTTCTTTGCATGAATTCAATAACACCTGTTTCCAATTGTAGCTATATTAACCAAGATAAACTGAAATTGGGCCTTCTTATAGCAGCCATGGCTTCACTGCCTTTTGTAGAAGTTGGTCTATACACCATTCCATGGGGAACCCTTACAATCCACAAGAGCAGGGCATTGTTGAATGTGCCCATGCTACCCTCAGGGTATTCTACTAAAACAAAAAAAGGGGAATATGGGAATCAAGGCCCCTGCTATAATACTATCTATTCTAAAGTACTCTTTATCCTTAACTTTTTTTTTAATCTGAATGACTGAAGACTTGTATGCATGCATATAAGCCTAACCAATGGACACTGACACCAGGGGCATGAGGGCATGAGTGGGGGGGATGGGGAGGCAATGGGGCGATAAGGACACATATGTAATATCTTAATAAATAAAAAAGGGACAAAAACAAATCAAAAAGAATGTGTATCTGTGCCATATATGGGAGAAAAAGAACCTAGGAATGTATATAAGGCAAAGCCCCGCCTCATTTGGTGCTCAGCCTGGAGAGGTCTCTGCTGAGCCAGCATCAGTGCAAATAAACAGTCATTTTGTGAACCTCTGAGTGCATTTGGTTTGTCACTTCCTGCCAGAGTGATTTCCGCCATAATATTTGGTTTCCTGACGATGACGCCAACAGCTGCCCTGGCCCTTTGAGCCACTGTTGTTAGAAGCCAGTGGGAGTGGCTGCTAATTTCAGGAACCTGCAAAGAAAAAAGAGGTGTGATGCCAGTAATTTCACTGGTCCCAACTGCAGCTGGCCACCACTGTGCTCAAAAGGACTCCAGGAAGACAGAAAAGCCTGCCAGGACTTCAGAAAGATAAGTGTGCCTGGGGACCCAGGAACAGTTCAGGCCCAGCTTTAAGGCAGAAGGGGAGCTTGATCACCTCCAGGGGGAACTCCTGGGTTGGAGTCTGGAACCCTATCTGAATCTGTGTGTGTGTGTGTGTGTGTGTGTGTGTGTGTGTGTGTGTGTGTGTGTGTGTGTAAAAGGCTGTCTGCTGGTAACTGTGCTTGCATGGTGCCACCTGACCCTCACATTGGTTTGGGAAAAGAAATGTGGCCCTGCACCTTCATCCCTGGGAAGAAACTGAGGCTGGGGCCCTTGGGGAGGGAGGAGCAGGAGCAGATGGGCTCTCTTCTGCAAGAGAACAAGTCAGCATCTACCCTTCAGGCGGCCCAGCTGTGTGAAATGGCATCCCCCTTTCCTCTGCCTTCCTCAAGCCTTTCTTTCCCTGTCCATGCCCTTGGCTCAGGTCTTCAGTCTCACCTTGACCCTAGTCTATTTTGTGGACCTATTTTTTATTTTGCCTCCCCTGACTTTTATCTTGGTCCTGTCCCTGTCTTTAATTCAGCCCACGTCCATCTCTACCTGCAAATCCATCTCTGTCCCTCTCCTTGTTTTTCTCTCTAAGCCTCTCCTTGCCTCAGTCTCTAGTTTTAACTAATTAGTTGCAACTGTGTCTCTGGCCACCTTTGATCCCGGTTTCTGTCTTGCCATGTTTCTCTCCTATTAAGTCCTGACCAGGACTCCTACTGCCCCAGTATCAGTTCTGGTGGATCTGTCTCTCAGTGGCTGGGCCCTATCCCCAAGCTAGGGCCCAAATACTGCACCCCTGACCCTGATTCAGAGCCCAGTTTTCTGGTGACTCAGGCTGGGGCCATGGGACTGGGAACTAGGAGGTGCGTGGGGCAGGAGACCATGGAGCAGGCCGGGCAGCTTGGTGCTGAAAGGGCTGCTACAAGGGAGGAGGTAAGGAGGGAGGGTGCAGAGTCTGGGCACCTGTGGGGAGCAGTTGGGGATGGCCGCTGGCATGGAGCAGGCTTGAGGTTTTCACCAAGGTCTTCAAGGAGGTGATGGGGAGGAGTATGAGATGCAGGGGTCTGGGGACACAGGGGTCCTCTAGTCACTATGTGACTGCCATCCACTGCCTGGTGCCTCTGGAGCTGTCCCAGGCTCAGGGTCCTGCAGCACTGACCCCACCTCCCTCTGACTCCCCTGAAAGGGCCCAGACTTACCCCAACCCACCCTGCCCACCATTTCTCCCATGGGGCCAGGCCATTCCTTGTGCAAGAGCAGGCCTTCATCTTTGGGACTGACCTACTCTGCCCTCCTCTGGGTCGAGAAAGGGAACAAAACAGGGCTGGAGGCCAGGACAAAGAAGCAGAGGCCAGGACAGGGAAAGAACAAAACAGCACTGTGCTGGACAGCTGTGTGCCCCCCGCCCCTCATCCTACCAGAAGGATAGGGGAAAGGGGTTGGGCCTTCCGAATCTAGGGCACTTCTGTGTCCAGTGGGGTGGCTGGACCCTGGCACCCATTGATGGGGGCATGGAATATGGCATCCATCTGGGATGGCTGTAGCTTTCCCAGAGATCTGAGCTGGAGGAGTAGGGACCATGGCCCAGCAGAAGAGACCCCATCTGCTCCTCCCTCCCCAAGGACCCCAGCCTCGGTTTCTTCCCAGGGATGAAGGTGAAGGCCACATTTCTTTTCCCAAACCAATGTGAGGATCAGGTGGCACCATGCAAGCACAGTTACCAGCAGACAGCCTTTTACACACACACACACACACACACACACACACACACACAGATTCAGATAGGGTTCCAGACTCCAACCCAGGAGTTCCCCCTGGAGGTGATCAAGCTCCCCTTCTGCCTTAAAGCCAGGCCTGAACTGGTCCTGGGTCCTCAGGGACACTTACCATATCCTCTTCAGCACTTGTCATTTGTTGATTTGATGATAATAGTCATTCTAACAGGAGTGAGATGTTATCTCATTGTTGTTTTGATTTGCAACTCTCAGATGATTTGTGACTTTGAGCATGTTTTCATATGTACCTGGGCCTTCTCTATGTCCTCTTTCATAAAGTGTCTATTTAGATCCTTTGTCCATTTTTTGATTGGATCATTTATCTTCCTTTTCTTAAGTTGTATGAGTTCCCTGTACATGTGGGAGATTAAACTCTTATCTGAAATATCATTCGCAAATACGTTCTGCCATGCAGTGGGCTTTCTAGTTGTTACGTTGATGGTTTCTTTTGCTATGCAGAAGCTTTTTATTTTGATGTAGCCCCATTTTATTTATCCTTAGTTCCATTGCCCTAGGAGCTGTGTCTATAAATATATTGCTAGGGAATATGTCTGCTATTTTTGCTGCCTATGAAATCTTGTAGGATTTTTATGGTATCTCAACTTACATTTAACTCCTTTAGCCATTTTAAGTTTGTTTTTGTATATGGTGTAAGTTGGTGAGTGATCTAGTTTCATTTTTTGCAGGTATCAGACAAAATTTCCCAGTACCATTTATTGAAGAGACTGTCTTGATTCCATTGTATGATGTTACCTCCTTTGTCAAATATTAATTGAGCATAATGGCTTGGGTCTATTTCTGGGTTCTCTGGTCTGTTCTATTGGTCTATATGTCTGTTCTTGTACCAGTACAGGCAGTTTTGAGAACTGTGGCTTTGTAATATAGCTTGATATCTGATATTATAATCCCTCCAACTTTGTTCTTCTTTTCAGGATTGCTCTGGCTATTTGGGGTCTTTTATTTTTTCCAGATGAATTTTTGGAGAGTTTTTTCTAAATCTTTGACATATTCCATTGGGGATTGCATTGAATCTGTAGATTGTTTTGGGTAATATGGACATTTTAACGATGTTGATTCTACGAATCCATGAACATGGTATGTTCTTCCATTTGTTTATGTTTTCCTTTATCTGGTTTTTCAATGTCCTACAGTTTTCTGATTACAGGTATTTTATGTGATTCATTTCATCTTGGTTCTTATACATATTGTTGAATTTGGTTTTCATCCTTTTCAGAGACCTTATTATCATTGCTCTGAATACTTTCTATGACATATTGCTTGCCTCCATTTCATTTACTTCCTTTTTGGGTGATTCCTCCTTTTCTTTCATATGTAGGCTGTTTCTTTGTCTCTCCATGATTGCTCCATTCAGCGTGTCTGGTTATGTAGCTCTCTCTCTCCTGAAATTACCTAAAGGCACAAAATACAACATAACAAGACACAACGCACAGGGCACCAAACACAAATGTATTCATGATACTAAAACCCCAAATGAAGGTGACCACCAGAGAAAAGAGAATTAGGGGATAGAAAAGAGGGCAGCAATGATATTGAGAAAGGGGAAAAAAATAAGAAAGAAAAGAAAGAGAAGAAAAAAGAATGGGTGGAAGATATATGTATATGGGGAGAAAAATCCAATAAAAGAACAACTAGTTCAAAAAATGCAAATAGCAAACCCCCAGAGATGAATGCAAACAACAAAGAACAACTAATCCAAAATGTGCAGACAGCAAACACACAGATGAAGCTGAGGAGGTAGAGCTTATTTCCAGAAGGTAAGGTCAAGGAATTGAATGACAGGAGAAATAGCCACAATTCAGTATAGAGAAGGTAGAAAGAGAATAAGTGTATAAGAAGAAAGAAAAATACAAAAAATACAAAAGAAGAAATACATATATATTAGAGGCCCGGTGCACGAAATTCGTGCACAGGGGGCAACGGGGAGAGTGTCCCTCAGTCTGGCCTGCACCCTCTCCAATCTGGGACCGCTAGTGGGATAACCAGCAGTTGGACATCCCTCTCACAATTCAGAACTGCTGGCTCCTAACCACTTGCCTGCCTGCCTGATTGCCCCTAACTGCTTCTGCCTACCAGCCTGATTGTCCCTAACTGCTCCCCTGCTGGCTTGATTGCCCCTAACCACCTCTGCCTCGGGCCACACCCAGTACCCAGGATTCCCTCCTCCAGCTGACCACAGGCACCCGGGATCCGGGCTGCCCTCCCTCTGGTCAACCATAGGCGCCCAGGCTGGCTGCAGCTCCAGGGGATGTTGGGCAGGTGGCTTCGCCTGTGCTGCAGCTGCAAGTGCTGGCACCCAGGCCTGCAGGGTGGGAGGCTTCTCTGTCTCCCAGGCCACAGCCAGCCACAGGTGCTGGCGCCTGGACTGCAGGCGGGCAGCTTCTCCATCTTCCCTTGGATGCAGTGGGGGTGACTTCTCTGTCTGGCTATGGCCTGGGATCATAGGGCAGGTGGCTTCTTCATCTCCCAGGATGCAGCCAGCCTCAGGTAATGGGGCCCGGTTTCTCCATCTCCCCCAGGACGTGGGGCGGGTGGACATGAGGTTGGCGGCTTCTCCAGCTGGCTTTAGCCTGGGATCATGGGGAAGGTGGCTTCTTTGTCTCCCAGGTCACATCCACCCTCATGCGCTGGCACCCGGTTTCTTGTCTCCCCCAGGATGTGGGGTGGGCGGCTTCTCCAGCTGGCTGCAGCTTGGGATCATGGGGCAGGCGGCTTCTTCGTCTCCTGGGCCGCATCCAGCCTCAGGTGCTGGGGCCCGGTTTCTCCATCTCCCCAGGATGTGGGGCAGGTGGACGTGAAGCTTCTGAGGCTGGCTACAGCCTGGGATCATGGGGCAGGCAGCTTCTTGGTCTCCGTGGCTGCATCCAGCCTCAGGCACTGGTGCCTGACTTCTCTGACTCCCACAGGCCCAGAGAGGCTGGGGGGCAGGGCTGCCACCATGTTCTCAGTTTAATTTGCATACTCACTCTGATTGGCTGGTTTGCATGGCTGGGGCGTGGCTGGTAGGCATGGCTTTTGAGTGTAGCGGAGTGATGATTTGCATATTACTCTTTTATTAGATAGGATAATATAAATATATAAAAGAAAGTATATATATATGTATATACATATGCATATATATACACATATATATACACACACACATTTATATACACACACATATATGTATATACACACACACACATATATATATGTATATATATATATATATATATATATACACACATATATATATGTATATATATATATATATATATATATACACACATATATATATATATATATACAGAGAGAGAGAGAGAGAGAGAGGCAAGATTATTATGACCACCCCATCAGTACTTTGTTGAGCTACCTTTTGCCTTCAAAACTGTGGCAATTCTTCTTGGCATTGACTCCACAAGATGTTGAAAGGTGATGTGAAGAATCTGACACCATGCCTGTTGAACAGCACTGTGCAGTTCTGTGAGACTTGATCATTGTGGAACGAGCTGCCTGATGGCTCTTTTAACTTTATTCCACAAATGCTCAATTGGATTGAGATCTGGTGATTACGGGGGCCACCTAAGCAAGGTAAAGTCTCCCTCATGTTCTTGAAACCACTCCAAACAATATGAGCACCATGGCATGGTCCATTGTCTTGTTGGAAAAAGCCATCTCCATTGGGATACACCATTAAAATGATAGGAAGAATTTGATCAGCAATGATACTTAGGTAAGTTGTGCTATTCAGACGTTATTCCACATGAATTAAAGGGCCCAAATCATGCTGGGAACACATGCCTCAAACCATACACTGCCCCCACCAGCTTGAAGGATTGTACTCATGCATGTGGGGTGCATACTGTCATGCTGTTTCCACAAAATTCTCACTCTGCCATCTGCGTGATGCAACTGGAAAAATGATTCATCAGACCACATGACTTTTTTCCAATGCTCGACTGTCCAATTCTTGTGTTCCTGTGAGAATTGGAAACATTTTTATCTTGATGACTGCAGACAGCAAAGGTGTTCCAACAGGCCTTTAGCTTCCATATCCCATATGATGCAGTGTATGGCTAATTTGCTTACAAACGTCAGGTGGTCATAATAATCTGGCCACTCAGTGTATATAAATTCCCCCTGCCTTTAATCTATCTATCTATCTATCTGTGTATTTGTCTACTGTTGGAAAAGGAGAATAATAGAGAGCATATAGGCCTGAGTTGGTGGTTGGAATTAATAAGCTATTAGTAGAAGACAGAACAAGTGAGGAGAGGAAATTCAGAAGCAAAAAAAGAAAAGAAAAACTAGCAAATAATCAAAAAAACCACAACAAGAAGACAGAAAGAAAAAGGAAATAAAATGAAGAAAATAATTTGGATAGTGAAGAAAGACAATAGAGAAGTGTTCATGGACTTGGAGCAGGGGAGAGGAAAATAGATATATGAGTAAGATCAATTTTTAACAGGGAGTAATGAGAAAGAATAGAGAAAAACTAAAGCATGAACAGGGTAAGAAAAGAAAAGGACGAAAAAGGGGCAAAGTGAGGAAGAGAGTTTCTGCATAAAGGAAAAGAAATGTAATAGAGTAAAATAATGCTAAATAAAAAATAAAAAAATGTAGAATACTAATCACAAAATAAAGAAAAAAATAAAATAAAACTTTAACAAAAGGTAAAATAATAGTAATAATAATAATAAATAAAAATATAATAATAAAAATGTAAAATCCGGTAGGAAAGATTTTAGTTTCTTTTTCTTTTTTTTAAAATTTCTTTATTGATTAAAGTATCACATATTTGTCCTCATCCCCCCATTCCCATCCCACACCCCTCCCCACACATGCCCCCACACCCCTGTTGTCCTTAACAGCTGGTGAGACTCATATGCTTGCACACAAATCCTTTGGTTGATCACTCCCCTTTACCCCCACCCTTCCCTAACCTCCCTCTGAGGCCTGACAGTCTGATCCATGCCTCCTTGTTTCTGGGTCTGTTCTTGTTCATCAGTCTATGTTGTTCATTATTTCCGCTAGATGATTGAGATCATGTGCTATTAGAAATACACTTATAAGAACCGAAAATGAGACAAGCAATAATGGTTGTGCTGACAGGCAAATGAATCGGTCTGTAGTGAGTTTTTTTCTGAGCCAACAGTTCTTTTGAGACCCAATTTCAATGTCCAACAGTTCCTTATGTGTTCATGTCAGCACTGACATTACAGTTCTGGATGGTGGACAAATGGTGGTAATGCAGGTCCGACTCTATCTGGTTTGGTCCTGGGCAACCTGCAGTGATGCACAGCTGCTAACTGCTAGTATGGGAAGGCCACGTCAGCGTCTTCCATCTCTGGACTGCTTCTCTTCTGTCTTCATGGCTGGAGTAGTCCTGTCAATTCTTCTCTGTTGCTGGAATCCACATGGTCTCAGAGTTGTTTTCTGAAAATATACAAACATATTCTCGACCAAAAGTTAATAAAGGAATATTTTCTATAAATTTGACTTGGGATCCTATTTCATTTTTTGCCCAAATGATTTTCCTCTGGCTTGTTTTGACACCTTGTGTGTTTTTCATGGGTGTCTTGCTTTTAGCCTTACAATTAATTTTCTAAAGTATTAATTTTCTAGATGTAATTTACTTACAGGATATTTTTCCATACATGATATTCCTCTACTATCCCCTCCTTTTTTGATTTAAATCATAGGAGGCTTTTGAAAATGTTATAATGTAGTCTTGATGGATTTTAAATTTTAATTTTTTTCACTATAATATTACTATTTTAAGTTCATTACATGGTGCACAATTTTATCATGAGATGAACTACCAATAAAAATTTTAGTTAACACTTTAGGAACACCTTTTTGTCCTGTACAATTAATTTTTCTAGAATATTCGCTTGTTTCAACTAGCCAATTTAAATTTGCCTGAAAACTTGACTACTATTTTACTGTCAAATTTATTACTCTAACAACAATCTTATTTTACCCTGTAAATATTGGTGGAAGGGATTATTTGCCTTCTTAAGTAGATCCTGAGCATTCCTGGTGGAAGGCTGGATTTAGATATCGTAACCCACTTCCTTACACCATGGGTACAAGACAACTCAAACAATTCTTGTTGGAGTGAGAGGGCAGCTGCTGTCGGCCAAGTCTCTGTCGGTCACCTGGGTCCTGATCTGAGCTGGGCATGGGAAGCACAAAGCAGCCATGGGGGCAGGAGACCTCCCTCAGAAGGGGCTAGGGTTCAGGCCCCTGCAATGTTGGGGGTGTGAGGGTCTGTGCCCCACCTCTGTTGATCCCCAAATTCTCTCCTGAGGGCCCCTCTGTGACTGTGCCTGTCTTAGGTTGTTCCTTCCTTGAGGAATCTTACCCGTCTCTGGCTAACCAGCCATCCTCCGGGGCCAAGCAGGGTGACGTGAGGTTCAGTTTTGTCTCCTTGGTAGCCTATGCCCCCGTGGCCTCCAGGCCCAGCACCTGCCTTGGGATCCCCTAGCCTGCTGGTGAAGCCCCAGCACTGATCACATATCTTGTGGAACCCGGGTTTCTTCTCCAGGGAGGGCTCAGTTCACCCCACTGGGTGAGAGACAGATCCATGGCACCCATTATCACGAGACTTCAACCTCAACATGAACAGAGAGCTCATGCAACAGCTGGGAGCAATTGAATTGTGAGAAGAGGGTCTCTTTTGGCCTAAAGGTTAAGAGGGACCAATATAGAATGCTCAGGTGCCTTCCCATGAGGCCCTCTACACAATGAGAAGGATTAAATCCTTACATGTCCTTTTTAAATTGCTGACAGACATTCAAAGAAATAGTTTTTACGTTTGCTTGGGATAATTGTATATTATGCTGTTGTAATTCTAAAGTATCAAGAGATGTGTTAAGTTTGTCTCCAAGCACCAAACAGATGATATTTTTTTTCCCCCCAAGGGTGTGAGTAACTATTATAAGTACAGGGGTGATCCAAATCTGGGAAAAATTTTAATGATAGTGTAGAATAATATCATGTAAGCATATTCTTTGTTCTAGTCCATGGCAATTCCCTTTCAAACTGGCTTTCCATTTCTTTTTATATAGACAAGGTCTTAGTTACATTTTCTGCACCTCTACCGGGGGCACGTAGTGATAGTAGTGACACCCTTTCGTTGGTGTCCACACAACCCAGAAACCTCTCTTTAATTGTACACACAAAGGGGCATTGTTTTGATTTCATGTCATACAAAAGGGAAGCTGGGTGGAGACCCCTGTGTATTTATACTTTCTTGCCCCACCCATGCACCTCCTGGATGACCAAGGTGTTTGGTATTATTGGTAACTACATTAGTCAGGGGATCAGCCCACGTAAGGGGTCTTACCCATGAAGGGTCAGGAGCATAAGACCAAAATACTTACCCTCTTGTCCCAGGTAAAATTACCATACATCTGATGATTGCTAGCGTGGCTAGAAAAGCATTCTCAGGCATTCTTGGGTTTCTGGTTACCTCACAATTTCTTCCCTGAGGTTTGATGTTCTGATTGATGTTTCTCTGTTTCTGGATCTATTTTCCCCCCCATCAGTTTATATTGTTCATTATATTCCACAAATGAGTGAGATCATGTGATATTTATCTTTCTCTGCCTGGCTTATTTCACTAAGCATAATGTTCTCCATCTCCATCCATATTGTTGCAAATGGTAATAGCTCTGTCTTTTTTTACCACAGCGTAGTATTCCATTGTGTAGATGTACCACAGTTTTTTAATCCACTCATCTGCTGATGGGCACTTAGGCTGTTTCCAAATCTTAGCTATGGTGAATTGTCCTGCTATGAACATAGGGGTGCATAAATCCTTTCTGATTGATGTTTCCAGTTTCTTGGGATATATTCCTAGAAGTGGGGTCACTGGGTCAAATGGGAGTTCTATTTTTAGTTTTTTAAGGAAACTCCATACTGTTTTCCACAGTGGCTGCACCAGTCTGCATTTCCACAAGCAGTGCACGAGGGTTCCTTTTTCTCCACATCCTCTCCAGCACTTGTCATTTGTTGACTTGTTGATAATGGCCATTCTGACAGGTGTGAGATGGTACCCCATTGTTGTTTTGATTTGCACCTCTCTAATGATTAGTGATTTAGAGCAGGTTTTCATGTGTCTCCTGGCCTTCCTTCTGTCTTCTTTCGAAAAGTGTCTATTTAGATCAGTTGCCCATTTTTTGATTGGATTATTTTCTTTTTGTTAAGCTCCATGAGTTCCCTGTAAATGGTGGAGATTAAACCCTTATTGTTGACATCATTGGCAAATATGTTCTCCCATGTTGTGGGCTTTCTTGTTGTTTTATTGATGGTTTCCTTTGCTGTGCAAAAGCTTTTTATTTTGATTTAGTCCCATTTGTTTATTTTCTCTTTAGCTTCCATTGCCCTAGGAGCAGTATCAGTGAAGAAGTTCTTTTGGCATATGTCAGAGATTTTTCTGCCTGTAGATTCCTCTAGTATTTTTATGGTTTCCTGTCTTATGTTTAAGTCCTTGAATCATTTTGAGTTTATTTTTGTATGATGTAAGTTGGTGGTCTAGTTTCATTTTTTTGCATGTATCTGTCCAAGTTTCCCAACACCATTTATTGAAGAGACTGTCTTGACTCCATTGTATGTTCATGCCTCCTTTGTCAAATATTGAGCATAGTGATTTGGATCAATTTCTGGGTTCTCTATTCTGTTCCATTGATCTATATGTCTGTTCTTGTGACAATACCAGGCAGTTTTGAGAACAGTGGCTTTGTAATATAGCTTGAAATCTGGTATGGAGATCCCACCTACTTTATTCTTCTTTCTCAGGATTGCTGTGGCTATTCGGGGTCTTTTTTTATTCCAGATGAATTTTTGGAAAGTTCGTTCTAGGTCTGTGAAGTATGCCGTTGGTATTTTAATGGGAAGTGCATTGAAATTATCGATTGCTTTGGGTAGTATGGACATTTTAATGATGTTGATTCTACCAATCCATGAGCATGGTATGTTCTCCCATCTGTTTATGTCTTCCTCTATCACTTTTTTCAGTGTTGTGTAGTTTTCCACATTTAGGTCTTTTACCTCCTTAGTTATGTTAATTCCTAGGTATCTTAATTTTTGAGGTGTGATGGTAAATGGGATTGCTTTTTTAGTCTCTCTTTCTGTAAGTTCATTATTGGTGTATAGAAATGCCATAGATTTATTAGCACTTATTTCATATCCTGCTACTCTGCCGAATTCATTTATTAAGTCTAGTAATTTTTTGATGGAGTCTTTAGGGTTTTCTATGTACAGTATCATGTAATCTGCAAATAAGGACAGTTTTACTTCTTCTTTTCCAATTTGGATGCCTTTTATTTCTTCTTCTTGTATGATTGCAATGGCTAGTATTTTCAACACTATGTTGAACAGGAGTGGTGAGAGTGGGCATCCCTGTCTTGTTCCTGTTCTTAGGGGAAATGGTTTTAGTTTTGCCCATTGAGTATGATGTTGGTTGTGGGTTTGTCATATATAGCTTTTATTATGTTGAGGTATGAGCCTTCTATTCCCAGCTTGTTGAGAGTTTTTATCTAGAAAGGGTGTTGGATTTTGTCAAATGCTTTATCTGCATCAATTGATACGACTATATGGTTTTTATCTCTCAATTTGTTTATGTGTTGTATCACGTTTATTGATTTGCAAATATTGTACCATCCTTGCATCCCAGGGATAAATCCTACTTGGTCGTGTTGTATGATATTTCTGATGTATTGCTGGATTCGATTTGCTAGAATTTTGTTGAGGATTTTGGCATCTATGTTCATGAGGGATATTGGCCTGTAATTCTCTTTCATTGTGTTATCTTTATCTGGTTTTGGTATTAGGGTGATGCTGGCTTCATAGAAGGAGCTTGGAAGTGTTCCTTCTTCTTGAATTTTCTGGAATAGTCTGAGGAGGATAGGTTTTAGCTCTTCCTTGAATGTTTTATAAAACTCCCCTATGAAGCTGTCTGGCCCCGGGCTTTTTTTTGCTGGAAGCTTTTTGATGACTGCTTCAATTTCTTCCATAGTTATCAGCCTATTGAGATTTTTAGTCTCTTCCTGAGTAAGTTTTGGAAGGTTGTGTTTTTCTAGGAATGTGTCCATTTCCTCCAGGTTGTCTACTTGTTGGAGTAGAGTTGTTCATAGTACTTTTTGACAGTACTTTGTATTTCTGTGGGGTCTGTTGTTATTTCACCTCTTTCATTTCTGATTTTGTTTATTTGGGTACTCTCTCTTTGCTACTTGGTGAGCCTGGTTGGAGGTTCATCAATCTTGTTTATCCTTTCCAAGAACCAGCTCTTGGTTTTGTTGATCTTGTGTATTGTTTTTTTTGGTCTCTAGGTCATTCATTTCTGCTCTCATCTTTTTTATTTCCTTTTTTCTCCTCCCTGTGGGCTTTTCTTCTTGGTCCCTTTCCAATTCTTTGAGTTGTTGAGTTAGATGATCTATTACCATTTTTTCTTGTTTTTTCAGGTAGGTCTGTAGAGCTATACATTTCCCTCTCAGGACTGTTTCATTGTGTCCCATAGGATTTGCAATGTTGTGTTTTTATTGTCATTAGTCTCCAGGATGTTTTTAATTTCTTCTTTGATCTCATTGATAACCCAATCATTGTTTAGTAGCATGCTATTCAGTTTCCAAGTGTTTTAATTTTTAGAATGTTTTTATTGTAGTTTATTTCTAATGTTATGCCATTGTGGTCTGAGAAAATGTTTGATATGATTTTGAATTCGGGGAGACTTTGCTTGTTACCCAATATGTGGTCTATTTTTGAGAATGTCCCATGTGCACTTGAAAAGAACGTATATTCCATGGCTTTGGGGTGAAATACTCTGAAGATGTCAATTAGATCCATCTGATCTAGTGTGTCATTTAGAATTACTGTTTCTTTGCTTATTTTTTGTCCAAAGGATTTATTCATTGATGTCAGTGGAGTATTAAAGTCCCCTACTATGACTGTATTGATGTCGATCTCTCCCTTGATATCTTCCAGCAGATTTTTTATGTATTTGGGCGCTCCTGCGTTGGGTGCATATACGTTTACCAGAGTTATATCTTCTTGCTGGATTGTTCCCTTTAGTATTATGTAGTGGCCTTCCTTAACTCTTATCATGGCCTTTACTTTGAGGTCTATTTTATCTGATATAAGTATCGCAACCCCAGCTTTTTTCTCATTTCCATTTGCCTGAAAAATGTTTTTCCATCCCTTCACTCTCAGTCTGTGTGAATCTTTTGCTCTAAGGTGGGTCTCTTGTAGACAGCAAATATATGGGTCATGTTTTCTTATCCATTCAGCTACCCTATGTCTTTTGATTGGTGCATTTAATCCATTTACGTTTACTGTTATTATTGATAAGTACCTGTTTGTTGACATATTTTTCCTTAGTGTTTGTGTTTCTTCTTGCCTTTCTCTTTCTTCTTTTTAAAGCAGCCCCTTTAGCATTTCTTGCATTGCTGGCTTGGTAATGATGAACTCTCTTAGCCCTTTTTTGTCTGTGAAGCTTCTGATTCCACCTTCAATTTTGAATGATTGGGTATAGTATTCTTGGATTCAGTCCCTTGTTTTGCATCACTTTGTATATTTCATTCCATTCCCTTCTGGTCTGGTGTGTTTCTGTTGAGAAATCAGTTGATATTCTGATAGGAGATCCCTTGTAGGTAACTTTCTGTTTCTCTCTGGCAGCCTTTAAGATTCTTGCTTTGTCGTTGGTGTTCGTCAGTTTAATTATAATGTGTCTTGGTGTCAGTCTTTTGGGTTTCAACTTGTTTGAGACTCTGTGTACTTCTTGAACTTGGATAGTTTTTTTTCTTGCCAATATCAGGGAAGTTTTTGTCATTATTTCTTCTAACATGTTTTCTATTCCTTGCTTCTCTTCCTCTCCTTCTTTTATCCCTATTATTCGAAGGTTGTTTCGTTTTGTGTTGTCCCGAAGCTCCCTTAGGCTCTCCTCTTGCTCTTTAAGTCTTCTTTCCAGTTGCTGCTGTGTTTGTGTATTTTTTCCTACCTTGTCTTCTAATTCGCTGATGCGGTCCTCAGCCTCTTCTATTCTACTGTTTAAGCCTTCCATTGTGTTCTTTATTGCAGATATGTCGTTCTTCATCTCCTCTTGGTTTCTTTTCATGTTGGTGACATTTTCATTCAGCTCCTTATAGTTCTCATCTGTATTTGTCATCCATCCTTTTAAACATCCTTATAATGAATACTCTGAATTCTTTCTCTGTTAAGCTGCTAGCCTCAAGTTCATTTAACTCCCTTTCTGGTGACTCCTCTTTTTCCTCCCTTTGGGAATTTCCTTTTTTTCTCCCCATGTTTTCCTGTAATGTTTTAATTGTAGATCTGCTTGCTTTGCTACCCAGGTTCTTTTGCGGATGGTGCTACTGGTGTAATCTCTCAGTTCTCCTGGGCTTGGTAATCTAGTGTAGCTCCCTACTTGAGCTACTTGGGTTCTCTTGATGTAGGCCTGCAAGCTTGAGAGGCACAACTGTGGTGTCTAAAAGTCAGAAGCTATGAAATGGAGTGTCCCAGTTTTTGCTGTCTTGCACCGTTAGTTGAAATCATGCGTGTCCAGTGGGGACTCACAGTGGCACCCAGGGACCGTCTGTTGGGAGAGCTCCCAGTGGCTCCCACTAGCACCCTGTGTGTAGATGGTATCAGGGTGCCTGCCTGTTGTAAATTCACTTCTGTGGAGGTGTGTTTGCAGGCGCAGAGCTTTGATGCACTCTGAGGGGCCCTGGCACTGAAGTTAAACAGCTAGGGTGTATATGGGAAGTTATTCAGGAGAAAGGAGTTCAGAGTTTCTTCTGTGGGGCAGCGTGTCCTTAGCTGTACAAATCACACCCAGCAGGGCCTCAAAGCAGCTCCCCAGAGGACCCTGTGGATATATGGGCTCAGGACGCCTTCCCTTGCTGTGGCCGTGAGTTTGCCCGCCCTTGAGTGTGCACGAACTGGTGGCGATCCCGCCGGCACAAAGCTCTGAGGGACCCTGGCCCTGAAGTTGCACCGCAGGCGTGTCCATGGGCAGTTATTTAGGAAGAGGCAATTCAGAGATTCTACTGCAGGGCTGCGCACCCTTGACTGTGCAGAATCACCCCCTTGGGGGCTCTCAGTGGTTCCCAAGCACTGCCTGGGTAGTGGATTGCCTGGGTGCCTATGGGCTGAGGCTGCAGCGAATCCTGAGTTCCGGTGCTGGGGAGGGGGAGGTTGTACTTACTGCTTTTAGCGGCACACTTTTGGAGGTGGAGGTCTCAGGGTTTTCCCATCTGCAGCTGCGGTGGCAGGTCTTCCACAAGAGTGGCTGTAGTGACCAAGTTTGCTTCCAAGACCAGACTGGGTGGTGGTAAGGTTAGGATTGTAGTCTCTAGCAGTTCCATTCTTAAAGATGGCAGAGTCTCTGTGCCACTAGTGTCCTCCCAGAGTGTTTGCAGCAGCCGCGGGGTTTTGCCAACCAAGACTGCCTGGATTGAAAGCCCCCTGGAAGAACTGCAGGGTCTAACTGTCCCTATTTCACTCACACACACACACACATGTCCACACACACCTCTATCACTCCTTCACTCAGTCACACACTCACCCTCCCTACCTTCCTGCCGGTCGCCATTTTCTTGACAAGATTTTAGTTTCTTAAGTAAAAGTTAAAAAAAATAAAAAAGTGAAGTAGTGAAGGTCGTTCACTTCCTATACTCTTCTGCTTGGCACGTCTGTTTCCTGTCAGGTAGTCAGCACAGTGTTGAAGTTCCCTGTGATCCACCTTTCCTCTGTGTCATAAGCCACAACCCTGTTTTCAAGCCGGTGGGATCTCTCTGCTTACTTTGTTTCTGTTGTATTTACACAAGAGTCAATTTATGACACGCCCTGAGTGGCAGTGTTTCTTTAGTAATATTCAGGGCTAAAAGGCCCCTCTATCCAGTGTTTAGATTGTTCTTTCCCTGCCATACTTAATACTTGGTTGGAGGGATAGACTGTCCCAGAGTTGGTTTCCTGTGCGTCTCTTCTCCTTCTGTTCCCCAGCTTCCACAAAAAGAACTTTCCCCTGCAGTATTGGTGAGTGTTTTTAATTGGAGGATTTTATGCACTGGACTTAGCAAGCAAAAGCAAGGATGTAAAAAGTAAAATAAGGCCAAGGAAGCATGCAGACATGTGTCTTTTCCTGAGCACTGTGCAGCCATTATAGAACTTCAGGCTGCCTTCCCGGGCCCAGCGAAGCTATGGGCTAATATCTAGAGTCCCCTTCTACCAGCAGCCCTGTGGACCCCTTTCCACATTCAAGGGCTACTCTGACCCCCAATAACCATGGATTTTGTGGGGCAGTCTTCTTCTGAGACTCTTGTCCCCGCTGCATGTGTTTCTCCCTCCAGGCTGAATCCCAGAACTCACCTTTCTCTCGGCGATTTCTGACCTTTCTGTCCATGGATTGCCTCAACCAGACAACCTTCCAGACAAAGACCTGTGCTGTGAGTGAAGCCCAGGTCCTGGGTGCCTAACAGCAGCTGGAGGGAAGCCAGTATCCCAGGTGCCAGAGGGAAGCTGGTGCCGATAGACAGGGGAAGGAAGGCCTACTCTTGCACTAATTTCATGCATTGGGCCTCTAGTAAATATATATTTTGTGCTATTTACCTCACTAAACTTATCAGGTCTAGGTCAATTTTTAAGTTTCTGATCAAATTTTTAGGTTTCTCAATACTATTATGTACTCTGCAAATAATGACAATTTTACTTCTTTATTTTCAATTTGTATGTTATATATTTTTGTCTTTTTGACTGATTGCTCTAACTGACACTTTCAGTTCCATATAGTATAGTTGTAGTGAAAGTTGACAGCTTTGGGCATTCTTGATTTTAAGGAATATGCTTTTATTTTCTTCTTTTTGAATATAATAATAGTTGTTTTTTTCATATGTGGCTATTGTTCTGTTGAGATATGCTTTCTCATTTTCAACTTTGCTGAGAATTTTATCATAATTGCTAAATTTTTTTTAAAAAATTCTACATCTATTGATATAACCATGTAATTTTAATTATTTGTTATGTTTATGTGGTATATTACATTTATTGATTTGTGAATATTTATACCAACATTACATGCCATAGATAAATTACACTTCATCATTGTGTATAATTTATAATTTATTTCTAGATTCCATTGTCTAATATTTGGTTTAAGATATTTACATCTAAATTTGTCAGAAATATAGGCTTATAATTATCTTCCTTTCTAGAGTTTTTTTCTGATTTTAAAATTAGAATAATGCTGGCTCTGTAAAATAAGCTTGGGATTTGCCTTCTGTTTAGTATTTTTGAAATAGTTATAAAATGAGGTGTTAATTATTCTTGTATTGTTTTGTAAAATTTTCCTGTAAAGTCATTCAGTCAAAAATTTGGGAGTGTTGAAGTTTTTTCTTTACAGCTTCAATTTCGTTAGTTATAATCAGTCTGTTCAGATGTACTCATATTTATTGATTTAGTTTAGGAAGAATGTGTGCTTGTATGAGTTTTTCCAAAGATTTTAAATGCATTTTCCGCATCCATTTATATGATCATATGGGTTTTTATCCTAATTTTTATGTGGTGTACCATGTAAATTGATATTTGAATATTATACTAACTTTTCATCCCTGAGGTGTAAAATAATGGTTAAAATAATTATTTTTTTTTCATTTTATAGTGTCAGTTAATTATTGTTTATATCTGAAATATTTTCTTAGAGCTTCTCTTTAAAAAATATTTATTAAGTTTGTTTATCTTTTCAAAGAACAAGCTCTTGGTTTTAAAGATTTGTGTATTTTTTAGACTCTATTCTGTTATTTTGCTCTGAACTTTATTGTATTTTTCTACACATTGAGCTTTGTTTTTGGTGTTTTTTATTCCTTTGTAAAAAGTAAGGCTTATTTAGTAAAAAAAAGTTAGTTAGATTTTAATTGTTTATAGGTTGGCCAGTAATGCTATACATTTTCCTCTTATACTTTTTTAAAGTATATTTTGTATTGATTTCAGAGAGGAAGGTAGAAGGAGAGAGATGGAAACATCAATTACTAAGAGAATCAGCTGCCTCCTGCATGCCCCTACTGTGGATCAAGCCTATAACCTGGAATATGCCCTTGACTTGAATCAACCCAGGACCCTTAAGTCCACAGACTGATGCTCTATTTACTGAGCCAAACCAGCTAGGGCCATCTTAGGACTTAAAAAAATGTTTTCATTGATCTTTTAGAGAGAGTGGAAGTTTAGGGAAAGAGAGATAGAAACATTGATAAGAGAGAGGCATGGATTGACTGTCTATGGCAAGCCCTTTACCAGATATCAAACCTGAAACCCAGGCATGTTCCAAGACAGGGGATCAAACCAGGGATCTCTTGGTTCATGGGTTCATGTTCAACCATTGAGCCAGGCCCTCTTAGGACCTTTATGATGAGTTCCAGAGGTGGTTGTTTCATTTTTTCTTTGTTTTCAATTATATTTTAACTTTATAGTTGATTTTATTGTTAACCCAATAATTGTTCAGCAACATTATTATCATAGATAGGGTGCACCAGAGTCTCCCCCAATAGCCATGATGGTGTAAGAGATGGTTTTCACACTGAGTGTGCTAAAGCTAGGAAAATAACTGGATAGAGATTGAGCATGCCATGAGCTAGAAAGATAAATGGTTGGGGCTGAGCATGAGAAAAGCTAGAAAGAGAATTAAGTACATTTTTAAAAGCCTCCCCTCCTCTGTGGGCTTGAGTTAAAAGTGGGGATGCTTTGAGATGACAGTCATCTTTCTCTCAGGTTGTGGCACCTGAATAAACCCCTTTTATTTTCACCAATAACAGTATCATGAGTTTAGTTTTTGTTGCTGCAGGCAGCTGAATCTGAATTTTGGTTAAAATTTTTGTTGGCCCAAGTAAAATAGCATGGACCTTGATAAGTCCCAAAAGGCCCAACTGGGATCCCATCTGCCTGTGGCAAACCAACCCAGGAAAGGGACTGTGGAGACTTCCAAGCAATTGATGAGAGTTTTCCTTGGGGAATTTCACTGCATTCATTCTCAGGGTGTCCGCTGCCTGAAATGCTTGGATCATGAAAGGATCCAGATAGTAGCATTTGCAAGTCCTCTTGGGCTAGATGACATTTAGGTCTTTTCAGGAATACTTGTGGTATCAGATGGCAGAAGATAAGGTTCTAGGACTTGCTTGTGAGCACTCATTTGCATAGTAATAGAATATGGATCTAAGTTATTTTCATATATTCTCACTTTGTCTGAGGTTCTTCTGTGGTTACAGTTTTGGGTTTGTACTCTCATGCCATAGGTGGTTGTTGTTTTTGTTTTTAATTCTGAAGAGAGTCCACTGGGCCAATTTAGCAGATTGGTCCATGTACAAATATGACACAATGACTAAGAAGGAATTTTTTTTTATTTTTTTTATTTTTATTTTATTTTTTTCCAATTTTTTTATTAAGGTATTATATGTGTACATATCTTACCATTGCCCCCCCCACCCCACTCCCATATATGCCCTCACCCCCCAGAGTTTTGCGTCCATTGGTTATGCTTATATGCATGCATACAAGTCCTTTGATTGATCTCTTATCTTCCCCACCTCTCCCTAACCTTCCTGCTGTAATTTGACACACTGTTTGATGCTTTACTGCCTCTGTATCTATCTTTTTTGTTCAAGTTTTTAATGTTCTTTATTATCCATAAATGAGTGAGATCATGTGGTATTTTTCTTTCATTGACTGGCTTATTTCACTTAACATAATGTTCTCCAATTCCATCCAGGTTGCTGCAAATGGTAAGAATTCCTTCTTTTTATGGCAGCATAATATTCCATTGTGTAAATGTACCATAGTTTTCTGATCCAGTCATCTGCTGATGGGCACCTAGGCTGTTTCCAGATCTTAGCTATTGTAAATTGTGCTGCTATGAACATAGGGGTGCATATATCCTTTCTTATTGGTGTTCCCAGTTTCTTAGGATATATTCCTAGGAGTTGGATTACTGGGTCAAATGGGAGTTCTATTTTCAGTTTTTTGAGGAAACTCCATACTGTTCTCCACAGTGGCTGCACCAGTCTGCATTCCCACCAGCAGTGCACGAGGGTTCCTTTTTCTCTGCATCCTCGCCAACACTTGTCGTTTGTTGATTTGTTGATGATAGCCATTCTGATAGGTGTGAGATGATAGCGCATTGTTGTTTTGATTTGCATCTCTCGGATAATTAGTGACGTTGAGCATGTTTTCATGTGTCTCTTGGCCTTCCTTCTGTCTTCTTTGGAAAAGATTCTATTTAGGTCCGTTGCCCATTTTTTTATTGAATCATTTATCTTCCTTTTATTAAGTTGCATAAGCTGCCTGTAGATGTTGGAGATTAAACCTTTATCAGTGATGCCATTTGCAAATATGTTCTCCTATGCAGTGGGCTTTCTTGTTGTTTTGTGGATGGTTTCTTTTGCTGTAAAAAAGCTTGTTATTTTGATGTAGTCCCATTTGTTTATTTTCTCTTTAGCTTCTATTGCCCTAGGGGCAGTATCGGTGAAGAAGTTCTTTTGACATATGTCTGAGATTTTGCTGCCTGTGGATTCCTCTAGTATTTTTATGGTTTCCCGTCTTATGTTTAAGTCCTGTATCCATTTTGAGTTTATTTTTGTGTATGGCGTAAGTTGGTGATCTAGCTTCATTTTTTTGCATGTCCAATTTTCCCAACACCATTTATTGAAGAGACTGTCTTTCTTCCATTGTATGTTCATGCCTCCTTTGTCAAATATTAATTGAGCATAGTGGTTTGGATCAATATCTGGATTCTCTATTCTGTTCCATTGATCTATATGTCTGTTCTTGTGCCAATACCAGGCTGTTTTGAGAATAGTGGCTTTGTAATACAGCTTGAAATCTGGTATTGAGATCCCTCCTACTTTATTCTTCTTTCTCAGGATTGCTGTGGCTATTAGGGGTCTTTTTTTATTCCAGATGAATTTTTGGAGAGTTCTTTCAAGGTCTGTGAAATATGCCATTGGTATTTTAATGGGGAGTGTACTGAATCTATAGATTGCTTTGGGTAGTATGGACATTTTAATGATGTTGATTCTACCAATCCATGAACATGGTATGTTCTTCCATCTGTTTACGTCTTCCTCTATCTCTTTTTTCAGTGTCCTGTAGTTTTCCGTGTATAGGTCTTTTACCTCCATAGTTAAGTTTATTCCTAGGTATCTTAATTTTTTTGGTGCAATGGTAAATGGAATTGCCTTTTTAGTCTCTCTGTCTGTAAGTTCACTATTGGTGTATAGAAAGGCCATAGATTTCTTGGCGTTAATTTTGTATCCTGCTACATTGCCGAATTCATTTATTAAGTCTATTAGTTTTTTGACGGAGTTATTTGGATTTTTTATGTACAATATCATGTCGTCTGCAAATAAAGACAGCTTTACTTCTTCTTTTCCAATTTGGATGCCTTTTATTTCTTCTTCTTGTCTAATTGCAATAGCTAATACTTCCAGTACTATGTCAAACAGGAGTGGTGAGAGTGGGCATCCCTGTCTTGTTCCTGTTCTTAGGGGAAATGTTTTTATTTTTTGTCCATTGAGTATGATGTTTGCTGTGGGTTTGTCATATATAGCTTTTATTATGTTGAGGTATGAGCCTTCTATTCCCACCTTGTTGAGAGTTTTTATCAAGAAAGGGTGTTGGATTTTGTCAAATGCTTTTTCTGCATCAATTGATATGACTATGTGATTTTTATCTCTCAATTTGTTTATGTGATGTATCACATTTATTGATTTGCGGATATTGTACCATCCTTGCATTCCTGGGATAAATCCTACTTGGTCATGGTGTATGATCTTTCTGATGTACTGCTGGAGCCGATTTGCTAGAATTTTGTTGAGGATTTTGGCATCTATGTTCATGAGGGATATTAGTCTGTAATTCTCTTTCATTGTGTTGTCCTTATCTGGTTTTGGTATTAGGGTGATGCTGGCTTCATAGAAGGAGCTTGGACGTGTTCCTTCCTCTTGAATTTTTTGGAATAGTCTGAGGAGGATAGGTTTTAGTTCTTCCTTGAATGTTTGGTAAAACTCCTGTGAAGCCATCAGGCCCCGGGCTTTTGTTTGCCGGAAGCTTCTTGTAGACTTCTTCAATTTCGTCCATAGTTATTGGCCTATTGAGCTGTTGAGATTCTTCTTGATTGATTTTTGGAAGGTTGTATTTTTCTAGGAATATGTCCATTTCCTCCAGGTTGTCCAGTTTGTTGGAATAGAGCTGTTCGTAGTATTTTGTAACAATCCTTTGTATCTCAGCGGGGTCTGTTGTTATTTCACCTCTTTCATTTCTGATATTGTTTATTTGGGTCCTCTCTCTTTGCTTCTTGGTGAGCCTGGCTATAGGTCCATCAATGTTGTTTATCTTTTCAAAGAACCAGCTCTTGGTTTTGTTGATCTTTTGTATTGTTTCTTTGGTCTCTATGTCATTTATCTCCGCTCTGATCTTTGTTATTTCCTTCCTTCTGGTTACACTGGGCTTTTCTTGCTGCTCTTTTTCTAGCTCTTTGAGTTGTAGGATTAGGTAATTTATTACCATTGTTTCTTGTTTTTTGCAATAGGCTTGTAGAGCTATGAACTTCCCTCTCAAGACTGCTTTCGCTGTGTCCCATAGATTTTGGATTGTTGTGTTTTCATTGTCATTTGTTGCCATGATGTTTTTTATTTCTTCCTTAATCTCTCTGGTGACCCAGTCTTTGTTTAATAGCATGCTGTTTAGTCACCATGTGTTTGATTTCTTTGGATTGTATTTATTGTAGTTGATTTCCAGTTTTATGCCACTGTGATCTGAGAAGATGCTCGATATAATTTCTATCTTCTTGAATTTGAAGAGACTTTGCCTGTGACCCAGCATATGGTCTATCTTTGAAAATGACCCATGTGCACTTGAGAAGAATGTATATTCTGTGGCTCTGGGGTGAAATGCTCTGAAGATGTCAATTAATTCGATCTGGTCTAGTGAGTCATTTAGGATTGCTGTTTCTTTGCTGATTTTTTGTTTAGAGGATTTGTCCAATGGTGATAGTGGGGTATTAAAGTCTCCTACTATGATTGTATTGCTATTAATCTCTCCCTTGATATCCTCCAGGAGTTTTTTTTATGTATTTGGGTGCTCCTATATTGGGAGCGTATATGTTTACCAGAATTATTTCTTCTTGTTGGATTGATCCCTTTAGTATTATGAAGTGGCCTTCCTTATCTCTTGTTATGGCATTTACTTTGAGGTGTAATTTGTCAGATATAAGTATTGCTACCCCAGCTTTTTTTTCATTTCCATTTGCCTGGAAGATATTTTTCCATCCCTTCACTTTCAATCTGTGTGAGTCTCTTGTTCTGAGGTGGGTCTCTTGTAGACAGCATATATATGGGTCATACTTTTTTATCCAGTCAGCCACTCGATGTCTTTTGATTGGAGCATTTAGTCCGTTTACATTTAAAGTTATTACTGAAAGGTATTTGTTTGTAGTCATATCTATTTTTGTGTCTGTATTCCTTCTGACCTGTTTATTTCTTCTTTTTTCAGTATTCCCTTTAGCAATTCTTGCTTTGCTGGTTTGGTGGTGATAAACTCCCTGAGTCTTTTTTTGTCTGCGAAGCTCCTGATTTCCCCTTCAATTTTGATTGATAGTCTTGCTGGATATAGTATTCTTGGATTCAGTCCTTTGCTTTGCAACACTTTGTATACCTCCTTCCATTCACTTCTAGCTTGTTGTGTTTCTGTTGAGTAATCATTTGACAATCTGATGGGTGTTCCTTTGTAGGTAACTCTCTGTCTCTCTCTTGCTGCCTTTAAGATTCTCTCTTTATCATTTATATTTGCCATTGAGATTATGACATGTCTTGGTGTGGGTCTTTTGGGGTTGATCCTGCTTGGGACTCTCTGTACTTGCGTAATTTTTATCTTTCCCATATCCGGGAAGTTTTCTGTCATTATTTCTTCAAATAGATTTTCTAATCCCTGCTGCTCTTCTTGTTCTTCTGGCAGCCCTATTATACGCATGTTACTTCGCTTCATGTTGTCCCGAAGCTCCCTTAGGCTTTCCTCCTGCTTTTTAATTTTTTTTTTCTCCAATTGCTGTTCAGATTGAGCTTGTTTCTGTACCTGATCTTCTAACTCACTAATTCGGTCCTCTGCTTCTTGTAGTCTACTGTTGAAACTTTCCATGGTGTTTTTGATTGTAGCTATATCACTTTTCATTTCTTCCTGATTCTTGCATAAGTTGTTGATTTTCTCATCCATCCGATGTATAAATTCCACGACCATTACTCTGAACTCCTTTTCGGTCATGTTGCAAGCTTCAGTTTCACTAATTTCCTTTCTTGGCGACTCCACATTTTCTTTTCTCTGTGAGTTATTTCGTTTCCCCATTCTGGCTATCACCAGAAAGCTCAAGCTTCTGTTTGTGTGCACCTCGGCTGTGCGCTGTGGGGACTTCGCTCCACCGGAGTTTCACTGAAGTGCTCTGACACTAGGACGTGTGGCTGCCTTTGGTTGGTGGGAACCAGACTTGCCCAGGGTCAGTGTCCCAGTGTTCCGTGTGGTCTCGTGTGCACACTTAGAATCAGGGGCCCTGTCAGCACCACACTGTTGGTATGTGACGAAAATGAGATCCTTAGCATGTGCCAGGAGTCAGAGTTTCCCTGTATCTGCACCAAGAATCGAGTGTCAGAGTCTCTGTTGCCTTGTGCAGTTTCTCGTTGAGAATCAGGGTCCCTGTGTGTGCATGCACCAACAATTGGGGTCATTGGCTCTTAGTGTGAATGCGCTGTGAGTAAGGGATCCCAGGCAGCTGTGTCCGGCATGCCAAATTCCCTGATGTGGAGCTGCATCCTGTGTGTGCTCTCTCTACTGAGCCAAACCGGCTAGGGCACACACTCTCAAATCCCTGAAGGTGAGCTGCCTTTGTGCACTCTCCCAGAATCCCCGAAGAGGGGCAGAGTCCGTCCTGCGCGCCAAATTTCCCAAAGGGAAGCCCCTTTGTGCACGCTCTAAGATTCCCCGAAGGGGAGCTGTGACCCGCAAGCCAAATTCCCCCCAATTCCCCAAAGGGGAGCCCTCTGTGCGCACTGACAGATTTCCCCAAAGGTGAGCTGCTTCTGTCCTGCGCGCCAAATTCCCTAAGGCGGAGCGCGTCCCTGCACAAAGCTCTGCAGCTTGCGCGAGGGGCGTGTCTATCAGTTACTCTGGCTCTATCCACGTGCGCCTGCGGGGAGGGGGATAGGCTCTTTGACTCACGGGAATCTGCCGGGAAGTCTGGATTCTTGTTGTTTCTTCCTCTGAAGCTGTGATAGCAGTTCTTTGTCCCCAGTGGCTGCAGGGTCCTGGTTTGTGTCAGAAGTCAGGATCCAAGTCTCAGGCAGCTCTGTTTCTCAAGATGGTGTGGTCTCCGCGTCCGCACCAGCCGCCGAGAAGTGTCCGCTTTGTGCGCAGGGCTCCACCGTCTAGGACTGCCAGGTTAGGCAGCCCCTTGGAAGACCTGCAGAATCTAACTGACCCTAGCTCATACACACACACACACCACACACGTCTACACGTCTACACTCTCCTCTATGGGTTCCTCACTCACACTCTCTCTCTCCTTACCTTCTTGCCGGTCGCCATCTTTCTCCTTCTAATTTTTTTTTTTATTGTAACATTGCTTGGCCTATGTATACTTTAGACTCTGAGGAAAAATTGCCACTAAATTGTTCCTTATATTATTACACCATCATATATTTGGAATTGTTTGCTAAGGGTCAATAAAATGAAATAAAGTCTTTATATTCAGGCTCTATGTCTTAAAATTTTCTCCCTTAAAATAAGACACCAAAGGAAAATAAAAATTAAGAGGTGAATCTTTTTAATGCCCTGAACCCAGGGGATCAAAAAAAAAAATAACTGTAAGAATATTTCCCCCACCACCACACCTGCTAATACATACCCCTGAAAAAGCCAGTGAATGACAGACAACAACCTCACCTCTGTATCATAAAGGAATGGGGTCCCCCTCAAAAAATATAGCAGGGCACCTAATTTGGTTAGGGAGCATTGCTATGCAAAGCAGGACAATCCCCTTTGAGGCACTAACCTTAGGCAAAATATATGAGGAAGGCCAACTCTATTGTCACTATTTGCCCTATACTCCATTTACCACTTCAAATTTACTGAATTATAAGAATTCCATGGCCTGACCAATTTGGCTCTGTGGCTGGAGCATTGGCCTGTGGACTCAAGGATCCCAGGTTTGATTCTGGTCAAGGGCATGTACCTTGGTTGCAGGCACATACTCAGTGGGGAGTGTGCAGGAGGCAGCTGATCGATGTTTCTCTCTCATGGATGTTTCTAACGCTCTATACCTTTCCCTTCCTTTCTGTAAAAAATAAATAAAGTATATTTTTTTAAAAAAGAATTCCAACCCCTTATATAGAGAGGATCTCAGAAAAGGATAACATCGCCATTTTCTACCACCATCCAAAATGAAGAGTTCGACAGTCTCTCCTTTACATCCAGCTAATGCCAGGTGAAAGGCAGCTAGTTATGGGAAAGGCTAATGAAGAGGCTCATCACCTCCACCAAAAACATTCCAATTAGAGCCCTAGCCCATCTAGGTTGATTTTTTGACAGAACTAATTGGGACCCAAAATGCAAGCATCTAGCTCTCTAGAAAATGACAAAATGTACATCTTGAAAAGCCTAAGAAAGGGGTGACTAAACAAAAGTCTGAATATGATACAGGCCATTCAATAGAAACCAAATGAAAATGCTTCACAATCTTTAGGAAACATCTAGCAGGTCTGTCAAAAGCACACTGATGCTGACCCACAGGCACCAGAAAATGTCAGGATGGTAAATATGACTTTTATTGGACAAAGTGCCCTGGATACCAGAAGGAAGCTCTAATAATTAGAGAGGATGCTGAGAATGGTGGTCAGGATGTCCCAATTTGTGGACATATCCTTTAAACTTTAGCATGCCCTGAATCAAGGAAATTAAAACAAACCACCATTTTCTTAGAAGCAGTGTGGGGAAAGCAGGGGGAGGGGCAGACTTGAAACGAAAAGATAAAATACCCACTGGGCACCAATCAATGTGCCTGTTGAAAAGAGAAAGGCCATTAGAGAAATATCTGCCCAGAACTTAAAAAATAATGACAATAAAATTAACCCTCGCCAAGAAATATTAGGGAAAAATAGATAAATCCTATCTAATAAAAGAGTAATATGCAAATTAACCATCACTCCGCTACACCCACAAGCCATGCCCATCAGCCAATCAGGAGTGAGTATGCAAATTAACCTAACCAAGATGGCTGGAGCCATGGAGTGAGCAGGAGCCTTGGGTTTCCTTGGCAATGGAGGAAAGCAAGCTTTCTGCCCACTCTGGCCTTCCTTGGCCTCCACTCAAGGCTACAAAGTTTCAATTACAGAAAATAAATAAATCACAGATACCAGGGACTCCACTTGGGTCACCGGGGGGCGTGGCTGGCCTGAAAACCACCACAGGCCCTTCTCCCAGGCAGCCCCACAACCCAATGGAACCCCACCCTGATCCGTGACACCCTTCAGGGCAAACCAGCTGACCCCCACCCATGTACCAGGCCTCTATCCTATCTAATCCTTTCTAATAAAAGAATAATATGCAAATTGACCATTGCTCCAAAACACAAGATGGCTGCCCACATGTGGTCAAATATGGCTGCCCCTATGTGGACATAAGATGGCTGCCATAAGATGGCCAGCAAGGGAGGACAGTTAGGAGGGACCAGGCCTGCAAGGGAGGGCAGTTGGGGGTGATCAAGCCTGCAGGGGAGGGAAGTTAGAGGTGACCAGGCCGGCAGAGGAGGGAAGTTGGGGGCGACCAGACCTACAGGGAAGGGCAGTTGGGAGGGGACCCATGCCTGCAGGGGAGAGGAGTTGGGGGGGACCAGGCCTGCAGGGGAGGGCAGTTAGGGGTGACCAGGCCTGCAGGGGAGGGCAGTTAGGGGCAAACAGGCTGGCAGGGGAGTGGTTAGAGGGTGATCAGGCTGGGAGGCAGAAGCGGTTAAGGACAATCAGGAAGGCAGGCAGGCGAGCAGTTGGGTCCTGGATTGTGAGAGGGATATCCAATTGCCTGTTTAGGTCTGATCCCACCAGTTGGACATGCCTTGAGGGATCCCAGATTGGAGAGGGTGCAGGCTGGGCTGAGGGACACACCCCCACCCCATGCATGAATTTCGTGCAACTGGCCTCTAGTCTATTGATAAATGAATAGGCCCTGGGGTTCCCTAGACATTTCCCAACCCATTACTATTTCCCCAATGGAGCCCCAGGTACAACTGACACAGCAACACAAGCTAATTTACTTCCTTGTAGATATAAGAGCTACATACTCAGTGCTAAACACAAAACTAACGAAAAAGTTCAGCTGCGGTGTCAGTTACTGGAGTGACCAGACATTTACAAAGACAGGTGTCCCTTCAACCTCTAGCATGCCAACTTGGTGATCAAAAATGTGTGCATAGTTCACTCCACATGCCCAATGGCTCCATTCTATTGCTGGAAATGATTTACTTTGTCATTTCAATGCACAAATAACTTTTTCATCTGAGAAGCAGGATTATGTCTAGGAGTATCACCAAAATGTTCTCTAGCTGAAGTTATTCCTGATTTGTCTGAAAGGACCAGGAGGCGAACTCTTCCAACCTGAGATCTATAAGCAGATTAATGGAGTTTGGGCCAGTGGGATAGTATTCAACTAAACTATCTAAAAAAAGGGGGTGTGATCCTATGCAAGAATAATACCACCTTAAAAAGTAAGCTTTAGAGGAAATTCAACTAGTATTACAGATACTAGAGGCCCAGTGCATGAAATTCTTGCATGGGTGGGGGGGTTCCTCAACCTGGCTGCACCCTTTCCAACCCAGGACTCTGTAGGGGATGTCCGACTGCCTCTTGCAATCCAGGACTGCTGGCTCCTAACCGCTCACCTGCCTGCCTGCCTGATTGCCCCTAACCACCTCTTGCCTGCCTGATCACCCCTAACCACCTCTGCTTGCCTGCCTGATTGCCCATAACTGCTCCCATACCAGACTGATTGCCCCTAACTGCTCCCCTGCTGGTCTGATTGCCCCTAACCACCTCTGCCTCACCCCGCACCCAGAACCCAGAATTCCCTCCTCCAGCCGGTCACAGACACCTGGGACCTGGGGTTCTCTCTCTCTCTCTAGCTGGCTGCAGGCACCCAGGACCCGGGGCAGCTTTGCACAGGCCAGCTGCAGCCACAGGGAACCATGAGCGGGAGGCTTTGCCAGGGCTACAGCCACAGGTGCTGGCGCCTGGGACCATGGGGTGAGAAGCTTGTCCCTGTCACAGGCCATAGCCTAGCAGGTCCCTATTCCTCTCTCATGAGTTTATTTGTGCCTGGATGGTTCCCATTCCTCTCTCGTGAGCTCATTGGTGCTTGGCTGGTCCCCATTCCTCTCTCCCTAGTGTTGATTGTCCAAGCCATTGTGGCATTATGGTGTGAGGGCATGACAAATATTTGCATAGTAGCTCTTTATTATATAGGATGCGTAAGGTTAATAATTATTTTTCCAATGCAGTCTCCCTATCTATAACACCCTCACTTTTTCAGTAATAAAGCCAAAATGGAACCAGGCCCTCCCTATTGTCTTGTCCTAATTAGGGTAGCACCCCAAAATGGGCTCACATTAAAGACCTTTCCAATTTAGGACATGGATTTTAAAATTAAACAATATGTACAACATTTAGGGCAAACAATAATAACTTTGCACAAGTTTATTCATCTAATGAGTCCTTGCATCCATTCTAGCTGGGAGACTTATCTTACTAAAGACCTGAAAGACTGTAGGTCCTAGACAGCAATTTGCTGAGGAAGTACCTCATCCCTATGACATCCTGCTGACAACCCATTCTTTCCTGAATTTCATCGGAATCAGGCCTTGAGCCCACCACACACAAATAAAGTGGGTTCCACTTGAAAAAGACTATTATCTTACTGCTGCTGTTGGTACTGCTAGGGAGAGCTTAACCTGTACTCCTGAACGATATTTAAAATTCCTCTTTCAGAAAAGGGCAGGGCCTCCCAAAGCTACCAGTAGGTGACAATGTTATCTTTTATTTTTTACAATTGTACTTATGCTTATGCTTGGATTGATAACTTTGGTTTGCATTTACCAGACAAGTTTCCTTGGCAAACTTGTTCCACTGTTGGGTGTACCATCCAAAGCCCCACACAGAATTAGATCATGGGGTTTCTTTAGTCTCTCTAGTTTTTGATTTCATTATAATTTCTGCTGTAATACTAGGGATACCGCTTATTAAATACTGAATTGCTTGTCTACAGTAAGTCTCTTTGGAAGCTAATCTGCAACATTGCCTTTTGAAACATAATCCAGTTTACCAGTTTTGCTTGTTTATGAGTACCATCCTTTAAAAACATGCATGCAGCCTTCCAAAAATGCAATAATTCCCCCTTGCATAAAGGCTTTCTTCCATTTAAAGAAAAATCCTATTGATTTTAGAGAGGAAGGGAGAGGGAGAGAAGGATAGAAACATCAATGATGAGAACCATGGATTGGTTACATCCTGCATGCCCCCTATGGGGAATCGAGCCCTCAACCCAGGCATGTGCATGACTGACCTCCTGCTTCATAGGTTGACATTCAATCAATGAGTCATGCCAAAAATTAGCAGTACTTACAAAAAACAAAATTGAGTTAAAACAAAGGCTATATTAAGGAATAATAAAAAATATTACATAATATTAAAGAGATCAATCAAACAAAAGAAAGTAATTCAACATAATAGTTGCTTAATGTTCAAAGAAAATCTTGATAATGTCAAGGGAGAGATGGAGTATTACAGCACAGTAGGAGATTTTATTGTGGTTGTTAATTCTCACCTGAATATATATAGTTTTCCCATTGCTTTTCAGACAGTGCAAGAGAGGAAGGGAGGGAGGGAGTAAAAGAGAAAGAGGGCGGCGGGGGGAGGGAGAGAAAGAGAAGGAGGGAGAGAAAGAGAAACATCAATGTTTTTTGACTGGTTTTCTCCTACATCAGCCTGGACCTGGGGTGGAAGTGAAAATAAAACCCAGGTATACACCCTTGTCTGGGATAGAACCCATGACCTTCAGTGCATGGGCTGATGCTTCAACTGCTTAGAAACACTGGCCACAGCAACACAGTAGATTTTAACACCCCATTAACATCAATAAATAGATCTTCCAGCCCCAAAATCAAATCAAATAACAACAAACTAGGAGCCAAGGACACACTAGACTAGATGTGTTTCGTTTATATTTTTAGAAGATTTTAATTTAAAGCACCAGGATATACATTTTCTACAAGGCATTTGGAACATTTTCTAGGATAAATCACATAATAAAACAAAAACAAGACAATAATTTTAAGATTAAAATTCTATCAAGCATTATCCTTGACCACAATGGTATAAAACTAAAACTCAAATACAAGAAAAATGTGAATACAGAAAAATGCATAAAAATTAAATTAAATGTTACTAAAAATAAATGGGTTAACAGTGTGAGCAAAAACGAAACAAAGTTAACTTGGGACAAATATAATGAACACTCACTTGTTTATATCTTCCTCTATCTCTTTGTCAACATAGTTTTCGGAGTGCAGGTTTTTTACCTCCTTGATTAAGTTTATTTCTAAGTATTTTAATTTTTTTGTTGCAATGGTGAAAGGGATTTTTTTGTTTTTTTTGTTTTTGTTTTGTTTTTAGTTTCTCTTTCTGATAATTCATTATCCTAATATATAAAAACCCTGGGTTCGCCATGACTGGAGGCTCGACCAACCGGAAGTCAGTCCTGCAGTCAGCGCTGGGTTGCCATGGTGACCCAGCACTGACTGCTATGGCAGCGCGTGGTGACCCAGCACTGATTGCTGAGGGGGTTGCGAATCAGGCCTGGAGAGAGGCCTGAAGAGAGAAGCAGGGTCTAATTCATAGCCTCTGTGGCAACTGTTGATCAGTACTTGCCTCTCTCTCTCTGGGCCTGGCCAGCATCCGCACCTCCATTTCTCTCCAGACCTCCACCAGGGCTGCTGATCAGCCCCACCTTTCTAATCAGGCCCCATTGATAGGCCCAGAATCGTTGACTGGCATAGAAACCGACCAATCAGAACCAAATCCAGATGAAATGTGAGGAGCCAATGGTTGCCTAGAAGGCGGAGCTTTTGACGCTAACTGGCATAGAAACTGACCAATCAGAACTAAATCTGGGTGAACTGTGAGGAGCAAATGGCTGCCTAGGAGGTGGAGCTTTTGATGCTGACTGGCATAGAAACCAACCAATCAGAACCAAATTGGCTGGCAGAGGAGGGCAGTTGGGGGCGAGATCAGGTTGCAGGAGAGGGCAGTTGGGGGCGAGATCAGGCCAGCAGGGGAGGGCAGTTGGGGGCAACCAGGCCGGCAGGGGAGCAGTTAGGTGTTAATCAGGCTGGCAGGGGGGTGGTTAGGGGGTGACCATGCTGGCAGATAGAAGCGATTAGGGGCAATCAGGCAGGCAGTCAGGCAGGCAAGCAGTTAGGAGCCAGCAGTCCCGGATTGTGAGAGAGATCTCCGACGGCCAGTTTAGTCCAGATCCACAGGGATCGGGCCTAAACTGGCAGTCAGACATCCCCTGAGGGGTCCCAGATTGGAGAGGGTGCAGGCTGGGCTGAGGGACACGCCCCCTCAGTGCACAAATTTTGTGCACTGGGCCTCTAGTTGGTATATAAAAATGCCATAGATTTCTGGGTGTTAATATTGTATCCTGCTACATTGCCAAAATTCTGTATTAAATCTACTAGTTTCTCCATGGAGTCTTTTTGGTTTTCTATGTACAATATCACGTCACCTGTGGATAATGATAGTTTAACTTCATCATTTCCAATTTGGATACTTTTCATTTCTCCTTCTCCTTCTCCTTCTCCTTCTCCTTCTCCTTCTCCTCCTCCTCCTCCTCCTCCTCTTCCTCTCCCTCTTCCTCCTCCACCTCCTCCTCTTCTTCTCCCTCTTCCTCCTCCACCTTCTCCTCCTTCCTCTCCCTCCTCCTCCTCCTCCTCCTCCTTCCTCTTCTTCTTCTTCTTCTTCTTCTTCTTCTTCTTCTTCTTCTTATTCTTATTCTTATTCTTATTCTTATTCTTATTCTTATTCTTATTCTTATTCTTATTCTCTGATTGCTGTAGCTAGGACTTCCAGTACTATGTTGAACAAGAGTGGTAAAAGTAGACATCCCTGTCTTGTTCTAGTTCTTAGGGGAAATGGTTTTAGTTTTTGCCCATTGAACATGATGTTGGCTATATGTATGTGATATATAGTCTTTATTATGTTGAGGTATAATCCCTCTGTTCTCACTTTACTGAAATTTTTTTTTATCAAAAAGGTGTGTTGGATTTTGTCCCAGGCTTTTTCTGCATCGACTGATATGATCTTATGCTTTTTGTCTTGCAATCTGTTTATGTGATGCATCACATATATTGATTTGAAAATATTGTACCAGCCTTGCATCCCAGAATAAATTCCACTTCGTCATGATGTATGATCTTTTTAATGGATCTGATTTTCTAAAATGTTCTTGAGGATTTTACCATCTGTGTTCATCAGGAATATTGTCCTGTAATTTTCTTCCTTTTTGTTTCTTTATCTGGTTTTGGAATTAAGGTAATGCTGACCTCATAAAAAGAGATTAAAAGTGTTCCTTCCTCTCAATTTTTTTGAAATATTTTGAGGAGAGTAGATATTATTTCTTCTATGAGTATTTGGTAAAATGCCCTTGTAAAGCCATATGGACCAGGGCTTTGTTTTTTTTGGGGAACAAATTATTACTGCTCCAATTTCATCAGCAGTTATTGACTTATTTGGGTTTTCTGATTGTTCCTGAGTTTTGAAGATTGTATTTTTCTAGGAATATGTCCATTGTGTCCAGGTTGTCCAGTTCATTGGAATAACGTTCATAGTATATTTTTACCGTCCTTTGTGGTTCTGTGGGTTTGGCTGTTACTTCACCTCTTTTGTTTCTAATTTTGTTTATTTGGGACCTCTCCCTTTATTTCTTGACTAGGGGCCCAGTGCACGAAATTCGTGCACTGGGGAGTGGTCCCTTAGTCCAGCCTGACCCCCCTCACATACTGGGAGCCCTCAGGGGATGTCCTACGGATGGCTTAAGCCCACTCCCCATGGGGAGCCGACCTAAGCTGCAGTCTGGCCTCCCTTTGCTTGAGGCGACCGGGCTGATCAGGGGAAGGCGCTACACCCATCACCCCACTGCCAGTCACTGCAGCCACCAAGGTATTTTCATCAACATGGACTCCAGTCCCTTCACCATGAAAAAATGACAATTTTCTTTAAGTATTTTCAAGATGTGTCTTTCATAGGATATGACATTTCTTTCTTTATTTTTCTTTTTATCCTCACCTGAGGATATGTTTCCATTGATATTTTCCCCTTCCCTCCAATCCCAAGCTCAGCCCCTTCCCAAGCCAAAAGCCTCCTTCTCAGGTTTAGGCTTGGGAAGTGGTCCCCCCAGTCCCCGCACCTCCGATCACAGGCTTGGCCCCTTCCCAAGCCTAAAGCCTCCACCCCAGGCTTTAGGCTTGGGAAGGGGTTCCCCCCAGCACCTCCCCAAGCCTAAAGCCTCCACCCCAGGCTTTAGGCTTGGGAAGGGGTTCCCCCCAGCACCTCCCCAAGCCTAGAGCCTCCACCCATGTTTTAGGCTTGGGAAGTGGTTCCCCCCATCACCTCCCCAAGCTTAAAGCCTCCACTCCAGGCTTTGGGCTTTGGAAGGGGTCCCTCCCCCCAGAACCTCCGATCACAGGCTCAGCACCTCCCCAAGCTTAAAGCCTCTGCCCCAGGCTTCAGGCTTGGGAAGGAGTTCCCCACCCGCACCTCTGATCACAGGCTTGGCCTCTTCCCAAGCCTAAAGCCTCTGCTTGATGGCAGGCTGGGAGTGACCTGAGTGCCGAGGACGTTCCCCAGACCCAGGTATGTATGCAAATTAACTGCCATCTTTGTTGGGTTAATTTGCATACTCACTCTGATTGACTGTGGGCGTAGCAAAGGTACAGTCAATTTACATGTTTCTCTATTATTAGGTAAGATGAGTCTGGTTGAAAGTTCATCAATATTGTTTATCTTTTTTTCAGAACATGCTTTTTCTTACATTGATCTTTTGTATATATGCTTTTAATTTCTATGTCATTTATCTCCACACTGTTCTTTATTATTTTTCCCTTCTACTTACTTTGAGATTTTCTTGATGTTTTCTTTCTAAGTCTTTAAGTTGTAGGGTTAGATAACATCTTAAAAGTTTTTCTTGTTTTTTGAGGTTGACCTGTAGTGTTATGAACTTTTCTCTCAGGACTGCTTTCACTATGTCCCATATATACCAAGTTGTTGTGTTTTCATTTTCATTTGTTTCCAAGATGTATTTTATTTCTCCTTTAATCTATTTGGTATCCTATTACTGTTTTAATAGCATGTTATTTAGCCTCTGTGTTTGAATGTTTTTGAGTAATTAAGTATTTTTTTAATTTATATATACACACATACATATATATAACACATACATATATATAATACATACTTATATAATATGTAAATATATATTAGAGGCATATTAGAGCCTGGGTGCACAAAATTTGTGCACGGAGGTGTGTGTCCTTCATCCCAGCTTGCACCCTCTTCAAACTGGCACCCCTTGATGGATGTCCGACTGCCCTCTCACAATCCAGGACTGCTGGATCCCAACTGCTTGCCTGCCTGCCTGCCTGATTGCCCCTAACCACTTCTGCCTGCCAGCCTGATCACCCCCTAACCACTCCCTTGCCAGCCTGATTGACACCTAACTGCTCCCCTGCTGGCCCTATAGCCCTTAACTGCCCTCCCCTGCTAGCCATTTTTCCCCCAACTGCCCTCCCCTGCTGGCCTGGTCTCCCCTAACTGCCCTCCCCTGCTGGCCTAGTGCCCCCAACTGCCCTCCCCTGAAAGCCTTGTCCCCCACAATACCCTCCCTTGCCAACCTGGTCACCCTGAACTGCCCTCCCCTGCCAGCCCAATTTTCCCTAACTGCCCTTGTCTGCCATCCTGGCCACACCCAACTGCCCTCCCCTGCAGGCCTGGTCCCTCCCAACTGTCTTCCCCTGCAGGCCTAGTCACCCCCACCTTCCCTCCCTTGCCAGCCTGGTCACCCCGAACTGCCCTCCCCTGCCAGCCCAATTTTCTCTAACTGCCCTTTCCTGCCATCCTGGTTGCCCACAAGTGCCCTCCCCTGCAGCCTGGTCCCTCCCAACTGCCCTACCCTGCAGGTCTAGTTACTCCCTAGTTCCCTCCCCTGCAGGCACTTGTCCTTCCCTGCAGGCACAGGAGATGGGAGGGACCCACACCAATTCTGCGAGAGGTGGGAGGGACCCGCACTGCTTCCATGGGAGGAAGCCATGCTGCTTTGTGGAAGGCAGGCCCACTGTCTCCTCTTCGGGCCTGTGCTCAGCCATGGAGGTTGCAGGCCGGTCCTCTTGTCCTCCAAAGGCCCTCCACATCTGGGGCGTTTCCATGGTGGTGAAACAAGTATTCTGCTCTGGCCCTCCGCACCCACTGCCCAGAGGCCCTCTGTTGCCACAGCGATGAAGCAAGCATTCCACTAGGCCACTCACGCAGCCTGCTGTCAGTGGCAGTCCCCCCAGGACTGGGGGACTCGGGCGAGGCTGAGGGGACTGGGTGCCTTCATCTTTTGTCTATGGGTGTCGCTATCTTTGTGACAGAGTGATGTTTAATTTGCATATTACCCTTTTATTAGATAGGGTAGGCATTTGTTTGTTGCCATTTCTATTTTTCATGCCTGTTTTCCTCTCTCTATTTTTTTCTTTTTACAAAAGCATGTCTGTATTCCTGGTTTGGTGTTAATAAACTCCTTTAGTCTTTTTTGTCTGTAAAACTCCTGATTTTGCCTTCAATTTTGAATGATAACCTTGCTAAACAGAGAATTCTTGGGTTCATTCTTGTGCTTTTCATTACTTTATGTACTTTATTCCACTCCCTTTTGACTTGATGTGTTTCTATATTAAACATATTTTATTGATTTCAGAGAGGAAGGGAGAGGGAAGAGAGATAGAAAAATCAATAATGAGAGACAATCATTGATAGGCTGCCTCCTGCACACCGCCTACTGGGGATTGAGCCTAAAACCAGGTATGTGCCCTTAACTGGAATCAAACCCGGGACCCTTCAGTCCATAGGCCAATGCTCTATCTACTGAGCCAAACTAGCTAGAGCTTGAAGTGTTTCTATTGAGAAATCAGTGGACAGTCTATTGGGAGTTTCCTGGTAGGTAACTGTTTGTCTCTCCCTTGAAGCTGTTAAGCTTCTTTCTTTGTCTTTTATATTTGTCAGTTTAATTACAATGTGTCCTTGTGTGGGTCCTTTTGGGTTCATCTTGGTTGGGACTCTCTGTACTTCCTAGGCTTCTATGCTATGTTTCTTCCCCAATTCTAGGAAGCTTTATTATTACTTCTTCAAATAGGTTTTCTATTCCTTACACATCTTCCTATCTTTCTGGAACCCCTGTTATGTAGATGGCATTTTGTTTCAAGTAGTCCCAAAGCTCCCTTCAACTCTCCTTCAGTTTTTAAATGTTTTCCAGTTGCTCCTCTGCTTGAGTGTTTTTCCCACTTTCTCCTTTAACTCACTAATTCAGTCTGCAGCTTCTTCAGGTCTACTATTGAAACCTTCCATTGTGTGTGTGTTTTTCTTTTTCAGTTATGTCATTCTTCATTTCCTCTTGATTCCTATTCCTGTTGGTGAAATTCTCATTTAGCTCCTTATAATTCCAGGTGAGTTGTGTGTATTTGTCACCCAGACATTTGAGCATCCTTATGGCCATTACTCTGAATTCTTTCTTGGACAAATTGCATGCCTCCATTTCATTTAATTCCTTTTCTGGGATCCCTCTTTTTCGTTACTATGGAGGTTGTTTCTTTGTCTCCCCGTTTTTGCTGTCCCATTGTAATTGTTTCTATGTCTTTGATCAAACTGCTATGCCACCAGCTTGTTTTGGGGGGTTGGTCCTAGGTGGTGATTTGTGTGCTCCAGTGGTGCAGTCTCACAGATCTCTAGATGGGTGTTCTGTGGAGCCCCCTACTTGAGTTAATTGGGTTCTCCTGATGTAGTTGGGTCTTGATTGTTAGTTTATCATTTATAGATGTAATCTATTCACAGGTTGTCCAACAATGTGACTCACCCCGGGCCTCATCTTGCAAGCTGTTGTGGTGGTGTTTGTGGTTCTGGCTCTTGTGGAAAGGGTTGCCTGAGGTTTTACTGGTATGTGGCTCACTGTGGGGTCCTGGAGCCCATGGCAGGGTGGCAGGGTTGAGGGACCATGCTGAGGTAGTGTGACTTTGTCTGGTGTGGCTTGACTGGTACCCTGGTGGTGTCACTCTGTGAATCCCTGTGCAGCCAGCAACTGAGGAAGGGAGCATCATTGGGTCTTAGGCTGAAGTGGCTTGGCTTTGGACAGAGAGGTGTGACACAGTGAGTAGTCTAGGAGCCTGCCACTGGGAGGCACGAGTTGTTCAGGATCTGTGACTGAAGCAGTGCTGACTTTGCCTATTCTCTGAATTTTCATAACTGCTAGTTGAGAAAACCTTTAAATGAAAGGCTCATAACTTTACTTTTGATAAAATTAAGACAATTCATGACAATCTTACAGAAGTGCAAGCATTACTGATGAGCATTCTAGCATCAGGTTAAGAAAGCTCTCTATGTCGTACTTACACAGTATCAGTCAACAAAACATGTCAACAAATGACAAGTGCTGGAGAGGATGTGGAGAAAAGGGAACCCTCATGCACTGCTGGTGGGAATGCAGACTGGTGCAGCCACTGTGGAAAACAGTATGGAGTTTCCTTAAAAAACTAAAAATAGAACTCCCATTTGACCCAGTGATCCCACTTCTAGGAATATATCCCAAGAAACTGGAAACATCAATCAGAAAGGATATATGCACCCCTATGTTCATAGCAGCACAATTCACCATAGCTAAGATTTAGAAACAGCCTAAGTGCCCATCAGCAGATGAGTGGATTAAAAAACTGTGGTACATCTACACAATGGAATACTACGCTGTGGTAAAAAAAGACAGAGCTATTACCATTTGCAACAATATGGATGGAGATGGAGAACATTTTGCTTAGTGAAATAAGCCAGGCAGAGAAAGATAAATATCACATGATCTCACTCATTTGTGGAATATAATGAACAATATAAACTGATGGGGGGGAAAATAGATCCAGAAACAGAGAAACATCAATCAGAACGTCAAACCTCAGGGAAGAAATTGTGAGGTAACCAGAAACCCAAGAATGCCTGAGAATGCTTTTCTAGCCACGCTAGCAATCATCAGATGTACGGTAATTTTACCTGGGACAAGAGGGTAAGTATTTTGGACTCATGCTCCTGACCCTTTATGGGTAAGACTACTCATGTGGGCTGATCCCCTGACTAACATAGTTACCAATAATAACAAACACCTTGGTCATCCAGGAGGTCTATGGGTGGGGCAAGTAAATATAAATACACAGGGGTCTCCACCCAGCTTCCCTTTTGTATGACACAAAATCAAAACAATGCCACTTTGTCTGTAAAATTAAAGAGAGGTTTCTGGCTTGTGTGGACACCAAAGAAAGGGTGTCACTACTATCACTACTTGCCCGCGGTAGAAGTGCAGAAAATGTAACTAAGACCTTGTCTATACAAAAAGAAATAGCCAGTTTGAAAGGGTATTGCCATGGACTAGAACAAAGAATATCCTTACATGATATTATTCTACACTGTCATTAAAATTTTTCCCAGATTTGGATCACCCCCATTACTTAAAATAGTTCCTCATGCCCGTGGGGGGAGGGAGGGATATCATCTGTTTGGTGTTTGGAGACAAACGTAACACATCTCTAGATATTTTAGAATTACAACAGCATATTATACAATTACCCCAAACAAACTTACAAACTAATTCTTTGAATATCTGGCAGCAATTTAAAAAGGACATGAAAGGGTTTAATTCCTTCCACTGTGTAGAGGGCCCCCTGGGAAGGCACCTGAGCATTCTAAATTGGCCCCTCTTGCCCTTTTGTCCAAGAGGGACCCGCTTCTCAGAATCCAATTGTCCACAGCTGTTGCCTAAGCTTCTGTTTATGCCAAGGTTGAAACCTCGTGATGGCTGGTACCATGGATCTGTCTCTTGCCCAGTGGGGTGAGCTGGGCCTCCTTGGAGAAGAAACCTGGGTTTCACAAGATATGTGATCAGTGCTGGGACCCTGCCAGCAGGCAAGGGGATCCCAAGGCAGGTGCTCAGCATGGAGGCCATGGGGCCATAGGCGACCAAGGAGACAGAACTAAACCTCACATCACCCTGCTTGGCCCCAGAGGATGGGTGGTTAGCCAGAGACGGGTAAGATTCCTCAGGGAAGGAACAACCTAAGACAGGCACAGTCGCATAGGGGCCATGAGGAGAGAACTTGGGGGTCAACAGAGGTGGGGCACAGATCTTCACCCCCCCAAGTTTGCAGGGGCCTGAACCCTCACCCCTGCTGAAGGAGATCTCCTGCCCCCATGGCTGCTCAGCTTCACATGCCCAGCTCAAATCGGGACCCAGGTAACAGAGACTTGGCCGACAGCAGATGCCCTCTCACTGCAACAAGACTTGATGGAGATGTCTTGCACCCATGATCCAGGGAACTGGGGTCTATGATATCTAAATCCAGCCTAGCACCAGGAATGCTCAGGGCCTACTCAAGAAGGCAAATAATCCTCTCCACTAATAATTACAGGGTAAAACAAGATGGTTGTTAGAGTATTAAATTTGACAGTAAAATAGTAGTCAAGTTTTCAGACTAATTTAAATTGGCCAATCAAAATAAGCAAATAATCTAGAAAAATCAATTGTACTGGACAAAAAAGCTGTTACTAAGTGTTAACTATAATTTTTATTGGTAGTTCATCTCATGGTAAAAGTATGTAACATATAATGAACCTAAAGCAGTCACATTTTAGTGCAAAAAAGTAAAATTAAAAGCTATCAAGATTACAGCATAAAATTTCCAAAAGCCTCCCAATATTTAAACCAAAAAAGGGGGGATAGTAGAAGAATATCATGTAAGGAAAAATATCCTGCAAATAAATTACATCTAGAAAATTTTTACTTTAGAAAATTAACTTTCATTTGTAATGCAAACAGCAAGTCACCCAGGTAAAACATACATGGTGTCAAAACAAGCCAAAGGAAAATCGTTTGGGTGAAAAAATGAAAAAGGATCGCAAGTCAAATTTATAGAAAATATTCCTTTATTAACTTTTGGTTGAGAATATGTTTGTATATTTTCAGAAAACAACTCCGAGACATGTGGATTCCTGCAACAGAGAGGAATCGACAGGAGTGCTCCAGCCATGAAGTCAGAAGAGAAACAGTCCAGAGATGGAAGACGCTGACGATGCCTTGCCATACTAGCAGTCAGCAGATATGCGTCACTGCAGATTGCCCAGAACCAAACCAGAGAGGGTCGGACCTGCATTACCACCATTTGTCCACCATCTAGAACTGAAATATCATTGCTGTTATGAACACATAAACAACTGTTGGACATAGAAACCGGGACTCAAAAGAACTGTTGGCCCAGAAAGAAACTCACTATAGACTGATTCATTTGCCTTTCAGCATAACTATTATTGCTTGTCTCATTTTCAGTTCCTATAAGTGTATTCCTAGCATCACATGAGCTCACTCATCTAGGGGAAAGATGAACATCATAGACTGAAGTACAAGAGCAGCATTGATCAGACTGTCAGACCTAAGAGGGAAGGTAGGGGAGGGTGGGGACAAGGGAGATAGATCAACCAAAGGACTTGTGTGCTTGCATATGAACCTAACCAGTGATCACGGACAACAAGAGGAGGGGGGCATGCGTGTAGGGGGGTTTGGGTAGGGAACGGGGGGGGGGGTTAATGACAAATATGTGATACCTTAATCAATAAAGTAATTTAAAAATTTTTAAAAAAATAAAATAAAATAAATAACAAGTAGGGATTAAAAATTGCAGTGGAGTAAGTGGATGCTCCACAAACACACTCTCAGGACCAAACAGGAATTATAACTAAAATACAAAAACAACAACAACAAAAACATCCTGAATCATCAACTGAAGACTAGCTGGAGGGAACCTGATAACCAAAGGTGGAAAGTGGAGTCTTCATAGAGAGAGGTAGGAATGTCAGAGGGGCAAGAGGGCTGGCCAGGCTCCCACAGACAGCAGCTGACATTCCAGAGAGATATCTTAGCTCTAGAGAGGTTGCCACTGAGAACTCTGGGGTCTAAACCCCAAACTGGACCCTCTACCCCAGAGCATCAGAACCATGAAAGGGCAGAAGTGGGTCCCAGGAAGCATTGAGTAGTTGCCTGATCTAATTAGTCAGAAACAGCATTTGACATTGTCCTGCATCAGAGAGTGAAAGGCACTAAGGAGATCTACTAATACTAATCACAAACTCAAACAAGGCAGCCAAAATGAGGAGACAAGAAAATAACCAGCAAATGAAAGAACAAGAGAATTCTTCAAAAGAAGAGAAAAGTGAAATGGAGATAAAAAATGTATGTGATATAAGGTTTAGAATAATGATGGTAAATATGCTAAACAGCATGCAAAAAATAAAATAACTATAGGAAAGAACAGTAGAAATAAAGAATGACATAGCACCAGCAAGAGCTTTTGAAAGGAATACACAGTAGATAAGGGGAAGCTGAGGATCCAGTTAGTGAATTAGAATACAGGCTATAAATAATCACTCAGAGAACAAAAAACAATAAAAAACAGGACAGCTTAAGGGAGCTATGGGACAACATGAAACATAGTAACCATATTCACATAATATGTGTGCCAAATGTGAAGGAAGAGACAAAGGGAAAAAGAATTTGACTGAAGAAATAACGGCAGAAAACTTCCTAACCTGGTGAAGGAAAAAGTCACAAAAGTTCAAGAGGAACAGAGAGTCCCAAGCAAGAAGAACCCAAACAGGCCCACATCCAGATGCATCATAATTAAAATGCCAAAAATTAAAGACAAAGATAGAATCTTAAAGACAGCAAGAAAAAAGGCAACTTGTCTTCAAAGGAGCTCCCATAAGGCTGTCAGCTGATTTATCATCAGAAAATTTATAGGCCAGAAGGGAAAGTCATGAAGCACTCAATGTAATGAAAAGCAAGGATCTGAAACCAAGATTATAATTCAAAATAGATGGTGAAATAAAGAGCTTCCCGACTAAAAAATGCTAGAGTAGTTTATCAGTGCCAAGACAGCATTGTAAGAAATGCTAAAAGGACTACTGTAAGGAGGAGAAATAGAGCAACCTGAGCACATAGAATTAAAATGCAATAAATAAGTACCTATCAATAATAACCTTCAATGTAAATGGATTAAATGCTCCAGTCAAAAAATATAGGGTAGATGAATGGATACAAAATCATGACCCAAATATGTGCTCTCTTCAAGAGGCCCACCTCAGGACAAAAGACTCACACCGGATGAGATTTTAGGAATGGGAAATTTTTTTTTTCCATGCAAAAAGATATGAAAACAAGGCTGGGGTAGCAATACTCTTATCTGAAAAAAAAAAAAAAGATTTCAAAATGAAGGCCATTACAAGAGCAACAAAGGATGCTACATAATATTAAAGGACATAATTCTGGTAAACATATATACTCAATATAGGGGTACCTAAATATATATTAAAAAGTAAACAAACAAAAACTTCTAGAGGACTTCAAGGGTGAGTCTCAAGCAACAATATAATCATAGCAGGGGACTTTAACGCCCTGAGAACTTCACTGGATAGATTTTCCAGAGAAAAAAATAACAAGGAAATTGTGACTCTAAATTACAGACTGGATCAAATGGATTTAATGGACATTTATAGAACATTTCACCCCAAAGCTACAGAATATACATTCTTCTCAGGTGCACATATGTCTTTCAGACCACCTCTTAAGACACAAAAAGTTTACAAATTTGAGAAGAATGAAATCATATCAAGCACTTCTCAGACCACATTGGAATAAAATTAGAAATCAACTACAATAAAAGAACTCAAAAACCCTCAACACCTGTACTGGTGACATAAGTCTGTGGGGCCTTGTCAGGGCCGGGGTAGCTGCAGTCTTCGATGGCCAGTCCCAGGAGGTCTGGGAGATCCAAACCATATCTAGAGGGTAACCTTGCTGAGGTCCGACCTAGAGGGGCCAGACCAAAGTCTGATTTTAAGTGGCCTTCCCTTCTACACCTTGGGCAGGGCCAAGCTGGGGGTCTCGGTTTGATCAGAAATTGGTCCAGTGTCCTTCCTTGTTGCATTTGAAACATGGGTCCGGATGAGGCTTATCCTCTGACTTAACCTTGGTTGGAGGTCCAGTACTTCGTTTGGGGTTCATGAGACTGGTGGCTAGGAGCAGGAGGGTCTTCTATGGGCCTCAACCTTGGCCTGACCTCACCTTGTTTTTGGATTTTGTTCTCATCTCTATTATTAAGGACCTTAAAGGCAAGGTTAAAGAGGTCTTTTTGAAAGGTTTGTGGACCTGTGTCTATTTTTCACAGTCTGCAGCTTATGTAGGGGGCTGATTGGGATATAAAATTGGTGTTCAGAAGAAGAGTTCCCTCTGGGGAGATTAAGTCTAAGATGGTAAATTTCTGTAAGGCCTCTGTGAGGTGGAAGAGAAAGAGAGTTGGGTTTTTGTCAGAGCCTTGAGTGATTTCATTAAATTTGTCAAATTCCTTAATAAAGAGGTAGGGTCAGTGGAAAAAGACCTGAGACATCTCTCAATCTGTGCAAGGTCAGACATGAAAAATGGGATGTATACCTAGACAATACCACCAGTTCCTGCTACCTCCCTCAGGGGTAGAATGGGTGTGGGGATAGAAGTGACTATTGAGGAGGGTGGTCTTAGGGTGGCCCCAGAGTGAGTGTTAGGTTGGAAAAAGCTGTTTTGGAGCTTGCATTATCAGGATTTGGGCTCTCAGGGGCCAGGAGAGAAGGTGGTTGCTGGTTAGAAGGGTCTGGGTTTTGTGAATCACTGCAGGTGAGAGAGAGGCTGTATTAGGGGATGGCAGTTGGTGGTTTGCTGGGTCAAAAGTAGATTTAGAATCAGAAGTATTAGAGTTGTGATGTGTTGTGTGAAGGAAAAAGATATGATGGGTAGAGCAGGACTGACAGAGAAAGGGTTGAGACTGAAGGGTGAAAAAGGCCTGGACATAGGGAAACGCTGACCATTTTCCATTGCAGTGACAGCAATTATCTAAACTGTGCAATGTGGTAAAACTAAAGGTGCTGTTTTCAGGCCATTGAGACTTATTATCTAGTTTATATTGTGGTGAAACCATGTTACAAAATAAAATGAAGTGTTTGGTCATTATCTCCCCCCTGAGTGTACAGAGGGCATGTAGCATGGCCCACGAGAAAGGGTGACAGACCACAAATCCAAAGGTGACTGTTTAGGGCAGGTGTCCCTGCTGCAAACAAATCACCACGAGAAATGAGAGGTGACCCTTTGGAGTGGGCATCCCCAATCCAGAAGGACTCAAAGCCAAGTTGCTGAGGAGTCTTCTGGCCTAGCGCTGGGACTTTAGAGATGAGAGACTTTTGAGAAATCAGTGAGAGAGAGTGGGCAGAAAACTCAAGTAATGAGAAATTGTGGAATGTCACTCAACTAGAGAAGATTGGCTGGTTTGGGATGGAGGGTCAGCAATGGAGGAGAGGTTCCTGATATGGTGTTCTCTTTGACTCGCTCGGGAGGGCCCCTAAGGATGAGAGGCCTAATCGAGATCAGCAGTCATGTCACCCAATTAGGATTTGGAGGTAAGCTCAAGTCGAGCTGCCACTGCCTACTGATCTACAAGTAGCCAACTTGGGATAACTGAGACCGAGGTGATGGCTCCCCATCTCCATGGAACCCCCTTGGGTTCTGACACCAAACATTAAGGTTGCCAAAGGAGGAACACATGAGACCAAAAGGGGTGAAGAATTATAAATTTACTAGAGGCCTGGTGCACAAAATTCATTCATGGGGGTGTCCCTCAACCCTGGCCTGCACCCTCTCCAATCTGGGACCCCTTGAGGGATGTCCAACTGCCTGTTTAGGAATGATCCCTGTGGGGACTCACAATTTGGGACTGCTGGCTCCTAACTGCTTGCCTGCCTGCCTGCCTGATAGCCCCCTAACCACTCCCGCCAGCCTGATTGACACCTAACTGCTCTGCTGCCAGCCTGATTGCCCCCAACTGCCCTTCCCCTGCCCACCTGATGGCCCAAAACTGCCCTCCACTGCCGGCCCAGTTGCCCCTAACTACCCTCCCCTCCTGGCATGATCTAGCCCCCAACTGCCCTCCTTTGCCGGCCAGAATGCTCCCAACTGACCTCCCCTGCTGGCCTGATATCACCCCCAACTGCCCTCCCTGCAGTCATGATCTTGCCCCAACTTCCCTCCCCTGCCTCCTGTTAGCCCCAACTGCCCTCCCCAGCTGGCATTGTCAACTCTAACTGCCTTCCCTGGCTTGCCTGGTCACCCACAACTGCCCTCCCCTGCAGGCCTTGTCGCCCCTAACTGCCCTCCCCTGCAGGCCCGGTCACTTCCAACTGCCCTCCCCTGCTCGACATTTTGTGGTGACCATCTTGTAGTGTCCATCTTATGGCAGCCATCTTGTGGTGGCCATCTTGTAATGATGTGGGGGTGACCATCTATGGTGGCCATCTTGTGATGACATGGGAGCAGCCATCTTGTGATGATGATGTGGTGGCCATCTTGTGACGACATTGCGAGATGCCACCCAGGCTTTTATTATATAGGATTAGGTCATCTGGACACCAGATGGGCTTAGCCACAAAATGGCACCAGCACCCAAATACAGAGAGTGGTTAGGTTTTTTTTTTGTGTTTTTTTTTAAAGGACTCTACTTGGGCTTTATCTGGCTGGAGAATTCTCTGTGCAGATCTGGATTCTGAGAAATTCCAGAGGGGAGAGAGAATGGTCTTAGCAAGTGGAATATAGTCTAAGCAAGTGGAATGTCCATTATGAAGTGGCCTAAAGGTCAGTTCCCAGGTGAGGGAGTATTGATTCATTACTTGATCAGACATAACTAATATGAAACATTGATTGGCAGACAAATCTTGGGTTCATCTGTTTTTGCCTTTTATTTCAGAAAATCTGTTATTAATAAATGTCTAATGCTTTGTTAAAGGTCTTTTTTTCTTTTTTTAAGCATTTTACATACCAGTGAATGAAGGAAGCATAAAAGAAGTGGTATGTGAATATAATGCCATGGTAGTGTATAATTCTTTCAAATTATGACTTAATTAAAATGTATATCTAAAATTAATCTTAATATCTAAAAGTAGAGCATATCAACAATACCTTTTCTCAACAACAAAAACATCAATGTGTTTTTATAGTTAGACTCTAGAAGGTATTACTCATCCTAAGAATAGGGTAATTACTAATCAGTTTTTTTCCATAAGATTATACATGTGACAAGAATTATGGTTCCCTGTAGAGAATCCAACAATGATATTCCAGATAAATATGGTCCACCATTTGGAGTTTATTAATTATTTCTACTACTCAATTCTAACTTCCAATAAGCCAAATACAATGTTTAAAAATGTTATATATTATTTACTAGAGGCCCAGTGCACAAAATTTGAGCATGGGGGCAGGGGGAGGAGAGAGATATTTTTCTCAGCCCAGCCTGCACCCTACCCTATCTGGGACCCCTCAAGGGATGTCTGACTGCCTGTTTAGGACCTGTGGGACCAGGCCTAAACAGGCAATTTGACATCCCTCTCAAAATCCGGGACTGCTGCCTCCCAACTGCTCACCTGCCTGCCTGCCTGCCTGATTGGCCCTAACTGCTCCCCTGACAGCCTAATTGATGCCTAACTGCTCCCCTGCCAGACTGATTGCCCCTAACTGCCCTCCCCTGCCAGCCTTGTCACCCTTAACTTCCTTCTCATGCCAGCCTGGTTGCCCCTAATATTCCTCCCCTGCAGGCCTGGTTGCCCCAACTGCCCTTTCCTACTGGCCTGGTCACCCCTAATGTCCCTCCCTTGCCAGTCTGGTTGCCGCTAACTTCTCTCCTGCCAGCCCGATTGCCCCTAACTGACCTCCCCTGCAGGCCTGGTCACCCCTAACTGCCCTCCCCTTTGGCCTGGTCACCCCTAACTGTCCTCCCCTACAGGCCTGGTCACCCCCAACTGTCCTCCCCTGCATGCCTGGTTCCCCCCACTGCCCTCCCTGCAAGTCTGGTCCCCCCAACTGCCCTCCACAGCAGGCCTGGTCACCCCCAACTTCACTCCCCTGCAGGCCATCTTGTGGCAACCATCTTGTGTCCACATGGGGGTGGCTATCATATGTGTTGGAGTGATGGTCAATTTGCATATTACCTCTTTATTATACAGGATTCCTTATATAGATTCCTTAATTTGTGCACTGGGGAGAATCCCTCAGCCCATCCTGTCCCCTCTTACAGACTGGAAGCCCTCAGGGGATATCCTACTGGCAGCTTAGGCATGCTCCCCAGGGGGAGCGGGCCTAAGCTGCAGTCTGGCCTCCCTCTGCAGGAGGTGACTGGGATGATCAGGGGAAGGCACCAGCCCCATCACCCATGCTGCTTCTGCCACTGCCAGCTGCTGGAGCCGCCAAGGTGTTCTCATCAACACAGACTCCAGTCTCTTAATCATGAAAAAATGACAACTTTCTTTAGGCATTTTTAAGATGTCTCTTTCATAGGATATGACATTTCTTTCTTTCTTTTTTTTTTTTTTTATCCTCACCTGAGGATATGTTTCCATTGATTTTTAGAGAGGGGGAAAGACAGAGAGAAACATAAATGTGAGAGGGACACTGTGATTGGTTGCCTCCTGCATGACCCCTGTCATGGGCCCCAGCCACGGAGGAGCCTACAACCTAGGTACATGCCCTTGATCAGAATGGAACCTGAACCCTGCAGTTGGCAGGCGGAAGCTCTATTCACTGAGTTAAACTGGATAGGACAGGATATGACATTTCTTAGCCTCTCCCGCAGTGGACCTTCATTTTTTCCTCCAGGAATGTGGTGGGAAAACTCTAGATCACCTTCTTGGATTCTTATTACCCAAGTTACCAAGAATATTGCAAGTGGTGGCATACAGGGAGCTTAGCCAATGAGCGGTCAGAAAAGGTGTTTCCTCTGAAGCTCACGCTCAGTTTCTGTTGGGGTGGAGGCATGCTGCCTGCTCAAATTCCCTCCCTTTCTCCACACCTGAGGCAATGGACGTTGGCCTCATCACCAGGGCGACAACACAAGTGTCCCGCCCCAGCCACTTAAGGGGGCCGCCATCTTTGTGACAGTGTGATGATTAATTTGCATATTACCCTTTTATTAGATTAGATAGTAAAGTTATATACTAAATCTAAAATATATTTATATGTTTAGATGTTATAGTTCATTTTCTGTCATTTTACAATAATTATTATTAACAATAATTGTCATCTTAAAATATTATATCTTACAAAAATTCAGTTTTTTAAATCAATTGCAGTATAATCACACTATAATCATGCCACTTGCAAGTTTTGCCATTTGTAGAGAAAGTTATTTTACCCAAATACATTTACAGATACATTACATCTTTTTAAAAAAATATATGGAAAGGATTCTGACATACTCCAAATTAAAGGTGTCTAAGCAGGTCATATCTTTGAACTAAAAAGAAATTATAAAACCCTAAAAAATAATGACTCAAAATATTGACTAATCAAAATAAAAATGGTTTTGGAACTAAATGAACTGGGATTATTATTATCCTTATGACTTAATTTTAAATATTACTAATTTAAAATATTTTGTTTTTTAAATATTAAAAAAACTAATAAAACCCCACATTTTTAAAAATAAATCTTTATTGTTCAGATTATTACAGATGTTCCTCTTTTTCCCCCATAGCTCCCCTCCACCTGACCCCCCCACCCCATACCCTTACCCCCCTCATCCATAGGTGTAAGATTTTTGTCCAATCACTTCCCACACCCCTCACACCACCATCCCCCCAAGAATTGTCAGTCCACTCCCTTTCTATGCCCCTGATTCTATTCTATTCACCAGTTTATTCTGTCCATCAGATTTTTTATTGACTTGATTTTTAGATTCACTTGTTGATAGATATGTATTTCTTGTCACTTTGTTGTTTATAATTTTTATCTTTACCTTTTTCTTCTTCTTCCTCTTCTTAAAAAATATCCTTCAGCATTTCATATAATCCTGTTTGGTGGTAATGAAGTCCTTTAGCTTTTTCTTATCTGTGAATCTCTTTATATGACCTTCAATTCTAAATGATAGCTTTGCTGGGTAGAGTAATCTTGGTTGTAGGTTCTTGTTCTTCATCACTTTGAATATTTCTTGCCACACCCATCTGGCCTGCACAGTTTCTGTTGAGAAATCAGCTGACAGTTTTATGGGTACTCCCTTGTAGGTAACTGTTTTTCTCTTGCTGCTTTCAAGATTCTCTCTTTGTCTTTTGCCCTTGGCATTTTAATTATGATGTGTCTTGGTGTGGTCCTCTTTGGATTCCTTTTGTTTGGGGTTCTCTGCACTTCCTGGACTTGTAAGTCTATTTCTTTCACCAGGTAGGGAAAGTTTTCTGTCATTATTTCTTCAAATAGGTTTTCAATATCTTGCTCTCTCTCTTCTTCTGGCAACCCCATAATTCGGATGTTGGTATGCTTGAAGTTGTCCCAGACGCTCCTTACACTATCTTCATATTTTTGGATTCTTATTTTTTCTTTTTGTTTTTCTGGTTGGGTGTTTTTTGCTTCCTCATATTTCAAATCTTTGGTTTGATTCTTGGGGTCCTCTAGTCTACTGTTGGATTTCTGTGCATTATTCTTTTTTGTTGTTGTGGTTGGAGAAATTCTTCCTTTATTTTTTTTTTAAATTTCTTTATTGATTAAAGTATCACATATTTGTCCTCATCCTCCCATTCCCATCCCAAATCCCTCCCCACACATGCCCCCACCCCCCTGTTGTCCATGACCACTGGTTAGGCTTATATGCATGCATACAAGTTCTTTGGTTGATCTCTCCCCCTTATCCCCACCCTCCTCTACCTTCCCTCTGAGGTTTGACAGCCTGATAGATGCTTCCCTGTCTCCGGGTCTGTTTTTGTTCATCAGTTTATGCTGTTCATTATTTCCCCTAGATGAATGAGATCATGTGATACTAGAAATACACTTATAAGAACCAAAAATGAGACAAGCAATAATGGTTATGTTGAGAGGCAAATGAATCAGTCTGTAGTGAGTTTCTTTCGGGGCCAAAAGTTCTTTTGATACCCAATTTCAATGTCAAACAGTTCCTTACGTGTACATGTCAGAAATGATATTTCAGTTCTGGATGGTTGACAAATGATGGTAAAGCAGGTCTGACCCTCTCTTGGCAATCTGCGGTGATGCACAGCTGCTGACTGCTAGTATGGCAAGGCGTTGTCAGTGTCTTCCATCTCTGGACTGTTTCTCTTCTGTCTTCATGGTTGGAGCAGTCCTGTCAATTCCTCTCTGTTGCAGAAATCCACATGGTCTTGGAGTTGCGTTCTGAAAATATACAAACATATTCTCCACCAAAAGTTAATAAAGGAATCTTTTCTGTAAATTTGACTTGTGATCCTTTTTCATTTTTTGCCCAAATGATTTTCCTTTGGCTTGTTTTGACACCATGTATGTTTTACATGGGTGTCTTGCTGTTAGCATTACAAATGAAAGTTAATTTTCTAAAGTAAAAATTTTCTAGATGTAATTTACTTACAGGATATTTTTTCTTACATTAAATTGGCTAATTGAAATAAGAAAATATTCTAGAAAAATTAATTGTACTGGACAAAAAGCTGTTCTTAAATTGTTAACTAAAATTTTTATTGGTAGTTCATCTCATGGTAAAATTGTGTAACATGTAATGAACCTAAAGCAGTCATATTTTAGTGCAAAAAAATTAAAATTTAAAGCTATCAAGATTACATTATAAAATTTCCAAAAGACTCCAAATATTTAAATCAAAAAAGGGGGGATAGTAGAAGAATATCATGTAAGGAAAAATATCCTGGGCATTATTCTTTATTTCAGACAGGGTATGCTTAATTTCTGACTGGTCCTTTTCCATTTTTTTGGCATTCTCATTAATATCCTTGAAGGTCCCACTAAGTTCATCAGAGGTCTCACTAAGTTTCTTGGAGGTTTCTAGAAGATTCTTGAGTAGCCTTATAACTGTGGTTTTGAACTCTATATCCAGTAGTTTGCTTTCCTCCATTTCTTTCTTTTGTGACCTGTATCTTTGTCTCCAGATTTTGGCTGCTTCCCTGTGTTGATAGAATGGCCTTGTGTTGTTGGTGTCCTATAGGGACCAGTTGCTCAGCCTCCCCAGTCACCTGAGGTGGACACTCTTGGTGCACCCCTTTGTGGGCTGGGTGCACAGTCTTGTTGTAGTTAAGCCTTGATTGCTGTTGGTACACTGGGAGGAATTGACCTCCAGGCCAATTGTCTGTGAGGATCAGCTGTGTCTATAATGGAAGAACTGCTGTGCTGGAGACACCCTTATGGGGCAGGCCTTGCTTCAGTGGAGCTTTGGTGCTCACTGAGTCTGCATCTTGAGTGTGTTGCTAATGGATGTCAAGAATTGAAATCTGGTGCTATCTCACACTGACCACTACATACACTGGCTCGTGGATCTTCAATTATGTGCAAGTCAGCTACTGTCTGAGGCCACCCAGTAGGAGCTATAGGGAGATCTGTAGATTTATCCTCTTTGTTTGGGGTTTGGATGTTTTGGAGCTGTCTGACCCAGCTGCAGTTTGTTAGGTTAAGCTGCGAAAGGGCAGGCCATTCATATGCAAAAGCCTCAATGCACAGCTCCGGTGGGTTTGTAAATTGGGTGAGGCAGGGTCTCAGGGAATTACTAGGGAATGGCAATAAGCGATGGCTGCCATTCAGCCATCTCTGCATCTTCGTGTTTCTGCCTCTCTGCGTTTCCATGTCCCCACTTCCCGTTCTGCGCCCCAGGGCAGTAAACAATGATTCCTGCATTCACCTCTGCGAGAAAGCCATCCTTACTTTCTGACCGGATGCCAGACAGTCCGATTTCTCCCCGTATGAGTCTGGGTCCCCAGAGTCTTGCCAGAAACTGGAGTTCAGAGCAGTCAGGAGCTTGTATCTGCCTTCCAATTGAAAAAAAAAACAAAAAACAAAAAACAAAAAACTGCACCCAGTTGCCAGCCCAATTCATGCACATCTGTACCTCTGCTTTTCTGCGGCTCTGCACCTCCTACCCAGACTCAATGAGCTTTTTTCATTCCTTCTAGTTGTAGAACTTCTACTCAGCCAGCTTTCCCATGGTTCTGGGTGATAGTCATTTTGTATTTTAGTTGTAGATTTGGTGTGGTTGTGAGAAGCAGCACCTTTAGGTGTGTACCTTATGCTGCCATCTTGGTTTCTCCCTAAAACCTCACATTTTGCCTTGTTATCTGGGACTTATTAACCGGCTTATAGGTGACAAGGGTTAGCTAGCTAGCTTAATTAGGCAGTCAGATAGAGGTATGGTCCTGGGAGGATGGAGACAATGCTGGCCTGATCAATTAAAACAGCCATAAACCAAGGACAGAGGTATTTCTGGCCCGAGAATTAAAGCAGCCATATGTAGATCAAAGCAGCTCTGACCTGAGCAGCTGGAGAGCCTTCCACACTAATAGAAGAGAAACATGCAAATTACCATCACTCCACTATGCCCAACAGCCAACAGAGTGAGTATGCAAATTGATCCGAAAACATGGCGGCAGCCCTGCCCCCCAGCCCTTCCAGGCCTGTGGGAGTAGGAGAAGTCAGGCGCCAGCGCCTGAGGCTGGCTGCACCCACAGAGATCAAGAAGCCACCTGCCCCATGATCCCAGGCCACAGCCAGCCTCAGAAGCCTCACGCCTGCCTGCCCCACATCCTGGGGGAGACTGTGAAACGAGCCCCAGCGCCTGAGGCTGGATGCCACCTGGGAGACAAAGAAGCCGCCTTCCCCATGATCCCAGGCTACAGCCAGCCAGAGAAGCCGCCTGCCCCAAGTCCGCCACCCCATGTCCACCCGCCCCACATCCTGGGGGAGATGGAGAAACCGGACCCCAGTACCTGAGGCTGGCTGCAGCCTGGGAGATGAAGAAGCTGCCTGCCCTGTGATCCCAGGCCGCAGCCAGTAGCAGAAGCCTCACGTCCGCATGCTCCACATCCTGGGGGAGACTGAGAAATGGGCCCCAGCGCCTGAGGCTGGATGTGACCTGGGAGATGAAGAAGCCACCTGCCCCGTGATCCCAGGCCAGAGCCAGCTGGAGAAGCTGCCCACCCCACATCCTGGGGGAGACAAGAAACCAGGTGCCAGTGCCTAAGGTTGGCTGTAGCCTGGGAGATGAAGAAGCCACCTGCCCTGTGACCCCAGGCTGCAGCCAGCCAGAGAAGTCGCCCCCCCCCCCGCCCCGCACTGCATCCGAGGGAAGATGGAGAAGCCGCCCGCCTGCAGTCCAGGCGCCAGCACCTGCAGCTGGCTACAGCCTAGTAGACGGAGAAGCTGCCTACCCCGCAGTCCTGGGCACCAATACCTGTGGCTGGCTGTGGCCTGGGAGACGGAGAAGCTGCCCACCCCATGGTCCCTGGCACCAGTACCTGAAGCTGGCTGTGGCCAGGGAGACTGAGAAGCTGCCCACCCCGCAGTCTCTGGCACCAGTGCCTGCAGCTGGCTGTGGCCTGGGAGACGGAGAAGCTGCCCACCCTGAGGTCCCGGGCACCAGCACCTGCGGCTGGCTGTGGCCTGGGAGATGGAGAAATCGCCCACGCTGCAGTCCCGGGTGCCAGCACTTGTGGCTGCAGCACAGGCGAAGCCACCTGCCCACCATCCTCTGAGGCTGCAGCCAGTCTGGGCACCTATGGCTGACCAGAGGGAGGGAAGCCCAGATTCCGGGTGCCTGTGGTCAGCTGGAGGAGGTAATCCTGGGTCCCAGATGTGGGGCTGAGGCAGAGGTGGTTAGGGGCAATCAAGCCAGCAGGGGAGCAGTTAGAGACGATCAGGCTGGCAGGCAGAAGCAGTTAGGGGCAATCAGGCAGGCAGGCGAGTGGTTAGGAGCCAGCAGTTCTGAATTGTGAGAGGGATGTCTGAATGCTGGTTGTCCCACGAGGGGTCCTAGATTGGAGAGGGTGCATGCCAGGCTGAGGGACACCCTCCCTGCTTCCCACTCCCCCCGTGCATGAATTTCATGCACCGGCCCTCTAGTAAGGGTTAAAGAATCATCTCAGGGCAGGACAACTGAGAGAGAGAGAGAGAGCTATAAGGGAAATCAAAAGCAACTCCAACCTGAACAGGTAAGATGACCAAAAAGTGAAGTGCAGATGTGGGGGTCATGGGAACTGATTGCAAGGCTGAAGTCCTGCCGTGGGAAGAAAGCAATAAGGCAGGGTGGTCTCTACACTATAGAATACCTAAGACAAAGCAGCAGCCACCTTAATTGACCCCTCTGACTCTGTACCAGGTGAGTCAGAATCTTAGTTAGAAACTTAGAATTAGAGTTTTAGAGGTAGTATCTGCTTGCAATAAAGTTTCTGTACTTCTCACCTACCACCTTTTGTCTGTGGCTTCCTTCTTTGAATTTCTCTGGACAAGAACCTGGAAGAGAAATCACCCTTGCACCTCTGCTCACTGAAAACCCGAATCAACTTGGAAGTTGACCTCTTCCCTTTGGTGAGCATATGACCCTAACCCTCCCTCTATTATCCCCTTATAATTTTGGAGACATTACCAGGCACCCACTAGCCACTTAAACTTGGCTGCCATCTTATGCAGGTATTTACCTTTAAATTTCCCTTCCCTCTGGGCCCAAGTTGAACACCTGAACCAGGCATGGGTAAGCCAGTTAAGATCCACAAGGGTGGCTGCCTCATAAATGACTCTCGTGCTAGGAAAAACTGGTTTCTAGGCTTGATTAGAACACATAAGGCTTCCCACCAGTTGCAAGACAAAGCCCAGCCATCAATTAAATGAGTACTTAGGTCCCTGCCCAACTCTAAAGAACAAATGAGGCTATTCCACCCTCTGGTCTGAGATTCTTGGCTATCCTTACATGAGTAAGTGTCTAGTAGAGGGGTCGGGGTCAATCCCTAAGGTGTGTGTGGAACTAATAGGACTTAGGAATACAACTGTAATTAAACTTTGACCCATCTCGGGGGTGCACATAGTGTTGGTCACTTAGCACTCTGGGCCATCCCAGTTCTTCTAGACAGCTGGAAGCCAAAGCACATAGTAGGAGAGGAGATGGCCAGCAGTTTATCTGCCTCTGAGAGATCCCTCCATAAGTAGACACTTTCACCCACAACACAAAGTCCACTCCCCAGCCCAGATACCACTCAGGTTTAATCGGAGAGTCCTTGGCCTTTTCTTCTGCTTTATGTCTCAGAATTCCTATATTTGTATCCAGTTTGGCCCCCAATATGACCACTGTCTCTTCAGTCCAGATCCAATCAAGCTTAACTTCTCAGCATCCATTTGTATAATCCTCTGTGATAGAGAGGAATTCAGGGTCCTACAAAGGCCCATACGTGAGGGTCCCACAATAAGTACATGGTGTCCCTGGGCAATAGTTAAATTTTCTCCAATCCATGGGGGGGGGCGGGGTGGGCAGTCACTTTTTTCACAGCTTGTTCCTTGATATCTATGTCCCTGTATAGATAGTTGTTGTAATAGATGTATTATGTCCTATTGGGAGTCTAGTAATTTTCTAGAGCATAAAACTAAGTCACTCACATACTGGGTTAGAGTGGAATATCTAGAAAATTTACATAATTTAAATTAGCTTTTAGTAGCTAAAACAAAAGATGGGATTCTTCATATATTCCTGAGGCATTACTGTCCAAGTGAACTTGTAATTTTCCCAGGTGAAAGCAAAACATATTGTTCCTCTAATGGAATGATGAAAAAAAACTACATAAATTTATTATTGAAACATGTTGACAGTCCACAGGAATGGATTTGGAACCATTTGATGTCTGGGAATAACTAGCTTAGGTGTAGTTCTTAGACTTGTACACATCTACATCTTTTCCTACTTGAGTGATTAGAGAATTATAGGGGCCCATATATGGAATTTTAAGTTCCCCCTTTTAGGGATATTTTAATTTCTCCTAATCTTTCTCCTTACTTTTTAATACAGAAAAGTAAAATATCTTCTTGTAGTCCTCAGAATAGTGTTATGATTATTTCTGTTTTGTTTTTCTAAATCCCATTTCAGTGTCCCTAAAGTGTAAAGACTTCTCTCCAGGAGTTTCTCTGAAACTTTATTTAATAATTCTGTTGCTTTTGCTTCCAGAAACCAGTAGATGTATTAATTTTAATAGGTTAGGATAGCCAAGATTACATGTTCTAACAGTTAAGTTTCTTTATGAGTCCATCAGGGTCCCAGAGATAATTGGGAACAATTGCTGGTTCCTCTCTGGTTGATACCAGCTTTTCTCCAAAGAGAACTGTTAGAATCTGTATTCTCATTTTTTCTCAAGTTAATAGAGAGTGGTAGTGGAAGGAAGAAGGGAGGGAAATGGTAAGTCTTTTGAGGAAACGGAGAAAGCAAAGGATATAGTGGAGGAGATATAGAAGTGTGGAGGAGGGCTGTAGACATTTATTAGCTTCAGAAGAGTTAACAGAAAGTCTCTAAAATTTCTCATTACAGTAAACACTTGATTTTGTGAATCTTGAATTAATGAACTTTTAATTTAATGGACAAAATTTTTGGTTTTTATATTCTATGTGAAAATTAACACCCAGTTAATTTTTAAATGCTTTTAACAAAGACTTGCAGATAATTAAATTAATGGGTTATTTTTTGTTATTAATTCACTTATATACAGTATATACATATATATGTGTGTATATATATACATATATATACACACATATAGATAGATATAGGTATAGATATAGATATAGATATAGATGTATATATAGATATAGATGTAGATGTAGATATGTATATAGATATAGATGATATAGATATAGATATAGATATAGATATAGATATAGATATAGATATAGATATAGATATAGATATAGATATAGATAGATATAGATATAGATATAGATATAGATATATAGATATATTAGAGGCCCAGTGCATGAAATCCATGCACTGGGGGAGGGGGGTGTCCCTCAGCCCAGCCTGCACCCTCTCCAATCTGGGACCCCTTGGGGAATGTCTGACTGCCAGTTCAGGCCCAATGGGACATCCCTCTCACAATCTGGGACTTCTGGCTTCCAACCGCTGTCCTGCCTGCTAGCCTGATCACCCCCTAGCCACGCCCCTGCCAACCTGATCAATGCCTTACTGCTCCCCTGCTGGCCCAATCGTCCCCAACTGCCCTCCTCTGCTGGCCCAGTAACCCCCAACTGCCCTCCCCTGCCCACTGGTCACCCCCAACTGCCCTCACCTGCAGGACTGGTCCCCTCCTAATTGCCCTCCCCTGTTGGCCTGATCCCCCAAAACCACCCTCCCCTACAGGCCTGGTACCCCCTTACTGCCATCCCCTGTTAGCCTGATTGCCCACAACTACCCTCCCCTTCCAGCCATCTTGTATCAGCCATCTTTGGCCACATGGGGTGGCCATCTTGTGCGAGGATATTAGGGTCAATTTCCATATTACCTCTTCATTATGTAGACTAAATATAATAAATATAATAAACTAGAAGCCTGTTGCAGGAAGATTCCTGCAAGAATAGGGCTTCCCATGGTGGGCTTTGGTCTCTTCTCCACTGCCTTGCTCCCTCCCATCTCTGCTGCCTTGCTCCCTCCCTTCTCTGCTGTCTCGCTCCCTTTTCTGCCACTTTGCTCCCTTCTGCAGCACTTGGCTTCCTTCTACGCTGTCTTCAGTCTTCCCTCCATGCCTGTGTATGCAAATTGACTGTCACTTTGTTGGGTTAATTTGCATACTCGCTCCTGATTGGGTGATGGGCATAGTGGAGGAAGAGTAAATTTGCATGTTTCTCTTTTATTAGTGTAGATATAGAGGCCCAGTGCACAAAATTCGTGCATGGGGGGGGAGGGGTACCCTCAACCCAGTCTGCATCCTCTCTAATCTGGAGCTCCTCGTGGGATGTTCGACTGCCAGTTTAGGCCCAGAGATCATGCCTAAACTGGCAGTCAGACATCCTTCTCACAATCTTGGACAGCTGGCTCCTAACTGCTCACCTGCCTGCTGGCCTGGTCACCCCAACTTCCCCTCTGCCGGCCTGGTCGCTCCCAACTGTTCCCCCACTGGCCTATTCACCCCAAACTGTCCCTCCTGACAGCCTGGTCACCCCACACAGCCTGCTGTTCAGTCATGTGGTTGTCCATCACTAATCCCCCTGCCAGCCTGGTTTCCCCACACAGCCTGCTGTTCAGTCATTACTTTTACTGTTACAGCATCCTGGATAATTTTTATATTCCTCTATTACTAGTATATATACAGTATATATAACTAGAGGCTCGGTGCATAAAATTCATACCCTGTAAGGTGTGTCCCTCAGCCCGGCCTTCCCACTCTTACAGTCTGGGAGCCCCCACAGTGTTTCTCAACCTTTCTAATGCCGCAACCCTTTAATACAGTTCCTCATATGTTTTCTGATGGTCTTAGGCTCTACAACAGCGGTTCTCAACCTGTGGGTTGCGAACCACTAGCAGGGTTGCCTAAGACCATCAGAAAACACAGATATTTACATTATGATTCATAACAGTAGCAAAATTACAGTTATGAAGTAGCAACAAATATAATTTTATGGTTGGGGGTCACCACAACATGAGGAACTATATTAAAGGGTCATGGCATTAGAAATGTTGAGAACTACTACCTCAGGGGAAGCACATGACCTGGTGATCAGGGGAAGTCAACGCCCCTATCACACCTCTACTTCTGCCACTGCCAGCAGCACAAGCCTCAGCCAGCCCTGGTTACCTGACCCTCGGGCCAGCCCTGGGCAGCTGGGCAGCTACCATCTGAGGCTTTCCAGAGCCTCGGGCCAGCTCTGGGAGGCTGGGCAGCTACCATTTGAGGCTTGCCTGTGTTTTGGGCTGTCCCTGGGTGGCCAGGTAGCTGACATACAAGGCTTTCCTATGCATCAGGATGGCCCTGGGCCACTGGGGGACTGAGGGGATGGGGGACTCCTTAGGCAGGCATGTGTAGCAACTGGGCCAGCTTGGGGATGGGTCCAGCCTTGCTGCACGGCTGCCTCTCTGGCCGGGCTGTGGGCGCCACCATTTTTTGAGGGCATGACATTCAATTAACATATTCCCAGCTCATTGGCTGTGGGCGCTGCCATCTTTGCGATGGTGTGAGGGTCAATTAGCATATTCCTGTTTTATTAGATAGGGATATATATATATATTTGGTTTCAGAGAGGAAGAGAGAGGGAGAGAGAGAGAAACACAATGACAAGAGAGAATCATTGATCAGCTACCTCCTTCATGTCCCACAATGAGAATCAAAGCCTGCATCCAAGGTATGTGCCCTGACCTGGATTTGAACTGCAACCTACTCACTGAGAGGTTGAAACCCAACCACTGAGCCACACTGACCAGGTGATTCACTGTTATTTTTAACAAACTTTAGCAAGCAGGCTGTATGTTGGGAAAAGCACTGCAGTAGTTTCATCAACATAAATATACTGTATATTACATACCTACTACTACCCTATCTAATAAAGAGGGAATATGCTAATTGACCCTCACTCCATTGCAAAGATGGTGGCACCCCAGCTAATGAAGAGGGAATGTGTTAATTGACTGCCCTGCACTCAATGATTGTGACACCCACAGCCAATAAGGAGGGAATATGCTAATTGACTGTCTTGCTCTCAAAGATGGCCGCATCCAAAGCCACAAGATGGCGGCACCCAGTTGGCTCAGCTCCACTGGGGTGACAGGCATATGGCACAGCCAGGAGCCCTTCTCCAGTGCATGAATTTTCATACATTTGGCCTCTAGTAGCCGATATATTTAAATTAAATTATCACTGCTTGTAACAATGTTCAACCAGTGATTAGCACATGACCACACCACATCACTCCAGGTAATTTGTTGTGTTGTTATGTGGCATGATTTTCTGCATTAGTTTTAAGGCATGTGGATCAATGTTCTTACATTAACTGAGTCACACCATGCCACGTGCATTTGTTTGCTAAGGGTGACTGGTGACTGGATTCATTTAATAGACCTATTCTGTATAAATTAAAAAATACTTCACTACATACAGGAAACTTTTCTGTGAAATTAAACTGTTCATACATACTTAATTTTATTACACAAATGTAAAACCAGGAAAACTAACTAATTTGTCTATTATTACCATACTCATTAGGGAAGACTACTTTTTTATATAACAAACTCCATTGTCTAAATTATTGCTCTATACACAATTCTTTTTTTTTAGGTTGATATATTTTATTAATTAATTTATTTTTAATTAAAATTTATTATTGTTTAACATATTACATATACTCCCGTTCTATTCCATTGTCTTCTTGCCAGCTGCTCCCACCCCTCAGACATGGCCACACCTCCCTAGTGTCTGTGTCCATTGGTTATGCTTATATACATGCATACAACTCCTTTGGTTGATCTCCTACCATCCTCCACCCCTCCAATGCACCCCTGCTTTCCCTCTGAGGTTTGACAGGCTTTTCAATGCTTCTATGTTTCTACATCTATTTTTGTGCATCAGTTAATGTTGTTTGCTATATTCTGCAAATTAGTGAGATCATGTAATATTTATCTTTATCCAACAGACTTATTTCACTTAGCTCTATTTGGCTTTTAATGCTGTCCAGATCCATCCATATTGTTGCAAATGATGAGAGTTTTTTCTTTTTTACAGAAGTGTAGTATTCCATTGTGCAGATGTACCACCATTTTTTAATCCATTCCTCTGATGATTGACACTTAGGCTGTTTCCAAATCTTAGCTACTGTAAATTGTGCTGCTATGAACATAGGAGTGCATATGTACTTTCTGACTGGTGTTTCTTATTTCTTGGGATGTATTTCTAGAAGTGGAATTACTGGTTCAAGTGGGAATTTCCTTTTTAATTTTTTGAGGAAACTCTATATAGTTTTCCACAGTGGCTGCACCAATCCCACCAGCAGTGCAAGAAGGTTCCTTTTTCTCTACATCCTCACCAGCACTTGTTGGTTGATTTGTTGATGATAACCATCCTGACATCTATGAGAAGGTACCACATTGTTGTTTTGGTTTGCATCTCTCAAATGATTAGTGTCTACCAGCATGTAGCATATGTGTCCTGGCCTTTCGTATGTCCACTTTCAATAAGTGTCTTCTTGCGTCGTTTGCCCATTTTTTGATTGAATTGTTTATCTTTTTATTAAGTTGTATGAGTTCACTATATATTTTGGAGATTAAAACCTTATTGGAGATAACATTGGTAATTATGTCTCCCATGAAGTAGGCTATCTTGTTGTTTTAATGATTTTTTTTTCTTTTGTTGTACAGAAGATTTGTATGTTGATGTAGTCCCATTTGTTTATTTTCTCCTTAGTTTCCATTGCCCTACATCTATATTGGTAAATATATTGCTACAACATATGTCTGATATTTTGCTGCATATGTATTCTTCTAAGATTTTTATGGTTTCCTGTTTTATGTTAAAGTCCTTTCAACCATTTTGAGTTTATTTTTGCTTATGGTGTAAGTTAGTGTTCTAATTTCATTTTTTACATCTACTTGGTACAATTATTCCAACACCGTTTATTGAAGAGACTATCTTGACTCCATTATATGTTCTTGCCTCCTTTGTCAAATATTAATTGAGCAAAATGGCTTGAATCAATTTCTGGGTTCTTTGTTCTATTCCATTGGTCTATGTCTGTTCTTGTGCTAGTACCAATCTTGATATCTGGTATTGTGACCCCTCCAACTTTGTTCTTTTTTCTCAGGATTGCTGTGGCTATTTGAGATCTTTTTTAATTTCCATATCAATTTTTGGAAAGTTTGTTTTAGGTCTGTGAAATATGCCATTGGTATTTTAATGGTAATTGCATTGAATCTATAGATTACTTTGGGTAGTATGGACATTTTAATGATTTTGATTCTATCAATCCATGAACATGGTATATTATTCCATTTGTTTATCTCTTTCTCTATCTCTTTTTTCAACATATCCTGTAGTTTTCTCAGTACAGGTTTTTTGTTTTTTTTTTCCTTCTTGGTTAAGTTTATTCCTAGATATCTTTTGTTGTTGTAATGGTAAACGGTTTTTATTTTTTAGTTTCTCTTTCTGTGAGTTCATTATTGGCATATATATAACCATACAATTCTGGGTGTTGATTTTGTATCCTGCTACATTGCCAAATTCATTTTTTAAATCTAGTAGTTTTTTGATGTAGTTGTTAGGGTTTTCTACATACAACAACATGTAATCTGTGAATAATGACAATTTTACTTCTTCTTTTCCAATTTGGATACCTTTCATTTCTTCTTCTTGTCTGATTGCTTTGACTATCACTTCCAGTACTATGTCAAACAGGTGTGGTGAAAGTGGGCATCCCTGTCTAGTTTCTGTTCTTATGGGAAATGGTTTTATTTTTTGCCCATTGAGTATGATGTTGACTGAAAGTTTGTCATATAAGTCTTTTATTATATAAAGGTATGATTCCTCTCTTCCTGAGAGTTTTTATCAGGAAAGGGTGTTGGATTTTATCTAATGCTTTTTCTTCACCATTTGATATGATTATGTGATTTGTTTTCTCAATTTATGTGATGTACAATGTTCATTGATTTGAGGATATTGAACTAGTATTGCATCAGTGAAATGAATCCTAGTTGGTCAAAGTGTAGTATTTTTCCAATGTAATGCTGGATCTGATATGCTTTAATTTTTTTGAGGATTTAACATTATGTTCATTAGAGATATTGTCCTGTAATTCTCTTTCTTTGTAGTATCTTTATCTGGTTTTGGTATTAGGGTAATGCTGGCTTCCTAGAATGAGCTTGGAAGTGTTCTTTCCTTTTGAATTTTTTGGAATAGTTTAAGGAAGATTAATGTTAGTTTTTCTTTAAATGCTTGGTAAAGACTTCTCTGCGGCTGGTGCAGACGCGGAGACCACAACATCTTGAGAAACAGAGCTGCCTGAGACTCGGATCCTGGCTTCTGACACAAACCAGGACCCTGCGGCCACTGGGGACAGAGAACTGCTATCACAGCTTCAGACGAAGAAACAACAAGAATCCAGACTTCCCGGCAGATTCCCGTGAGTCAAAGAGCCTATCCCCCTACCAAGTAGGATTTATCCCAGGAATGCAAGGATGGTACAATATCCGCAAATCAATAAACGTGATACATCACATAAACAAATTGAGAGATAAAAATCACATAGTCATATCAATTGATGCAGAAAAAGCATTTGACAAAATCCAACACCCTTTCTTCATAAAAACTCTCAGCAAGGTGGGAATAGAAGGCTCATACCTCAACATAATAAAAGCTATATATGATAAACCCACAGCAAACATCATACTCAATGGACAAAAACTAAAAATATTTCCCCTAAGAACAGGAACAAGACAGGGATGCCCACTCTCACCACTCCTGTTTGACATAGTACTGGAAGTATTAGCTATTGCAATTAGACAAGAAGAAGAAATAAAAGGCTCCAAATTGGAAAAGAACAAGTAAAGCTGTCTTTATTTGCAGACGACATGATATTGTACATAAAAAATCCGAAAGACTCCATCAAAAAACTAATAGACTTAATAAATGAATTCGGCAATGTAGCCGGATACAAAATTAATGCCAAGAAATCTATGGCCTTTCTATACACCAATAGTGAAATTACAGACAGAGAGACTAAAAAGGCAATTCCATTTACCATTGCACCAAAAAAATTAAGATACCTAGGAATAAACTTAACTAAGGAGGTAAAAGACCTATACACGGAAAACTACAGGACACTGAAAAAAGAGATAGAGGAAGACGTAAACAGATGGAAGAACATACCATGTTCATGGATTGGTAGAATCAACATCATTAAAATGTCCATACTACCCAAAGCAATCTATAGATTCAATACACTCCCCATTAAAATACCAATGGCATATTTCACAGACCTTGAAAGAACTCTCCAAAAATTCATCTGGAATAAAAAAAGACCCCTAATAGCCACAGCAATCCTGAGAAAGAAGAATAAAGTAGGAGGGATCTCAATACCAGATTTCAAGCTGTATTACAAAGCCACTATTCTCAAAACAGCCTGGTACTGGCACAAGAACAGACACATAGATCAATGGAACAGAATAGAGAATCCAGATATTGATCCAAACCACTATGCTCAATTAATATTTGACAAAGGAGGCATGAACATACAATGGAATAAAGACAGTCTCTTCAATAAATGGTGTTGGGAAAATTGGACAGACACATGCAAAAAAATGAAACTAGATCACCAACTTACACCATACACAAAAATAAACTCAAAATGGATACAAGACTTAAACATAAGATGGGAAACCATAAAAATACTAGAGGAATCCACAGGCAGCAAAATCTCAGACATATGCCAAAAGAACTTCTTCACCGATACTGCCCCTAGGGCAATGGAAGCTAAAGAGAAAATAAACAAATGGGACTACATCAAAATAAAAAGCTTTTTTACAGCAAAAGAAACTATCAACAAAACAACAAGAAAGCCCACTGCGTGGGAGAACATATTTGCAAATGGCATCACTGATAAAGGTTTAATCTCCAACATCTACAGGCAGCTTATACAACTTAATAAAAGGAAGATAAATGATCCAATAAAAAAATATGGGCAACGGACCTAAATAGAATCTTTTCCAAAGAAGACAGAAGGAAGGCCAAGGGACACATGAAAACATGCTCAACGTCACTAATTATCCGAGAGATGCAAATCAAAACAACAATGCAGTATCATCTCACACCTGTCAGAATGGCTATTATCAACAAATCAACAAACGACAAGTGTTGGCAAGGATGCAGAGAAAAAGGAACCCTCGTGCACTCCTGGTGGGAATGCAGAGTGGTGCAGCCACTGTGGAAAACAGTATGGAGTTTCCTCAAAAAACTGAAAATAGAACTCCCATTTGACCCAGTAATCCCACTCCTAGGAATATATCCTAAGAAACTGGGAACACCAATAAGAAAGGATATATGCACCCCTATGTTCATAGCAGCACAATTTACAATAGCTAAAATCTGGAAACAGCCTAGGTGCCCATCAGCAGATGACTGGATCAGAAAACTATGGTACATTTACACAATGGAATATTATGCTGCCATAAAAAAGAAGGAATTCTTACCATTTGCAGCAACCTGGATGGAATTGGAGAACATTGTTAAGTGAAATAAGCCAGTCAATGAAAGAAAAATACCACATGATCTCACTCATTTATGGATAATAAAGAACATTAAAAACTTGAACAAAAAGATAGATACAGAGGCAGTAAAGCATCAAACAGTCTGTCAAATTACAGCAGGAAGGTTAGGGAGAGGTGGGGAAGATAAGAGATCAATCAAAGGACTTGTATGCTTGCATATAAGCATAACCAATGAACGCAAAACTCTGGGGGCTGAGGGCGTATATGGGAGTGGGGTCAGGGGGCAATGGTAAGATATGTACACATATAATACCTTAATAAAAAAAATTGGAAAAAAAAATGAAAAATAAATGCTTGGTAAAGATACCCTGTGAAGCTGTCCAGACCAGGGCTTTCATTTCTGGGGAGTTTTTGACTGCTTCAATTTCCTCAGTAGTTATTGGCCTATTCAAACTTTTTGTTTCTAATTGAGTTTTGGAAGATTATATATTTCTAGGAATATGTCCGTTTTGTCTTGGTTGTCCAGTTTATTGTAGTAGATTTGTTCATAGTATTTGTGTGTGTGTGTGTGTGTGTGTGTGTGTGTGTGTGTGTGTGTCTTTACTTTTGTTTTATTTTGTTTTACAATCTTTTGTATTTCTGTGCATTTGGTAGTTACTTCACCTGTTTCAATTCTGACTTTACTTGGATACCTTCTCTTTGCTTTTTAGTAATAATAGCTAGATGTCATCAATCTTATTTATCTTTTCAAAGAACCAGCTCTAGAAGTTATTGTTTTATTGTAGTTGATTTCTAATTTTATTTCTAAATAATATTTTTGTGGGTTTTTTATGTCTATGTCATTTATTTTTGCACTGATCTTTATTATTTTCTTCATTCTGCTTACTCTGAGCTTTACTTGTTGCTTTCTTTCTAATACTTTAAGTTGTAGGGTTAGGTAATTTATTACCCATTTTTCTTGTTTGTTTGTTTATTTTTTATATGGGCCTGTAGTGCTATGAACATCCCTCTCAGGACTACTTTCAGTGTGTCTCTTTGATTTTGGATTGCTGTGTTTTCATTGTCACTTTTTTCCCAAATGTTTTTTTTTTTAATTTCTTCTTGAATCTCTTTGGTAATCCAATAACTGTTTAATAGCATGCTATTTAGCCACAAAGTGGCTAAACTATTTTATTTTTGTTTTTATTGTAGTTTATTTATATTATTATGCCATTGAGGTCTGAGGAGATGCTTGATATGATTTCTGTCTTCTGGAATTTGAAGATACTTTGCCTGTGTCCCAATATGTGGTCTATCTTTGAGAATGTCCCCTGTGCACCTGAGAAGAATGTATATTCTGTAAGTTTGGGGTAAAATGTTCTGAAGATGTCAAACAGTTCCATCTGATTTAGTGAGTCACTTAACATTGCTGCTTCTTTGCTGATTTTTTGTTTAGAGGATTTATCCAGTGGTGTCAATGGGGTATTAAAGTTCACTACTATGATTGTATTGCTTTGATCTCTCCCTTGATATATTTCAGATTTTTAAAATGTATTTGAGTGCTCCTGTATTGGGGGATATATGGTTACCAGAGTTATACCCTCTTGTTCAATTGACCTTTACTATTATGAAGTGGCCTTTTGTATCACTTATGGCCTTCTCTTTGAGGTCTATTATGTCAGGTATTAATATTGCTACCCCAGCTTTTTATAAATTTCCATTTACTGAAAAAAATGTTTCCATCCCTTCACTTTTAGTCTTCATGATTCCTTTGTTCTGAGGTGAATGTCTTGTAGATAGAATATATATGGGTCATGTTTTCTTATCCATTCAGCTACCCTATGTCTTTTGACTGGAGCATTTAATCCATTTACATATAAGGTTATTATTGACATGTACTTGTTTGTTGCCATTTTTCATTTCTTTATTCCTGTTTTCCTATCTCCCTTTCTATTTCTTCTTTTTACAGCAGTACCATTAGCATTTCTTTCATTGCTGTCTTGGTGGTAGTAACCTCCCTTAACCTTTTTTTAAAAAATCTGTTTAGCTCCCAATTTCACCTTCAATTTTGAATGATAGCCTTGCTGGATAGAGTATTGTTGGATTCAGTTTCTTGATTTTCATGACTTTGTATACTTCATTCAATCCCCTTCTGGCCTGATAGGTTTCTGGTGAGAAATCAGTTCAGAGTGTAATGGGAAATTCCTTATAGGTAACTTTCTTTCTCTCTCTGGCAGTCTTTAAGAATCATACTTTTTCATTGATGTTTGCCAATTTAATTATGATGTGTCTTGGTCTTTTTGGGTTCATCTTGTTTGGGACTCTGTGTGCTTCTTAGACTTGTGTGACTTTTTTCTTCCCCAAATCAGGGAAGTTTCCATCATTATTTCTTCAAACAGGTTTTCTATTCCTTTCTCAGCTTCCTCTCCTTCTGGCACACCTGTTATATGGATATTGTTTTGTTTTGTGTTATCCCAAAACTTCCTTAGACTCTCTTCCTGCTTTTTAAGTTTTTGTGTTTGTTTTTTGTTTTTTTGTTCAGTTGCTGCTCTGCTTCAGTGTTTTCTTTTTTTTTTTTTTTTTTTTTTTTTTTTTTTTGCTTCAGTGTTTTCTATTAACTTGTCTTCTAATTCACTGATGTGGACCTCAGCCTCTTCTAGTTCACTGTTGAAATCTTCCATTGTGTTCTCTATTGCAGCAATGTTATTTTTCATTCCCTCTTGATTCTTACACATGTTGGTGTTTTACAGCCTTTTCAGCATCCTTATAACCATTGCTCTGAATTCTTTTTTTAAAAATTGATTGTTTCCATGTTGTTTATTCCCTTTTCTGGTGATTCCTCCTTTTTTTTTATGGGTTTTGTTTCTTTGTGGTTGTTTGTATGAATTAGATCAAACTGTTATGCTAACCATATTTTTCTGAGTTTTTCTTATACAGTACATGTTTTGTGGGACCCCATCTCTCAGGACTTCTGGACTGTCCTCTAATTGATAAATTTGGGTTCCCTTGATGTAGTTGGGTCTTTAGTGTTACTGTCCTGTTTGTGGATGAAATTTCCTTTCAAGCTGTCTAGTTATGTGGCTCGCTCTCTATCACATTGTGCTAACCATTGTGGAGTTGTTGACTGAACAGCACAAGATACAACTTGACAAGATATAACACAAAGGAAACAAAACAAGAATGTGCAAATGACAGTAATAACCCCAATAAAAGTGACCAGCATAGAAAAATAATTGGGAGAGGAAAAAAGCAAAGGTGATATTGAGAAAAGAAAAAAAAATATAAGAGAAAGGAATAAATGGGAGAAAAACCACAAAACAAATTAACCAAAAAAAAAAAAATGCAAATTACAAACACACAGAAAAAAAGGGGAGGGACAGAATCTGTAGAGGCAGAGCTTATATACAGAAAATAAGGTTAAGGAATTGAATGAATAAGGGAAGGATCACAGTTTGGTATAGAGGAGGTAGAAAGAAAATGAGGGGGTTAGAAAAATAAATAAATAAATAAATACAATTATTTATATATTCATTTATTTTTAAAACAATAGAGGACAAAGAAGATAGGCTTGGGTTTAGTGAATAAAACTAATTAAACAATTAGATTAACAGGTCAAAAGAGGAGTGGAAAAACAAAATCATAAAAACATAGGCTAGAGAAGGAAGAGAAAAGAGAAGGATGCATGTACTTGGAGCAGTAGAGTGGAAATTAGATATATGAGTAAACCAACAGAGGCTACAATTATAATAACACAATAAGGCATTTTAATAAGGTCAAATTTTAACAAGTGGTGAAATGAAAGGAAAGATAAAAACTAAAGTGGAGACAGGAAAGCAGAAAACAAGATGAAAAACAGAGAACTGAGGAAGAAAAAGGTGAAAAATAAGAGAACAAATAAGGTGAAATGAAATAACAATAAAAATAAAAATTGAATAAATAAAAATAATACAAACATAATAATAATAAATAAAATAATTAAATAAAAGACAAAAAATTAAAAAGTGAAGTTTGTTCACTTCAGCCAAGTTTTAATGCCCCATAAGGGATGATTTAAGACCCCACTCTTTGGTTCTTTCTGCCACTTCTGAGTTTCTTGTTAGGTAATTAGGTGCCGACCACTGTCCATCACTGTTTAGTGTTCAATACATGTTGAAGTTCCAAGTGATCTGCTCCTTTGTGTGTGTCTCCACAAGCCTTAGCTGCAATAGGTGAGGCCAATCTGCCTGTTTTGCCAGTTTGTCAGCTCTCAATCTTAATTGCTCAAGCATCTCTTTCTGACAGGGCATTAGGTGGAAGTGGTGCTGTGTCGTTTTCTAGGTGGTGCTGTGTCACTCCTCTTCCAAACCCATTTCCTGAGGGCTCTTTGGGGCTATTTATTTTCATGGTAAAGCTCAGGATGCAGGCAGGGTGTGGCATGCTGTATTAGCTGTCTTGAGACTGCTGGTAGGAGTTGACTCTTCAGGAGAGAAATGGACACTTAGGTTTGGAGGTCCACAAATGTCTCAGTGCTGGATTCTTGGTCATGTCTCACTGCCCTGCTCTCCTCCACAGCTTCTCCCCAGACTCCACCAATCTGTACCTCTACCTACACCACAGTTTTAGGTGAGTGTTTGTAATTGAAAGGTCCTATAAACTGAGTTTAGGGAATAAAAGCAAAGACAAAACAAATGCAAAACAACCACTGAACTGAGAGTTTCTCTCCCCCCAGCATGGTGTTTCTCGGGCAGCTCTTCAGGCCATCTTTCTGGGTGCAGCTTCTCATGGCTATGAACTTAGATCTAGATTCCTTAGCTGCCAGCAGCCCTGTAGACTTTCTTTCCACAGTCAGATGTTATGCACGTCCCCAAGGGACACAGCCTTGGTGCAATGCAGCTTCCTCCTTTACCCTATTAGCTAATTGGTTGTGATCTCTCTCAACCCAGAGCCCCGATTCTACCATTCTCAAGCTCCCTCTGCCCTTCTGGGTTGTGTATTCTCTCTCCAGCTGTGTTCAATTTGCCAATTCTATGTGATGCTCTCCAATTTAGGTGTCCCTTCAATCTGCTCTGGATGAGGCACAGGACACATCTGCCTCTTCCACTGCCATTTTATCCTCACCATAACTTCTTAAAGAATTCTTTTAAAAAGAATTTATTTGTACTTCTACTAAAAGCTTCTAATTTCCAAATCAAGATACACTTCCCATTCATTTACTCATGTTGTTTAATTGATCCTCCCTTCTCTATTTTTTGCAGTAATTTGAGGAATATAGGTGTTAATTCTTCTTTGAAACGAGCCTGTGAAGCCATCTGGTTCAGAGCTTTGGTTTGCTTAGAGTTTTTATCAATAAAGGATGTTGGATTTTGTCAAATGCTTTTTCTGCATAAATTGATAAGACTATTTATTTCTCAGTTTGTTTATGTAATATATCACATTTATTGATTTACAGATAATCTATCATCCTTGACTCCCTGGAATAAATCCCACTTCGTCATGATGTATGATCTTTCTTATGTATTGCTTGATCTGATTTGCTAGCACATTGTTGAGAATTTTAGCATATTTGTTCATCAGAGATATTGGCTTGTAATTCTCTTTCTTTGTAGTGTCTTTATCTGGTTTGGGATTTAGGTTAAGCCTGGCTTCATAGAAAGAGCTTGGAGATGTTCCATTTTTTTAATTTTTTTGGAGTAGTCTGAGTAGGACAGGTTTTAGTTTTTATCTGAATGTTCGGTAAAACTTCCCTATGAATCTGTCTGGCCTAGTGCTTTTGTTTGTTGGAAGTTGATGAACGCTTCAATTTCCTCCATAGTTATCAGCCTATTCAGAATTTTTTATTTTTCCTGATTGATTTTTGGAAAGTCATATTTTTCTAGGAATATGTCCATTTCTACTAGGTTGAACAGTTTGTTGGAATATAGTTGTTCATAATATATTTTTACAATCCTTTGTATTTCTGTGGGATCTGTTGTTATTTTGCCTCTTTTATTTCTAATTTTGCTTACGTGGGTCCTCTCCTTTTACTTCTTAGTGAACCTGGATAGAGGTTCATCATTCTTGTTTATCTTTTCAAAGAACCAGCTCTTGGTTACATTGGCCTTTTGTATTTTTTTTTTCAGTCTCTATGTCATTTATCTCTGCTCTGATCTTTACTAACTCCTTCCTTCTGCTCAGTCTGAGCTATTCTTGTTGCTCTCTTTCTAATTCTTTAAGTTGTAGAGTTAGATAATTTATTACCAGTTTTTCTTGTTTTTTGGCCTCTAATGCTATGAACTTCCCTCTACGGACTGTTTTCACTGTGTCCCATAGATTTTCAAATGTTGTGTTTTCATTGTTATTAGTTTCCAAGATGTTTTTAATGTCTTCTTTGATCTCTTTGGTAACCCAACCATTGTTTAATAGCATGCTATTTATCCTCCAAGTGTTTGAAAATTTTTATTGTTTTTATTGTAGTTGATTTCTAATATTATGCCATTGTGATCTGAGAAGATGTTTGATATGATTGCAATATTCTTGAATATAGAGAGACTTTGCCTGTGTCCCAATATGTGATCTATCTTTGAGGATGCCTCACATAGAGTTGAGAAGAATGTATATTCTGTAGCTTTGGGGTGAAATGTTCTGAAGATGTCAATTAAATCCATCTGACCTAGTGAGTTGTTTAGGATTGCTGTTTCTTTGCTGATTTTTTTGTCTAGAGAATTTATCCATTGATGTCAATGGGGTAGTAAAGTCCCCTATATGGACTATGATTGTGTTGCTGTCTATCTCTCTTTTGATATCTCCCATAAGGTGTTTTTTAAATGTATTTTGGTGCTCCCGCATTGGGTGCATATATGTTTACCAGAGTTATGTCATATTGCTTTATAGATCCCTTTAGTATTATAAAGTGGCCTTCCTTATCTCTTGTTATGGCCTTCACTTTGAACTTTATTTAGTAAGATATAAGTATTGCTACATCAGCTTTTTTTTTCACTTCCATTTGCCTAAAAGACATTTTTCCATCCCTTCACTTTCAGTCTATGTGAGTCCCTTGTTCTGTGGTAGGTCTCTTGTAGACAGCATATGTATGGATCATGGTTTCTTATCCATTCAGCCACTCAGTGCCTTTTTATTGGAATATTTAATCCATTTACATTTAAAGTTATTATTGATAGGAACTTATTTGTAGCCATTTTTATTCTTTGTCCCTGTATTTCTTCTTCCTTTTCTATTTCTTCTTGTTACAACTGTCCCTTTAGTATTTCCTGCATTGCTCACTCACTTGGTAGTTCTAATCTCCCTTATTCCTTTTTTTTGTCAATGAAGCTCCCGATTTCCTCTTCAATTTTGAATGACAGCCTTGCTGGATAGAGATTAATGGATTCAGTCCCTTATATACTTCATTCCATTCCCTTCTGGCCTGATGTGTTTCTGTTGAAAAATAATTTGATAGTCTAATGAGAGTTCCTTTGTACATTACTTTCTATCTCTCTCTTGCAGCCCTTAAGATTCTTTCTTTATCATTGACATTTGCCACTTTAATTACAACATGTCTTGGTGTGTTTTGTTATTGTTTTTGGTTCATATTCTTTGAAATTCTCTGTGCTTATGTGACTTTTTTCTTCCCCCCAAAAAAGAAAGTTTTCTGTCATTATTTCATCAAATATGTTTTCTAATCCTTGCTCCTCTTCTTGTCATTCTGGCACCCCTATTATATGTATTGTATTTGATTTCATATTGTCCCAAAGCTCCATTAGCCTTTCCTCCTGCTTTCTAATTTTTTCTCTAATAAATATTCAGATGGGGTGTGTTTTGCTGTTGTATCTTCTAATTCACAAATTTGGCCCTCTGCTTCCTCTAGTCTATTGTTGAAACTTTCCATCATGTTTTTATTATTATTATTATTATTATTATTATTATTATTATTATTATCATTATTATAACTATGTATTTTTTTTGTATTTTCCTGATTCTTACATAAGTTGTTGATTTTATCATCCATCTGATTTATAAACTGTATGACCATTACTCTTAATTCTTTTTCTGACATATTGCATGCATCTGTATCATTTAGTTTCTTTTCTGGCAATTCCTTCTTTTCTTTCATTTGGGGGTTGTTCCTTTGTTTCCTCATTCTTGCTAACACCAGTACAACGATCGTTGGCTGGATGCACAAGACCTGGGCTGACATTGCTATTTGGCTACAGGGAGCCAAGGCTGACAGAAAGCTTGGCTGACAGGGAGCACAGTCCCAGGCCTGCTGGCAGAAAACACTGTAACTGGGGTCCACACAGTGGTCTTGGAGGCAGGGAACTCAGCCAGAAACTCGCCTGCAGGATAGGTGTGGCTGGGGCAATGCTAGGACTTGGTGGGCAGCATACTGGGTCAGTAGGTGGGCTGTGGTATGCACAGGGCTGGGCTGACACCACTCTCTTGGCTGACAGGGAGTGCAGTACTAGGCTTCCTAGAGAGATGTGCTGGGTCCAGGGATCATGGTGTGGTCTTGGTGGGCAGAGGATGCAGAGAGAGGCTTGCCTGTGGGATGCATGGGGCAGGAGCCAACTCCAAGGTCTTGGAGGCAAGGAACTCAGCCAGAAACTCGCCTGTGGTACCACAGGGCTGGGGCAATGCCATAGGTTTAGTTGGCAGTGAACTTGGTCAGAAGCTCACCTACAGGAAGCATAGGATCAGGGCAACACCAGAGGCTAAGCAGGCAGAGGGAGCAGTTCAAGAATCACCAGTGGGATGATTGGGAAATAAGCAGTGGGAGAGAAGCACACGCCTGGACCCATAAAAAGCAGCAGTCAGGGAGGCTGGAGTCTTGGTGTTTATGGGTCTACAGCTGAGGTAGCAGGTCTTTGGCCAGAGTGCCTGTAGGGACCAGGATGGTGTTTGAGGCCAGTCTGGGTGGTGGTGAGGCGGTGAGGCTGGGGTCCTGGTCACAGCAGCTTTCTCTTTCAAGATGGTGTGGTTTCTGTTGAGCTAGCCAACCCAGGAGTGATTTCAGCAGTAGTAGAGGCTCTCTGTCTAAGAGAGCCCACTCTTTTAGCCCCTGAATGCCCTGCAGTGTCTCTCTCTCTCTCTCTTTCCCTCTCTCTCTCTCTCTCTCTCTCTCTCCCTCCCCCCATCTCTCTCTCTCACACACACATACCTTGTGCATACACTCCCCTTTCACTCCCTCACTATTCACACTCTTTTCCTCACTGCTGTCCTGCCAGCCACCATCTTCCTCCCAGTCTCCCATTTTACTTCTTTATACCTATGTTTGTCTCTCTATTTCTTTTTCTCATTAAAGCAGTCCCTTTAACACTTCTTGAAGTGTTTGGTATGCCCCCCACACTTTTTTTTTAAATCTTCTTTATTTAATCATCTATTTTGAATGATAGGCTTGCTGGATATAGTAATGTTGGTTTTAGATACTTGCTTTTCATTGTCTTGCATACTCCATGCCATTCCCATCTGGCCTGTAGAGTTTCTGATGAAAAATCAGCTGACAGTCTTTGTAGGTAACAAATTTCTTTTCTCGTGCTGCCTTTAAGATTTTCTTTGTCTTTAATATTTGGCATTTTAATTATGCTGTCTGGACAGGAGTCTGTTTAGGTTCTTCCTGTTTGGGACTCCCTGTGCCTCTTCAACTTATGTGAAATTTTTCTTCACTAAGTTAGAGAATTTTTCTGCCCTTATATTTTCAAATGGGTTCTCTGTCCCTTGCTCATTTTTTCACCTTTTGTAACTCCTATCATGCATATATTGTTGCATTTCATGTTGTCTCACAACCCCTTTAATCCGTCCTCCTGATTTTTAATTGTTTTTCTCTTTTTGGTTCTCTGAATGAGTGATTTTTTTTTTCTACTCTGTTATCTAATTCACTGATCTTTTCATTGAGTTCATCTAATATGCTGTGTATTCCTTTCAATGTGTTCTTTACTAGTGCTATACCGTTTTTCATTTCCAACTGGTCTTTTTTTATCATGCTGTTGAACATTCCTTCCATTCTCTTAAAACATCAATGAAAAAAGTTATCCTTAGGAGAGAGTGAGGGACAGAGTGGGAGAGAGAGAAACATTATGTGACAGAGACACATTGATTGGTTGCTATCTCAATGGGGTAGGGTTTAACCTGTAACCCAGATACATATCCTATCTCTCTCCTTTCTACTCTCTATGAAAAGCACTGGAAAAATATTCTCAGGTGATGATTACAACAAAAAGTAAAAATGATAGATATATACATATTTTACATAGGTGGGTATAGGAGAGTTAATAGTCAACAGTTAACACAATAAAATAACAATGAAAGGAATTGTAGTCTCTGTTCTGGTGCTTTGGTTTTACCCTGAGGGTCCAGCAAAGGGGAAGTTATATTGACATTCCAAAGGTATGTTACTGTATATGCAAAAGATATTAGACCAGCTTAGTTAAAGTAAAGACTGGCTTGGTCAGGGAAAATTCTAGCCTAGGAAATGATACCTTCTATAAGCTGCTTTTAGTTGAAAAGTTTTTATTTCAGACTATTCTTCATGGTTATTCAGTTCTCTGAAAATCACAGAGGCCACCACATAGGCCTTCCCAGAACTTATCAGGTCTAATGTGTGTCCCCTATTTATCTACACTCCCCAGTCTCTAATATTATCTCTGTTCACCAGCAATCACTCTGGTCTATATATTCGTTTTGTTCTCCATCATCTCTCTGGTCCCCAGTATTTTTGCTTGTCTGTCCAAATTCTCTTTGACCATCAATAATCTCTGGTCCCTGAAAAACCCTCTGATTCACCAGTATCAATCTGGTTCCTATCATATTCCTGGTCTGCATCATCTCTCTTATACTGTTATCAGAGAAAATGGGGAGTCCTCTTCCCCACTGGGTGCAATTGGGGTGGATTTCTTACAATATACTGAGGAAAATAATACTCACATGGGATAACAAGTGATTTTAATTAGCATGGAATTACATTCCTAGTGTTTTAGTCTAATTTTCCTTATTCCTGTCACAGAAGAAATATAGCTGTCATTTAAGTAAAGCTAGAAGCAGAGTCAAAGTTCAGAGTTTTGTCCCAGTTACAGGCAGGTCCAATACAGCATCAGACTAATTGCAGTCGATTAGGTCATTATGTGTGAAGATACATGAAGCCACATGAAGAATTCAGGAGAATTTGCCCCAAGCACAAGACCCAAAGATCCTGAAAGCACAGAGAGCATTTCCTTTGTTGAGTGGATTGAATATCCAAAACTTCACATGTGCTTGCAGTGGCCACACCCATTCTAACCAACTACCTCTGTTCCCAGGTGTGATTATAGGAAAGTATTGCAGGGAACATGCCTCCAATGTCTGACCTTCCCTTTGCTCCTTTCCTGTTATTAATAACTGGGTCAATTACAATAGTATCAATATGGTCCATTTTAATTATAGTCAATGTGATCAAAAGCTCATGTTATTACAGAACCGCCAATTGGTTTCCTGGGAGCATGACTCTGAACCCACAGGAAGAAAAGCAACTTGCCATTGCATAAGGAAGTAACAGCATGATCATCAGGCAGTTAAGATTTTCCCTATATTTTAAAGTTGAGACACAACTTGCCATTTTGAAGTTCAAGATTCAGCTGCATCTGGGCATTCACCATATTGTGCAATCACCTACTCTGTTCTAGAATTTCATCACCTCTAAATGGGTTAGCATTTAGCTTTAAGTACCTTTGTCAGAACACTAAGAATCCCCACACAAGGAGTAATAATCATAATAAAGGCAGTGTAGACCACTGATGGTCTGATGGCATTGGTACATCACTCTGTGTCTCACTTTCCCCATTTTAAAGTGATGTCAACAACTTTCTCAGAGGGATATCAGGAGGCTTCTATGAGTCCATGTAGTTAAGCACTGAAATTAGGAATACTTCAGACTTTGTAACATGACATTTATCACACTCACTCTCTACCAGCATTGAATATCATCTTATTCAACTGTCCAAACAGCTCTATGATATAGACACTATTGTGGAATTTTCTCTAGTGTATATTTGTTTTGGGTTCCACTGATTTCAACTCTGTATAGTCATTTTCCTCCTCTACTTTCTTTGGGTTTTATCCAGAAAGAAAAAGTTTAAAAAATATTATTGTGAATCTGTTCAATCATCATCCATATTTTTGTTCATCATTCTTTCTATACATCTATTAATCCATCTTACCTCCATCCATATTTGTACTCATCCATTCATCTTTCTACCCATTCACCCATATATCCACCCACCCATATATCCATCCATCTACCCATATACACACCCATTCATTTATCCATCCACTTAAATGCCCATCCATCTATCCATCCAAACATCTATCAATTTATCATCTGTCAATCAAAGCACTGTTCATACGTTTATATACCCATCCATAATCCACCTATCCATTTAACCACCATTGCATCCATCCATCACCCACCTACCAATTTATCCATCATTTGTCCATCCATCCATCCATCCATCCATCCATCCATCCATCCAACCATCCATTTAGCCACCCTTCAACCAATTCATATCCCATCTACCTATCTACCCATCCATCCCACCACCCATCTATAGATTCACCCATGGAGCAACAGTTGGGGTGTGGAGCACCTAAAGACTACAGATCAGAAAACAGCATACAGCACTAGCCAGTTTGATTAGAGTGTCAGCCTGGGTTGGAAAGGTCCCAGATTAGATTCCCAGAAAAGTTACGAGGAATTGTCAGTTGTCCATATAGAAGTGAAGTGAGTAACAGAGAATTCAGAATGCTGCCTTTGATCTGGGGACTATTATCTAGTGTCTATTATTGTCTTAGTTGCAAATAAATGATCTTCTGAGAAATACTAGTTAAGGTTTTTTAGGAACTCTCTCTCATCAATGAATGAACCTCTAATGTGAAATTCCAGGTGGTACTGAAGCAGCACAGGGATGAGGACATCGTGGACATGGTTGATGGTGGGCTCTCATCCCAGAGGAGTTTTTCCAACCTGGCCTTTGTGCCTGAACAATACTAGTAGTCTCCTAAACATAAGACTTTGGCAGGAAGGTATTAGCGGCTGCCTTAGGGCTGGGTGGGGAGTGGAGTGAAGAACTAAAATAATTGTCTCTTCTCAACTAACACTATTCCTACAAAGGAGCCATATGTTCACACTTCCTATTAAAGTCTCATAGATGGAGACTGTCCCCTGAGTGTGGGCTGTGTATAATGACTTCCTTCCAAAGATCAAAGAATGAAAGGGGGAGGGGATATAAAGATTCTGTTTTTTAAATTATTATTATTTGGGGGGATATAGATTATTTACAGTGGAGATGCCTGACAAATACATTTCAATCAGGTCATAAAGTCACATCAAGAGCAGTGTCATCTAGAGGTCACACATCCTGGACCTGATGAGAAGGACACTCTACCTGTGGGGTCTTCCTCCCTCAAACCCACAACACCCATCTAACCATGAAAAAAACATACCAATCCCAAGTAAAGGGCACACTACACATGCCTTACCATTGCTTTTCAAAACTATCGAAGTCACCAAAACAAGAAAAAACTGAGGTAGTGTCACAGCCTGGAGGAGCCCAAGAAGACTGACAAGTTAGTGTCACAGGGCTTCTAGATGGGATCCTGGGACAGAAGAAGGACATTACAGAAAAACTGAGACAATTTGAATAAAATACAGACTTTAGTTAACAATATACTGATATTGGTCCATTGATGGTGACAAATATATCAGACCAAGATAAGATATTAATGACTGAGGTAGGGGGTGGTTTTTGGCAACTGTTACTACTGTCTTTGCATTTTCCTGCTTACCCCGTCATCATCCAGGGCCCCCAGAAATGGCTTTCAGAACTGAACCTGGGGGCTCCTATGTGTCTCAGGTGTGGTGTCCACCACAATAGACAGCCAAGACTCTGTGTGGGCCTTCTGAGGGGCCCTCTTCCTGCCCAGCTACTTCCCCAAGGGGCTGCCCTTAATCTTCAGGTCCCAAGACTCACCTGAAGGTGACAGGCCACTGAATCATTGGCTTGCTTTATTGTGGGAAATGGGTTAATCCTGAGACAACCTAGGGATTGTTTGACCACCTACAGAGAACACCCCTCATACATTTTGGGGGTTTTCTCTGGAGCCAACCTGGTCTACCCAATGTCTGATGCTCTCTCATTAATTTGAAGACAAAACAGCTCAAATAGGGAGAAGCCTCCTTCCCTCACCAGACTCTCTTGCTCAGCAACTCAGAAATTAGGAAGAGTCACATCTTTTGATCGCTTATTATCTATTTATCTAATCCATCTATTTATCTAGCAAGCATATCTACAATCTATATCTAACAGCTATCTATATTTTCATGTATCTATCATCTTATCTTCCTGCCTATCTATATATACCATAGATATATCATAGATAGACAGATATATATATAATGATTGATCATCTAAATCCATCAATCTATCATCATCATCTATCATCTATCCAGCATCTTTACCCATCTATCTAGTATTCATCAATCTATCATCTACCAATTGATAATGTATCAGTCATCTCTGTCATTTATCTATCCATCTATTTACCTTTCATCTATCATCTACCTACAATTATCATTTACCTATCATCTGTATCTATGTATCTCTACAATCTATCAATCAATATTCTATTGTTTCTATCAAATAACCAATCATTCATCAAAATCAATCTATCATCTAATCTCACTACATATATAATATATCTATATCTGTCATCAATATAATTATCAATCATTGTCTACATACCTATTAATCATATATTAATCAATCATCTATATAATTTAACTACATACCTATATATAATGTATATATAGTCATAAATATATTTAAATCTATACCTCATATCAAGGAGAAATAAGCAAATTACTTTACAAAGCAAAATATTCTCAGTTTTCCCCAGTACTAAACACCAAAAGATCTGAAACAGATGGTTTATGTACTAATTTTGAAAGGGAAATGTATTCCACTGCAAAATACTATGCTGAAAAAGAAGTGATCTTGTAGGTACATGATATCAGAAATGCCAGATTCTAAACATGCCCCTCATCTTTTGTTTTCTACTTTTATAGTAACCCTCTAAATGGTATGAAGTGAAAATGTGTCATTTCTGGATGGGTATCACACACTTTAGTATGAATTATACCTCAATTACTCTAACAAGAAAAGGGAAGGACAGCATGCGAGTAATAAGAGGATGTCACTTCTCTCTAGGGTGGTCCCTTTCTTTATCTCAGTTTTGTATGTCTGCCTTCTATCCTTTGATCTAAACTTCACAAAGTCTGATTTTCTACTCTTCACATAGGTAAGAACACCTCTCTTCCCCCAGATAGATATCAGTTTAAAATATCACTTACCAATCAATAACTAATAAATTCTTGAAATGTTTCTTGTCATACTTTTTTCAATTAAATTTATGTGCAAATCCCTTAGCATTGCCCTCACAAGTTATCATGTATCATATTATTACTGGAGGAAATAGGTTCTTCCATGGTGTGATAGGAGAGAAATTTCAGGGACTTATGTGTAGGAGGATTTGAGCAATAGTGGCAAGATTTATTAGAGCATCCTTGAAAAGTCTGCCACACTCAATAAGTCCTTTTTCCAGAACTCAGCTAGTAGATCACTTTCCGTATTCCCTAAGTATATATACCAAGTTGAAGCCTCATCTGTAATCAGGTGGTTTAGGTCTACCTCACTGTGGGAGAAATCCAGCTTCTGGGGAAGTAGGAAGTTCCACGTAGTACTAGGAACTACCTGGTCCAGTAAGGTCAAGAGGGCCAAGAGTAGTATTACCTAAGCACAAAGACTGACCTTGGGCTAGTTAGCCTGTGTGCCTCATCCCCTATTCTTATGCCCACTACCAGGGCTCAATGGTGCCCAGGCAATGATCAGCAATGCGTTCCAGTCCATTCCACTGGAAAGAGAGAATGAGACCAGTGTCTGAAATTATAGTTTGTCAATTTAATCAGACTCATCCATGTTCCTCTCTTCTTTTTTGTTAACACTTAAATAATTGTCTATATAACAATTCACACATCATATCACAGATTACAGTTATGACATATCATGGTGGTAAATTTGGATTTTTGTCAGAAAGGCTCTTTGATCCTTGTGAACTTATCATACACAAAGCTAGATATAGACAATCTTTTTGCAACCTCCCCTGTCCCAGGCCTTTTCCAGGGACTTGGGTGCCTTTTATCTCAACTACACCCAAAACAATGGTCAATGATGACTATCCAGCCGTTTATTGGAAGAAGGAGAAAAGGAGGATGGGATTAAGAACTTTGAAAGAACCATCATCACTTTATTGTAAACACAGAGACCTAAGTGATAATTCTGCAGATTTGGTGGGAAGAAATGGAGAAGGCATTAATCATGAAGACACGTGTCCACAAAGCAGGAACAAACTACTGAAAATATTGACAGTCTTTGAACTAACTTAGCAAATGTTCTCCGGGAAACACTGTGTTTCTCTCTAAGATTACATGACAGGTTGAGAAAGTGAGAGGAAATAAGTGTTGAGATTAACCTTAACCCAATGAAATGCCATCAGAGCCTCCGCCAGGAGGTTGCCATGATCTGTCCCATGTAAAGTTCCATGGGAGAAGTAAGCACCCACAGCCCACTTCTTGCCCCCACAGCCTTACTCAGTATAGGGAACAGAACTCTGCACTTGGAGATCTGGATGCCCTCAGCTTATTTCAACAAACCCTACACAATTCACCCTATTCTTAAGGGACTCTTTCTCTTATCATTATTTCATCTTCCTTTAAAGCACCATAATTTGAAAAGCTTTTGTGATTTGTTTTTATATAGTGAAGACTTAACCTGAGCCACATAGGGGTATGACTTTGCATTTTGCTTCTAAGAGGTGATCTCCAGATCCCTGCATTGTTCTCCATCTTAGGAACATTTTTATTTGCCTTGGTACTTGGCCAATAGACAATAATTTCTGATGGGTGTGCTGTGCCAGCATATCCAAGGGTTCAGTGAGCCTGGGGGCCGGGGGGCGGTGAAGGATTGAAGAAAATACAGACAAAGAGAATAAGCTGGGTCTGGGTGGATCTCCTGTGCCTGGCTAAGGCCACAGAGAAAGACACAGACAGCAAGCTGAGCCTTTATTTTATAGCCAGAGGTAAACAAGGTAGTGGTTCCCATAGTTACAATGTTCTTGTGTGTTTCACTTGTTTTGGCAGCACTTGCTGCACCTACCCAGATAAGATCTAGGGAGCATCATAAGGTCAAGCTTAATTGTGCTAATAGGGCTGTGCCCTCTAAGCTGGGATTTGTTTGTGGCTTTGCCAACAGGTCAGTCTGAGGCTTAACCCTATAGCTGCTCCCTACTGATGGGGACTTTGGGAAAAGATGGAGACTAAAGTTATTCTCTGAAGGGGGCTGGATACTAAGGTCAGCTATGTGCATAGTATGTGGTTGAGTACCAATAAAAACTAGATGTGCAGGCTCAGGTTAGCTTCCCTAGGTGGCAGTGTTTCATGTATGTTGCCACACACTAATGCTGACATAGGTGGATGGATGCAGAGATAGATGGATACTTGAATTGATGGATAGATGGTTACATAGGTAGATAGATAAATTGGTGTGTGGATAAATGTATATTATGTGTGTATGTATGTATGTATTACTAGATGAATGGAATGGATGGATGGATGACTTGATGGATAAATGGATGAATAGATGGATGGATGAATTGGGGAATGGATGAATAAATGCATGGGTGGATGAATGGAAGGATAGATGAATTGGAAAATAAATGGATGGATTGATGAATTGTGCCCATTTCTTCTTTTTCTGTCCTGGGCTTATCGCTCCAGTGATATATTTCATTAGGTTATCTGACTAACCATTGAACTCATGATTTTACTGAACTGCTTCATCAAAGCTTCCAAGCTAACATCAGGCCAACTGGACCACAAACTCCCTTTTACCATTTGATTTTTCTTGTGGAGCTTGTGCCATTGACTTCACCTCATGGCCAGAGCCTGGACATTAGGTCATTCTTATTCCCCAATCTAACCAAACACCCTGAATTAAGCTCTTACATTTTATTCAACCCCATCCCACACACACAAATTTTATATATCTTGCACATACAACTTTGTGTATCTTTGGGGAATAATCTATGTAATGAATATCTGGCAGTGAGATTTCAATGACAAAGAGAATGTGCACATATGAAAAATGGTTACTAATAGACCTCTCAAATTTCTTTTAGAAAATCAGGTTAACACATCCAACACAAGCAGAAATAAGTAAAGTTCGTACACTGTTTCTGTTTTATGGAGTGCCCACGCAAGGACTACATCATACCCTTTCCTTTTTATCATGCCACTTAGAATTAGGCAATTGTTCTAGTTCTATAATAAATAAAGAATTGTGTAATAATAAAATGAGTTTCAAGCAGTTTATATATATAGGGTGTCATGGAAAACCATGAGGCTGACATATTTACTGACAGATGATGGATTAACTGTGATTTTAAACCTATTTTTTATCTCATGGCACACAAACTACTTGCTAAAATTCTGTATATTTTACTTATAGACCAATGGAACAGAACAGAGAAGCCAGAAATTGACCCAAGCCATTATGCTCAATTAATATTTGACAAAGGAGGCAATGCAATGGAATCAATATAGTCTCTTCAATAAATGGTATTGGGATAATTGGAAGGATACATGCAAAGAAATGAAACAAGACTACCAACTTACCCCATACACAAAAATAAACTCACAATGGATAAAGTAATTAAACTTAAGATAGGAAACTATAAAAATCTTAGAAGAATCCATAAGAAGCAAAATATCAGACATATCTCATAGTAATATATTTACCAATACATGTCCTAGGACAATGGAAACTAAGGAGAAAATAAACAAATGTGATTATATCAACATAAAAAGCTTCAGCATAGAGAATGAAACCATCAACAAAACAACAATTGAGCTCACTACACTGGAGGACATACTTGCTGATGTTATATCTGATAAGGATTTTCTCTCCAAGATTTATAGGGAACTCACATAACTTAACTAAAGGAAGTAAACAATCAAATTAAAAAATGGGCAAGGACCTAAATAGACACTTTTCAAAAAGGACATATAGAAAGCAAGAGATATCAGAAAACAATTATCTGAGAAATAAAAATCAAAATGACAATGAGGTACCATCTCACACCTGTCATCAACAAATGACAAGTGCTGGCAAGAATGTGGAGAAAAGGACCACTCCTGTACTACTGGTGGGAATGCAGATTAGTACATCCATTATGGAAAATAGTATGGCATTTCCTTAATAAATTAAAAATAAAACTCCCATTTGACCTCATAATTCCACTTCCAAAAATATATCCCAAATAATCAGAAACACCAATTAGAAACAAATATTCACTCCTATTTTCACAGGAGTACAATTTACAAGAGCTAATATTTGAAAACAGCCAAAGTGCCCATCAACAGATGAGTGGATTAAAAAAAAAACAAAAAAACACTCTTGTACATCTACACTATGGAATATTACACTGCTGTAAAAAAGAATTTGAGCAGATGCTGTGACTGCCTGAGGAGCATCAGGGGCCAGCTACTCTTGAGGAGCAACGGGGCCAGAATCCAAATGAAAAGCCATGTGAGCAGCAGCAGCCATGACTGACTAAGGAGAAGCTGCTGCCCATGACACCACAAGGAGCAGCCGCTGTCTGCAACTGCCCAAGGAGTAACCATGGCCAGTAACTGCCATAGGAGGAGCCACCATCGTGACTGCACTACCCATCACTAAGCTCACCCCTGCCAGCCCTGAGTGACTTGTCACCTAGATATTTCTGTGAGAGCAAAAATGGGTAGACAAAAAAACAACCCCCCCAAAAAAGGAAAGGAAAAATCACCAGAAAATGAACTAAATGAAACAGAGGAATGCAATATATCAGTAAAATAATTCAGACTAAGGATCATACAGTTCATAAACCAGATTAATGAGAAAATCAACAACCTGTGCAAAAATCAAGAGGAAATAGTGATATAGCTACAATAAAAAACAATATGGAAGCTTTCAACAATAGACTAGGCCAGGCATCCTCAAACTACGGCCCGCGGGCCACATGCGGGTGTTTTGCTGTTTTGTTTTTTTACTTCAAAATAAGATATGTGCAGTGTGCATAGGAATTTGTTCATAGTTTTTTTTTTTTATAGTCTGGCCCTCCAATGGTCTGAGGGACAGTGAACTGGCCCCCTCTTTAAAAAGTTTGAGGACCCCTGGACTAGGCAAAGTGGAGGACTGAATTAGTGAATTAGAAGACAGGAAGCAAAACACAACCAATCTAAACTGCAATTGGAGAAGAAATCAAAAGACATGAGGAGACCCTAAGGGAGCTTTGGGAAAACACAAAACGAAGCAACATACATATAATAGGGCTGCCAGAACCACAAGAAGAGGAGCAAGGGTTAGAAAAGCTATTTGAAGTAATAATGTCAGAAAACTTCCCCGAGTTGGGGAAGAAAAAAAGCCATACAAGCGGAGTGGCCCAAACATGATGAAGCCAAAAGACCCACACTAAGACATCTTGTAATTACAAAGGCAAATGTTAATGACAAAGAGAGAATATGGAAGGCATAAAGTTAGAGATAGACAGAAAGTTACTTACAAGGGATCTCCCATCTATAATAATAAAAGTATAATATAATAATTAGACTGGTCACCTTACAGATGAAGCCCCAACAGTGGGAGCCGAGAAAGATGCAGCCGCCATGGCAGCGGGAGCTGAGCCCCTTGTACAAATTTCATACATTGAGCCTCTACTTAGAGGATCACATGATTTTTCAACAGAAACACATCAGGCCAGAAAGGAAGAAATTATACAAAGTGATGCAAAGCCAGGGACTGAATCCAAGAATACTCTATATAGCAAGGCTATCATTCAAATTAGGAGAAAATCAGAAGCTTCCCAGACAAAAAAAAAAGGGGGTAAGGGAGTTTATCACTACAAAGACAGAAATACAAGAAATGCTAAAGGGACTGTTGTAAAAAGGAGGGGGAGAAAAAGGGGAAAAGGAAGAGAGGCACAAAAGATTTAAAAAAAAATGGCTACAAACAAGTACCTATCAATAATAACTTTAAACATAAATGGAATAAATGCTCCAATCAAAAGACACTTAGTGGCTGAATGGATAAGAAAACATGATATATATCCTACCTAAAAAAAGTAATATGCAAAGTAACCATCACTCTGCTACACCCCAAGCCACGCCCACCAGACAATCAATGCGAGTATGCAAATTAACCCCAATCAAGATGGCTGTGGCCAAGAGAGCATGAGGGAGGCTTGGGTTTCCCTGGCAATGGAGGAAGCCAAGCTTTCCACACACCCTGGCGGGCCCAGGCCTCCACTCAAGTCTACAAAGTTTCAATTATAGAAGGTAAATAAATTCCAACAGAAATGGCGGCAGCCACTGAGCTGGAAAGAGCAGGAGGCTAGGGTTGCCCCAGGCAATAGAGGAAGCCAAGCTTCTGCAGCCCTGGCCGGCTCAGGCCTTCACTCCAGGCTACAAAGTTTCAATTATAGAAGATACATAAATTCCAACAGAAATGGCTGTAGCCAGGGAGCAAGCAGGAGGCTTGGCTCTGCTCCAGGCAAAGTTTCAATGGTAGAACATAAATAAATTCCAGATACTAGGGCCTTCACTTGGGTCGCCGGGGGCATGGCTGGCCTGAAAACCACCACAGGCCCCTCACCCAGGCTGCCCCATGCCCCAAGGGAACCCCCAACCTGATCTGGAACAGTCTTCAGGGCAAACCACCTGCCCCCACCCATGCACCAGGCCTCTATCCTATCTAATAAAAGAGTAATATGCAGATTGACCATTACTCCAACACACAAGATGGCTGCCCAATGTAGTCAAAGATCCTGCTCCCATGTGGAAACAAGATGGCCACCACAAGATGGCCAGGAGGGGTGGACAGTTGGGAGGAACCAGGCCTGCAAGGGAGGGCAGTTGTGGGCTATAAGGCAAGCAGGGGAGGGCAGTTGGGAGGCACCAGGCCTGCAAGGGAGGGCAGTTGTGGGTGATCAACCTGCAGGGGAGGGCAGTTAGGGGTGACCAGGCATGCAGAGGAGGGAAGTTGGGGGAAAACACGCTGGTTAGGCTGGCATGGGAGTGGCTAGGCATCAATCAGGCTGGCAGGGGAGCAGTTAGACATCAATCAGGCTGGCATGGGAGTGGTTAGGGGGTGATCAGGCTGGCAGGCAGAAGCAGTCAGGGGCAATCAGGAAGGCAGGCAGGTGAGCTGTTGGGAGCCAGCAGTCCTGGATTGTGAGAGGGATGTCTGACTTCCTGTTTAGGCCTGATCCCACCAGGATCGGGTCTAAATGGGCAGTCGGACATCCCTCGAGGGGTCCCAGATTGGAGAGGGTACAGGCTGGGCTGAGGGACACCCCCCCATGCACGAATTGTATGCACCGGGCCTCTAGTATATATACACATTTATACTATGTATAGGAGACCCACCTCAGAATAAGAGACTCCTCCTGATTGAAAATGAAGAGATGGAAAAATATATTTCAGGCAAATGGAAATGAAAAAAAAAAAAAAAGCTGGAGTAGCAATACATATACCTGACAAAATAGACCCCAAGTGAAGTCCACAACAAGAGATAAGGAAGGCCACTTCATAATACAAAAGAGAAAGATACTACAAAAGAATATAATTCTGGTAAACATATATGAATCCAATGCAGGAGCAACCAAATACATAAATAAACTTAGAGATATTAAAGGAGAAATTGACAGTAAAACAATCATAGTAGGGGACTTTAATACCCTACTGACATCATTGTATAAATCCACTAGACAATAAAATCAGCAAAGAAACTGTAATCATAAACAACTCTTTAGATCAGATGGACTTAATTGACATCTTCAGAACATTTCATCCCACAGCTACAGAATATACATTATTCTCAACTGTACATCGGGCATTGTCAAAGATAGACCACATATTGGGTCACAGGCAAAGTCTCTTCATAGTCAAGAAGATTGAAATCATATCAAGTATCTTTCAGACCACAATGGCATATTAGAAATCAACTACAATAAAAACAATTAAAAAATGCAAATACTTGGAGGCTGAATATACAATATTAATGTTACCAAATAGATCAACACAGGAATTAAAAACATCTTGGAAACTAACGAGAATGAAAACACAACAATCCAAAATCTATGGAACACAATGAATACAGTTCTGAGAGGGAACTTCATAGCATTACAGGCCTACCTCAAAAAGAGGGAGAGAGAGAGAGAGAAGGAAAGAAAAACAGGTGACAAATTATCTAATTCTACAACTTAAAGAATCCTATCTAATAAAAGAGTAATATGCAAATTAACCATAACTTCGCTACACCCACCAGCCAATCAGGAGCAAATATGCAAATAAACCCAACCAAGATGGCTATGGTCGCAGAGAGCAGGAGGGAGGCTTGGGTTTCCCCGACAATGGAGGAAGCCAATATTTCCGCCTGCCCTTGCTGGCCTAGGCCTCCACTCAAGGCTACAAAGTTTCAATGATAGAAGATACATAAATCCAAACAGAAATGGTGGCAGCCACGGAGCTGGAAAGAGCAGGAGGCTAGGGTTGCCCCTGGCGATGGAGGAAGCAAAGCTTTCCGCACACCCTGGCTAGCCCAGGCCTTCACTTAAGACTGCAAAGTTTCAATTATAGAAGATACATAAATCACAACAGAAATGGCTGCTGCCACACTCCAGGCTACAAAGTTTCAATTTTAGAAGATAAATAAATTCCAGATACCTGAGCCTCTGCTTGGGCCGCCAGGGGGTGTGGCCGGCCTGCAAACCACCACAGGCCCCTCACCTAGGCCACCCCACACCCCAAGAGAACCCCCACCCTGATCCAGGCCTCGCACCCCTGGGTCCGGGTGAAGCTGGATCCCAGGTCCGGGTGTGGCTGTGTGCCCCTGGATCCGGGTGAGGCTGGGTCCCGGATCCGGGTGAGGCTGCGCGCCCCTGGGTCCGGGTGAGGCCGCACGCCCCTGGGTCTGGGAGAGGCCGCGCGCCCCTGGGTCTGCTGGCGCCACGTGCCCCTTGGTCCGGGTGAGGCCACGCGCCCCCGTGTCTGGGTGAAGCTGGAGCATCCCGGATCCGGGTGAGGCTGTGTGCCCCTGGATCCGGGTGAGGCTGGGTCCCGGGTCCGGGTGAGGCCACGTGCCCCCGAGTCCGGGTGAAGCTGTGCCCCTGGGTCCGGCCGAGACCAAACCAGAGGGTGTCGGACCTGCATTATCACCATTTGTCTACCATCCAGAGCTGAGGGGTCAGTGCCGACATGTACACATAAGGAACTGGTGAACATTGATATTGGGTCTCAAAAGAACTGTTGGTCCAGGAAGAAACTCACTACAGACTGATTCATTTGCCTGTCAGCATAACTATTATTGCTCGTCTCACATTCAGTTCTTATAAGTATATCTCTAGTGACACATGATCTCGCTCATCTAGGGGAAATGATGAACAACATAGACTGATGAACAAGAACAGAACCAGAAACAAGGAGGCATCAATCGGACTATCGGGCCTCAGAGGGAGGATAGGGGAGGGTGGGGGGAGGGGGTAGATATCAACCAAAGGACTTGTGTGCATGCATATGAGACTAACCAATGGTTAATTTCAACAGGGGGTTGGGCATCCGAGGGGAGGGTTGTGGGATGGGAATGGGGGGATGAGGACAAATATGTGACACCTTAATCAATAAAGAAATTTAAAAAAAAACTACTAGACTTAATAAATGAATTCAGCAAGGTAGCAGGATACAAAATCAACACCCATAAATCAATGACATTTTTGTACACCAATAATGAACTCACAGAAAGAGAAACTAAAAAAAGAAAAGCCACTTAACATTACTACAAAAAGTAAGATACCTAGGAATAAACTTAACCAAGGAGGTAAATGACCTCTACTTGGAAAACTACAGGATGATGCAAAAGGAAATACAAGAAGATACAAACAAATGAAAACATACCATGTTCATGGACAGGAAGAATTAACATTATTAAAATGTCATACTACCTAAAGCAATCTATAGATTCAACACAATCCTAATTAAAATTCAAAAGGCATTCTTCACAGAGCTAGCACAAATACTCCAAAAATTTATATGGAACTATAAAAGTCCCCAAATAGCTGCAGCAATCTTGAGAAAGAAGAACAAAGTCGGAGAGATCACAATTCTGAATATCAAACTATACTGCAAAGCCATTATCAAGCATATAGACCGATGGATCAGAACAGAGGTCCCAGAAATTGACCCATACCACCACAGTCAATTAATATTTGACAAACTAGCCAAGAACATACAATGGAGTCAAGACAGTCTCTTCAACAAATGGTGTTGAGAAAACTGGACAGACACATGGAAAAAGGATGAAACTAGGCCTCTGATTTACACCAAACAAAAGAATAAACTCATGATGGATAAAATGCTTAAATGTAAGGTATGAAACCATAAAAGTCTTAGAGCAGAACATAGGCAGTGAAATCTCTGACATGCCATGTAGCAATATGTTTAAGGATACATGGAAAACCCAAGGGCAAAGAAAACAATGGAGAAAATAAACAAAGGGGACTACATCAAAATAAAAAGCTTCTGCACAGCAAAATAAACCACCATTAAAATGAAAAGGAAACTTGTATAGAAGAATATATTTGCCAATGATACATCTGATAAGGGGTTAATATCCAAAATATATAAAGTACTCATACACTAAACCAAAGGAAGACAAACAATCCAATTAAAAATGGGCAGAATACATGAACAGACATTTCTCCTAAGAGGACCTACAAATAGCCAAGAGACATGAAAAAATGCTCGAAGTCACTAATAATCAGAGAAATGCAAATTAAAACCACAATGAGATATTACCTCACACATAATAGAATGGCTATCATCAAGAAATCAACAAACAGTAAATGCTGGTGAGGATGTGGAGAGAAAGGAGCCCTTGGAAACTTCTGGTGGGAAAGCAAACTGGTGCAGCCACTATGGATAATGGAATGGAGTTTACTAAAATAACTAAAAATGGAACTTCTGTTTAATTTTTAATGGCAATCACACTTCTGGAACTATATCCTAAAAATCCCAAAACACCAATCAGAAAGCATATATGCACCCCTATGTTCATAGCAGCATTATTTACAATAGCTAAGATTTGGAAACAGCCTAAGTGCCCATCAATAGGTGAGTGGATAAAAAACTGTTGTACATTTACACAATGTTAATACTATGCAGCTGTGACAAAGAAGGATCTATTATCCTGTGGGACAGCCTAGATGGACTTGGAGAATATTATGCTAAGTGATACTTCACTTAGCCCTAGATTAAAGAAAGCTGCTCTTTAAAAGAACAAAAAAATTAGACACTTAGCAATTACTGGGACAAAGTAGAAAAGTGGGAATCAAAATCAGAAAATATAAATAGACTAAAAAAACAATAATGATGGAAAGCCAACAAGAATTTTAGACAGCTATTATAAATATGTTGAGGAACTTAAAGGAAAGCATGAACATAATAAGGAGATAAATAGAAGATATAGAAAAAAGGAAAAGTGTGTTCTAGTTGATTTGGCTTAGTGGATAGAGTATCGGCCCATGGACTGAAGGGTCCCAGGTTTGATTGCAGTCAAAGGCCTATGCCTGGGTAGCTGGCTTGATCCCTAGTGGGGGGAATTCAGGAGGCAGCCAATCAATTATTCTCTCTCATCATTGATGTTTCCATCTCTCTTTCCCTCTCCCTGTCTCTCTGAAATAATAAAAATATATATAAAATAAAATAAAAAGAAAAGAGCAAAGTGGAACCTTTAGAAATAAAAGATCCTATATAATAAAAGGCTAATTTGCAAATCAACCAAATGGGGGAACAACTGGTCGTTATGATGTGCGCTGATCACCAGGGGTAGACGCTCAATGAAGGAGATGCCCCCTGGTGGTCACTGTACTCTCAGAGGGGGAGTGCTGCTGATCCAGAAGCCCTGAGCCAAGCTCATGGCTGGTGAGTACAACCTGGGTGGGAGCCTCTCCCGCTTCCATGGCCATGCTAAGAATGTCCTACTGATGGGGAGCTGGCCTAAGCCACCAGTCGGACATCCCTCCAAGGCTCCCGGACTGTGAGAGGGCTCAGGCAGGGCTGAGGGATGTTCCTCCCCCGCCCTTCCAGTGCAAGGATTTTGTGTACTGGGCCTCTAGTTTTGTTTTAATGTGTCTTATTGTAGCACTTTCTGTGTTTTTTTTTTCCTTTAAATATATTTGTTCTAATTTTCCTTCTACTAGCCTTTTGGATTTCCATAATGTTTATCTTTGTAATTAATAATATCCCATTAGCCCCACAAAAGTTATTCACACATTTCTATTATTTTGTTTAAAGTTTTAATACTTTAACTGTGTAATTCCTAATGCCATATCTTCTAGGTCAGTATTTTTTTTCTTCTGTGCAGTTCTGACTTTTACTGACGGTCTCTATTGAATTTAAAAAATATATATTTTTTGTTAGACTTTACATTTAGTTCATGGTTTGTTTTTCTAATTTTGTTTAGTTGTCTGTCGGTCCCTACAAGTCATTTAAATTTATTTTCAATAATAGTTTGTTTAATGATAATGTGTATTAGTTTCAGATGCATGCAATCATATACTTTGCAAAGAGTATCACCTGTCTTCTGAAGTATAAATTTATTTCTGACCATTTAAAAGTCTAATTATTTCTAACAGTCACTGAAGGTTAATTATTTTTGGTTGTGTTAGGTTGACCATACTTTTACAATTGTTGAAAATTTTATATTGGTATCTGTACATCTGAGTAAGCAGTCACCTCATCCAAACTTTACAGTTTATTCTAACAGAGACATTCTTCACTTGTCAGTTCAATTTGAGATCAGCACATGTCAACAAGATTTACCTTTTTGGTGCAATTATGGGCAAAGTTGCTGCCCAATATCTGATGTTGGTGGAGTCCTGGCTGTCCACAATTATATAAGACTGCTGACTTTCTTCTCCTTTTAAGCACAGCTGTAGGATGGGTTACTCAGCTACTTGGAATCCATGGTCAGAATTTCTTGATGGTCAGAACATTTTAGATAATCTATAATAATAAAAGCATAATATGCTAATTAGACCAGACATCCTTTTGGATGTCCTTCTAGGCAAAGCCAGGGCTGTGAGGGAAGTCTGGTGCTGGGTGCCTGCCAGGGTCAGAGAGAAGCTGGTGCCCACAGCTGGGGGCAGGAAGACCTCCTCTTGCATGAATTTTGTGCATTGGGCCTCTAGTCTAGTCATATTCATGAATAAGCATGACTATGAATGAATTTTCATGCTCAAGAAGGGTAATAGGACAGAGACCAAGGTCAGGTTAGCTTATTGTTTGAAAATAATAGCCATGAAAGATTTCACATAAAATTTTCTGGATGTATGAGGCCACTGGCTTCTATTTGAAAATTAAAAGAGCCACTGGCTATTCTCTCTGCTCAAATGTCATTGAAATCAGGGCTGTAGAACGGGATACACATCTTCTCAGGTTCTCTGGTATATTCTTTTGTTTGGGCAATTTGAAGGCTATTTTCAGCAATGGGTGGGGGTACAAATTACTTCCAATACCACTGGGGGGTCAGCAGGGTGCTGGTTTGGAGACCCACTTAGGCAAAAATATGCATCAATATTTCTGATTGTACAGATCACTCCATGACTTTGCAGACTGGCAGTGTCTTGGCCAAGCTATACACTAACTCCTGGGACAACTGGGATTGAAGAATGAATTAAACAGATTAAAAAATGATAAATTCTAGTTAGGTTTCCTGGTTACACAGAGATATGGGATGTATTCAGTATTGGGTAAATCTAAAGATTAACTTTTCTGCCTGGGTAAAATGTCAAAGTAGGCTCCGAGGCCAACTAATCTAGTCAAGGTCTTAACTGAGGCAGAACAGCATGCCAAATTTCATGTTCAAACAAAAGCATTTTCCTGGCTCTAAAAATGGGCAGCACAGCCATTTAGACTCTCCAGTTGAGTACTTGTGGGTTAAGAAACATACTAGTTATCCAGCCAAGGTTTTTGGTCAAGTAAACCTAAAAACCATACTGATCTGTAAGAATGTTATAAAATATCTTTCATTTAAGGGCAGTACTGCCTTCCATGACTGCATGGCATGTTTTTGGGGGTCCTAACTACCAGAACTCAATCCTCCTTAGTTTTATGGGCATCTTTAGCCAGGGTCAGTCATTCAAGATGGTCAAAGTCCCCATGATTCTTATAAGGCAAAATCTGAGTGAGCCTCTTAAAAAATGACCCTACACTTAGGGCACTGACTGTCAACCTTAGGATCTTTTTCTACTGGAGAAATTGCAATGTTAGGCTTTCTAGTTCTGTGTGAGACTATTGGGGGTACAAATCAAAGTATAGTTGCTCTTCTTAAAACCTATCTCACGTGGTTTGTTTTAGTATCGGTATTACAGAAAGGCACTGCATCCTAAAACCTAATGTTAGGCTTTTCATAAGATATGTTGCTCATCTTTCAGTGAGTTGGAATGAAGTCAGGAATAATATATCACCACCCTAGGTCTATTGTCACTCTCCTAGATTTCCTAGTATTTTCATGGTAATTATTGCATCTATGTTTATAAGATATATTGGTCTTCAGTTTATTTATGACAATGTATTTATCTTATTTTGTTATTAGGGTAATGCTGGCCTCAAATAAACAGTAAGAAAGTATTCTCTTTCAACCTTCTGTAAAATACTGCTGAACATAGGCATATATATATATATATATATATATATATATATATATATATATATATATATATATATATATTTTAACATTTGGCAAACTTTACCAAAAGTGCATCTGGACCTGCTTCTTTTTGTCTGAAAGATTATTAATTAGTGATTAATTTTGTTAATAGATATAGGCCTATTCAAACTGTTTATTCTTTTCTAAATTTTGCATATTGTGTCTTTCAAGGTGCTGGTCTATTTTACATAGTTCATAAAATTGAAGGAAAAAAAAACTTGTTTATAGCATTCTGATCATTTTTCTTTTGTTCATAAAAACTATAGTTATGTTCCCCTTTAATTTAAAAATATTCTTATTGATTTCAGAGAGGCAGGGAGAGGGTGAGAGAGATAGAAACATCAATGATGAGAGAGAATTATTGATTGGATGCCTCCAGCATGCCCCACACTGGGGAATCAAGCCAGCAACACAGGCATGTGCCCTTGACTGGAATTAAACCTAGGACCTTTCATTCCACAGGCAAATGTTCTATCCACTGAGCCAAACTAGCTAGGGCCCCTCTTTAATTATTAATATTACTAATTTGTGTCACCTCCCTCATTTTTCTTAGCTGCTCTAAATTCTTATCAATTTTATTAACTTTAAAAAAACAGCATTTGGGTTATTTTCTCTGCAAGTTTTATATTGAAATTAATAGGGCAGTCTAAGTGTAAAAATTAGAAGTATGCTATGCTTGTGCTTCTAAAATGTGAATTTTCCAAGTTATTTTTCCAACCTTCTGTGTGACAGGAGAGCTCAAGTGGGCTGCAGTCATGCATTTTCTTCTGTCATGGACACAGACACTAGTGGGGTGAAGGAATGTGCTGTGGGGGCTGGGGGTAGCTGGGGGGAAGTCAATAGGGGAAAAGAAGATATATGTAATACTGTATGTAATACTTCAAACAATAAAATAAAACTTAAGAGCCTGGGGGAAGAGGGATTCGGAATCTTCCTGGTCCTGGGGGGCCCCCCTGATTTTTTGGATGTTCTTTTGATCCTACATCGATCTGGGAAGAAGAAGAACAAGAAGAACAAGAAGAAGTTAGTGCAAGATGAGCTAAAGGATTTTACATTTTCCTTGGTGAAATCCGAGGGTGCAGAGGGTACAGAAAGAAGAAACCAATGAAGTGTTTACTGTCATTATCCCTATTTGATGGAGAGGATACCGAGGCTCACAAAGAATTAATACTTTGTCCAAGATCATCTAATGTCAAGTAATCAAGAGTGAATGACCTGAAAGCACGCATACCAGCTGGGACCAGCCTGTCATTGAGGGGTAAACTTACAGAGTCAGAACAATAGCAGGACTTGGAACTGTCCTGTGACCCAGCAGCCACTCCAGCCTATCCACCACAGGTGCAGCAGCAAAAGCTGAGTCTGCCCACCCCACAACTACAGAACTCTGGGCACCACAGTCATGCCTTTCCAGAGTGCAGCGCCCCTGAGCCACATCACCCCGACAGATGGTTTCTTGGTGCCACTGTGAGTCCCTGCTGGGCACGTGTGATTTCAATTAAGGGTGCAAGACAGCAAAAATTGGGACACTTCCCTCCATGGTTGCTGACTTCTAGACACCGCAGTTGTGCCCTTCAAGCTCGCAGGCCTACATGAAGAGAACCCAAATAGCTCAAGTAGGGAGCTACACTAGATTACCAAGCCCAGGAGACCTGAGAGATTACACCAGTAGCACCATCCCCAAAAGAACCTGGGTAGCAAAGCAATTGGAGCTACAATTAAAACACTATAGGAAAACATGGGAAGACAAAAAAGCAATCACCAAACGAAAAAAAAAAAAAAAAGAGGAATTACCAGAAAGGGAGTTAAATGAAATTGAGGCTAGTAGCTTATCAGAGAAAGAATTCAGAGTAATGGTTATAAGAATGTTTAAACAGCAGGATGACAAATACAAACAACTCAATGACAAATACACACAACTCAATGAGACCTATAAGGAGATGAATGAGAATGTCACCAACATAAAAAGAAACTAAGAGGAGATGAAGAATGACATAGCTACAATAAAGAACACAATGGAAGGCTTAAACAGTAGACTAGAAGAGGCTGAGGACCGCATCAGCGAATTAGAAGACAAGGTAGGAAAAAACACACAAACACAGCAGCAACTGGAAAGAGGACTTAAAAAGCAAGAGGAGAGCCTAAGGGAGCTTTGGGACAACACAAAATGAAACAACATTTTCATAATAGGGTTACCAGAAGGAGAGGAAGAGAAGCAAGGGATAGAAAACCTGTTTGAATAAATAATGACAGAAAACTTCCCTGATATTGGCAAGAAAAAACTATGGAACTCCAAGAAGTACACAGAGTCCCAAACAAGTTGAACCCCAAAAGACAGACACCAAGACACATCATAATTAAATTGACGAACACTAACGCCAAAGTAAGAATCTTAAAGGCTGCCAGAGAGAGACAGAAAGTGATCTACAAGGGATCTCCAATTATAATATCAATTGATTTCTCAACAGAAATATACAAGGCCAGAAGGGAATGGGATGAAATATACAAAGTGATGCAAACCAAGGGACTGAATCCAAGAATACTATACCCAGAAAAGCTATCATTCAAAATTGAAGGTGTAATGAGGAGCTTCACAGACAAAAAAGGGCTAAGAGAGTTTATCACTACTAATCCATCCCTGCAAGAAAGGCTAAAGGGACTGCAGTAAAAAGCAGAAAGAGAAAGGCAAGAAGAAACACAAACACTAAGGAAAAATATGACAACAAACATGTACTTGTCAATAATAATATTAAACGTAAATTGATTAAATGCACCAATCTAAAGACATAGGGTAGCTGAATGGGTAAGAAAACATGACCCATATATTTGCTGTCTACAAGAGACCCACCTCAGAGCAAAGGATTTACACAGACTGAGAGTTAAGGGATAGAAATACATTTTCAGGCAAATGGAAATGAGAAAAAAGCTGGGGTTGTGATACTTATATCTGATAAAATAGATCTCAAAGTGAAGGCCATAACAAGAGATAATGTAAGCCACTACATAACACTAAAGGGAGCAATTCAACAAGAAGATATAACTCTGGTAAACATATATGCACCAAATGCAGGAGCACCCAAATACATAAAAAACAAACAAACAAAACAAACTCCTGAAAGATACCAAGGGGGAGATCGACAACAATACAATCACAGTAGGGGACTTTAATACACCACTGACATCACTGGATAAATCTTCTAGACAAAAAAACTCAACAAAGAAACAGCAATTCTAAATGACTCACTAGATCAGATGGACCTAATTGACATCTTCAGAGCATTTCACCCCAAAGCCACAAAATATACATTCTTCTCAAGTGCACATGGGATATTTTCAAAAATAGACCACATATTGGGTAACAAGCAAAGTCTCCCTAAATTCAAAAAAAAAAAAATTGAAATCATATCAAGCATCTTCTCAGACCACAATGGCATAATATTATAAATAAACTACAATAAAAACATTCCAAAAAATTCAAACTCTTGGAAGCTGAATAGCATGCTATTAAACAATGATTGGGTTATCAATGAGATCAAAGAAGAAATTAAAAACATCCTGGAGACTAATGACAATAAAAACACAACAATGCAAACGCTATGGGACATAATGAAAGCAGTCCTGAAAGGGAAGTTTATAGCTCTACAGGCCTACCTCAAAAAACAAGAAAAATGTTAATAAATCATCTAACTCAACAACTCAAAGAATTAAAAAGAGAGCAAGAAAAGCCCACAATGAACATAAGAAGGAAATAATAAAGATCAGAGCAGAAATGAATGACATAGAGACCAAAAAAAAACAATACACAAGATCAACAAAACCAAGAGCTGGTTCTTGGAAAGGATAGACAAGATTGATGAACCTTTAGCCAGGCTTACCAAGAAGCAAAGAGAGAGGACCCAAATAAACAAAATCAGAAATGAAATAGGTGAAATAACAACAGACCCCACTGAAATACAAAGGATTGTTACAAAATACTAGGAACAACTCTATTCTAACAAACTACACAACCTGAAGGAAATGAACACATTCCTAGAAAAATACTACCTTCCAAAACTCACTCAGGAAGATTCTAAAAATCTCAATAGGCTGATAACTATGGAAGAAATTGAAGCAATCATCAAAAAGCTTCCAGCAAACAAAAGCCCGGGGCCAGACAAATTCATAGGGGAGTTTTACCAAACATTCAAGGAAGAACTAAAACCTATCCTCCTCAGACTATTCCAAAAAATTCAAGAGGAAAGAACACTTCCAAGCTCCTTCTATGAAGCCAGCATCACGCTAATACCAAAACCAGATAAAGACAACACAGTGAAAGAGAATTACAGGCCAATATCCTCATGAACATAGATGCCAAAATCCTCAACAAAATTCTAGCAAATCGGCTCCAGCAGTACATCAGAAAGATCATACACCATGAACAAGTAGGATTTATCCTGGGGATACAAGGATAGTACAATATTAGCAAATCAATAAACGGGATACATCATATAAACAAATTGAGAGATAAAAATCACAGTCATATCAATTGATGAAGAAAAAGCATTTGACAAAATCCAACACCCTTTCTTGATAAAAACTCTCAGCAAGGTTGGAATAGAAGGATCATACCTCAACATAATAAAAGCTATATATGATAAACCCACAGCCAAAATCATACTCAATGGGCAAAAACTAAAACCATTTCCTCTAAGAACAGGAACAAGACAGGGATGCCCATTATCACCACTCCTGTTTGACATAGTACTGGAAGTACTAGCCATTGCAATCAGACAAGAAGAAGAAATAAAAGGCATCCAAATTGGAAAAGAAGAAGTAAAGCTGTCCTTATTCGCAGAAAACGTGATACTGTACATGGAAAATCCTAAAGACTCCATCAAAAATTATTAGACTTAATAAAAGAATTTGGCAATGTAGCAGGATACAAAATTAATGCCAAGAAATCTATGGCATTTCTATACACCAATAATGAACTTACAGAAAGAGAGGCTGAAAAAGCAATCCCATGTACCATTGCACCAAAAAAATTAAGATACCTAGGAATTAACTTAACTAAGGAGATAAAAGCCCTATACATGGAAAACTAGACCACCAACTTACTCTGAAAAAAGAGTTAGAAGAAGACATAAAGAGATGGAAGAACATACCATGTTCATGGATTGGTAGAATCAACATCATCAAAATGTCCATAGTGCCCAAAGCAATCTATAAATTCAATGCACTTCTCATTAAAATACCAACGGCATATTTCACAGACCTAGAACGAACTTTCCAAAAATTCATCTGGAATAAAAAAAGACCCCTAATAGCTGCAGTAATCCTGAGAAAGATGAACAACGTAGGAGGGAACTCCATATCAGATTTCAAGCTGTATTACAAAGCCACTGTTCTTAAAACAGCCTGGTACTGGCACAAGAACAGACATATAGATCAATGGAATAGAATAGAGAACCCAGAAATTGACCCAAACCACTATGCTCAATTAATATTCAACAAAGGAGGGAAGAATATACAATGGAGTCAAGACAGGCTCTCCAATAAATGGTGATGGGAGAATTGGACATATATATGCAAAAAAAAAAAAAAAAAAGAAAGAAACTAGACCACCAACTTACACCATACACAAAAATAAACTCAAAATGGGTAAAGGATTTAAACAAAAGACTGGAAAACTTAATAATACTAGAGGAATCCACAGGCAGCAAAGAGTCAGACATATGCCTAAGCAATTTCTTCACTGATACTGCTCCTAGGGCAATGGAAACTAAAGAGAAAATAAACAAATGGGACTAAGTCAAAATAAAAAGCTTCTGCACAGCAAAAGAAACCATCAACAAAACAACAAGAAAGCCCACTTCATGGGAGAACATATTTGCCAATGTTATTTCTGATAAGTGTTTAATCTCCAACATTTACAGAGAACTTATACAAATTAACAAAAGGAAGATTAAACAACCCAATCAAAAAATGGGCAATGGACCTAAATAGATACTTTTTGAAAGAAGACAGAAGGAAAGCCAAGAGAAATATGAAAACACGTTCAAAGTCACGAATCATCCGAGAGATGTAAATCAAATAGACAATGCAGTATCACCTCACACCTGTCAGAATGGCTATAATCAACAAATTAACAAACAACAAGTGCTGGTGAGGATGCGGAGAAAAAGGAAACCTCATGCACTGCTGGTGGTAATGCAGACTGGTGCAGCCACTGTGGAGAACAGTAAGGAATTTTCTCAAAAAACTAAAAATGGAACTCCCATTTGACCCAGTGATCTTACTTCTAGTTATATATTTGAAGAAACTAGAAACACCAATTAGAAAGGATATATGCATTCCTATGTTCATAGCAGCACAACTCACCAAAGCTAAGATTTGGAAACTGCCTAAGTGCCCATCAGTATATGAGGAGATTAAAAAACTGTGGTACATCTACACAATGGAATACTATTCTGTGGTAAAAAGAAGGAGTTCTTACCATTTGCAACAGTGTGGATGGAGCTGGAGAGCATTATGCTGAGCGAAGTCAGTCAGAGAAAGATAAATACCACATAACCTCACTAATTTATGGAATATAATGAACATCATAAAGTGATGAATAAAAACAGATCCAGAGACAGAGATACATTGATCAGGCTGTCAAACCTGAGAGGGAAGGTAGGGGAGGGTGGAGATAAGGGGGAAAGATCAATCAAAGGACTTGTATGCGTGCATATAAGCCTAACCAATGGACACTGACAACAGGGGGGTGAGGGCTTGAGTGGGGGGAAGGGAGGGCAATGGGGGGATAAGGACACATATGTAATAACTTAACAAAGAAATATAAAAAAAGAAAAATATAATCTAAGGAATGTAAAAAATGATTATTACTGACTCATAAATAGAGATAATAACATTATTTTATCCTTTTTATTGAGATTTTACTTCTGAAAAAATACTTTGCTGAGGATGAATGCAGTTCACAGGTCCAGCTTAAGCCAGGCTCTGATGCTATTGCAGTGGTTTCACATTTCACTAGCAAAAATGCTCTCTGCTGTAACAAATATTACACCTACACAGAACCTTTTATTTTCACTGTTTTTCCCATAAGACTGTAAGCTCCATAAGGGTAGAAACTACACTTGTTCAGGGCAGTCTTCTTGGTGGTATTTTGTTTGTTTGTTTTGCTTTTGTTTGTTTTTTTGTTTTTTGTTTTGTTTTTTGTTTTTTTGTTTTTTTGCATAGAGGAAGGGAGAGGAAGAGAGAGAGAAAAATCAATGATGAGAGAGAATCATTGATCGGCTGCCTCCTGCATGCACCCTACTGGGGATAAAGCCCACAGTCCAGACATGTGCCCTTGACTGTAGTTGAACTTGGGACCCTTCAGTCCACAGGCCAATAAACCCTCTACTAAGCTGAGTAAATGAATGAGAATTGGCTAGTCCAATGTGGCCCAGAAGAGCAGCGAACTCCCCGGAAATCTTTTCTCCAACCTCAGGGTGACACATCACACCCAAGGACTATATAAGGACTAGAGAGGTGGTTTTGGTGTGCACGGGTGGACACTGCCATCAAACCTTTTCTAGCTAAGAGCTCATAGCTCTACCATTCTTAGCCCTGTGACTTCGAACAGGTCACTTAACCCCTCCTGAGCTTTTTTATCTAACATATGGTGAGCCACATTCATGTAATGCATTCAGCTTTTCCCTGACCCACAGTTGGTATCCTATATAATAATCCTATGTACTAATCCTATATAATAAAGAGGTAATATGCAAATTGACCGTCATTCCAACACACAAGTTGGCTGCCCTCATGTGGTCAAAGATGGCCACCCACATGTGGACACAAGATGGTCTCCACAAGATGGACGGCAGGGGAGTGCAGTTGTGGGAGATCAGGCCAGCAGGAGAGGGCAGTTGGGAGGGACCAGACCTTCAGGGGAGGGCAGTTCGGGTGGACCAGGCATGGAGGGGAGGGCAGTTGGGGGCAATCAGGCCTGAAAGGGAGGACAGTTTGGAGTAACCAGGTCAACAGGGGAGGACAGTTGGGGGTGACCAGGCCTACAGGGGAGGTCACTTGGGTGGAATAAGGCCAGAAGTGGAGGGCAGTTCAGGGATTTCAGGCCTGCAGAGAAGGGCATTTGGGAGTGACCAGGCCTGCAGGGGAGGGTAGTAGTGGACAACCAGGTCTGCAGGGGAGGGCAGTTCAGGGGTGACCAGGATGGCAGGGAAGGTACTTAGGGGTTACCAGGCTGGCAAGGAAGCAGTTAGGGGTGACCAGGCCAACAGGGGAGGGCAGTTAGGGGCAATCAGGCTGGCAGGGGAGCAGTTAGGGGTGGCCAGGCTGATAAGGGAGGGCAGTTAGGGTGACCAGGCCAGAAGGAAAGGGCAGTCGGTGATGATCAGGCCTGCAGGGGAGGGCAGTTGGGGTGACAAGGCCTGCAGAGGAGGGCAGTTGGGAGGAACCAGGCCTGCAGGGGAGGACAGTGTGGGGGACCAGGCCTGCAGGGAGGGGGGCGGGGGCAGTTCGGGGACCACAACTGCAGGAGAGGGCATTTGGGAGTGACCAGGCCTGCAGGAGAGGGCATTTGGGAGTGACCAGGACTGCAAGGGAGGGCAGTTGTGGGGGACCAGGCTGGGAGGGGAGGTTAGTTGGGGGTGGTCAGGATAACAGGGGAAGGCAGTTGAGGGCAATCAGGCCAGCAGGGGAGGGGACTTAGGGGTGACCAGGCTGGCAAGGGAGGGCAATTAGGGTTGACCAGGCCAGCAGGGGGTGGGGGCAGTAAGGGGCAATCAGGCCAGCAGGAAAGCAGTTAGGGACAGCCAGGCAATAAGGGAGAGCAGTTAGGTATGACTAAGCCAGAAGGAGAGGGCAGTTGGGGGCGACCAGGCTGGCAGGGGAGGGCAGTTAGAGGCAACCAAGCCTTCAGGGGAGGGCCATTGGGGGAGACTAGGCCAGCAGGGAAGGGCAGTTGGTGGTGACCAGGCCTACAGAGTGGGGGGCAGTTGTGGACAACCAGTCCAGCAGGGAGGGCAGTTGTGGGGACCAGGCCTGCGGGGGGGTCAGTTGTGGGCAACCAGTCCAGAACGGGAGGGCAGTTGTGGGAAACCGGGCCGGCAGGGGAGGGCAGTTGAGGGCGACCAGGCTGGCAGGGGAGGGCAGTTGTGGGCAACCAGGCCTGCAGGGGAGTGCAGTTAGGGGTGACCAGTCCAGCAGGGGAGGACAGTTAGGGGCTACCAAGTTGGCAGGGGTGGGCAATTGGTGGAGACCAGGCCTGCAGGGGTGGGCAGTTGGGGGTGACTGGGACAGAAGGGGAGGGGAGTTGGGGGCTACCAGTTCAGCAGGGGAGGGCAATTAGAGGTTACCGGGTCCTGCAGGGAGGGCAATGGGGGCGATTGGGCCAGCAGGGGAGCTGTTAGGCGTCAATCAGGCTGACAGGAAGTGGTTAGGGAGTGATCAGGCTGGTATGCAGAGTAGTTAGGGGCAATCAGGTAGGCAGGCATGTGAGTGGTTGGTAGCCAGCAGTTCGATTGTGATAGGGATGTCCAAGTGCTGGTTTAGGCCCGGTCCCACAGGCAGTCGGATATCCCCCCATGGGTCCCAGATTGGAGAGGGTGCAGTCTGGGCTGTGGGACACCCCTTCGGTGCACAAATTTCATGCACCAGGCTTCTAGTCTAATAAATATTAGCCATCAATACATGTTTTGTATTGCTATTTAGCTTCTAAGGACAATTCTGTTTTCTGGCCCCACCAAAGTACCCACCCATAGGAGGAATCAGAAAATATGGTAGCACTAAATTAAACAGAGTTTTTCTGTTGCTAATCAGGAGTGACGGGAGCAGAGGGAAGGCAGGGCCCTCAGGGGAAGGGAAACCAATATTCATCCACATGGGAGAATAACCACACTCCCTGTTTATTGAGCACATGCTGTGTGCCAAGGCACTGGGCTTTCCTCCTTGGGGGACCCTGGGGGACTGGGAGGCAGAAATGGAAAGGTGTGCAAAGGTGGAAGTCCACCCCTCTTCACCCAACGTGGAACCCACCAGGAGGGCCAGAATTTTTCACTAGCTGGTGTAGGCAATCTTTGCTCTTCCCTAAAGGAGAGCTTGGGGTCCCTGCCTCTCCTCCCTCCACCCCCAGTATCCCATGCACACTGCAGAGGTGGCTTCTTCAGGAGAGAGCAGATGGCTCAAGTGCAGTTCTGCTGTGTTTCTCCCATCCCACCCCCCTCGCTGGGATACAAAAGGGTATGTGGGAACAGCCACAGGTGTGGTGAGGGGGAAGCCCCCATTTCTCCTCCCCAGCAGCTGGGAAAGTGGAGAGGTCCAGGTGCCCTGGTCCTAGGTTGGTCCAGCCACTGTGGTCCCTGGGACCGGTGGGCTGAAGGTGGAGCCTCTGGGAGGGTGGGGTGGGTTCCTAGGTGGGATTTGGGATCCCTTATAAAAAGCCACAAAGCTGATCCCCAGGAAGCCCAGCCCCGTGGGATGGGGGATTGCAGAGCCCAGATGGGGGACTCAGCCTGGCCTGGCCCATGGCAGGGAGGGATGGCAGAGATAGTGCATGTGGGAGGAGGTGGAAACAAAGCATCAGACCATGAGAAAGAAGGGTTCAGGTGGGAGCCCACCCCAGGCACCTTCACATGGGCTCAGGAAAGTAAAAACCCCAAAGAGAGTGGCGGGCATGAGGGGAAGGAGTGTATGGAGCCAGAAGGGCAGGAGCATGGCACAGCCAGCATTCACAGTGACCTAGATTCTTGGAACATGAGATAATTATAATAATTGTGTTTCTATTAGTTTTAGTCCATATTTAGCAGTTAGTAACACATCTGTCGTTCCATAGGCTGATAGCCCCCAGATAAAACTCCTGTAGGTCTTTAACACAAAAATGCAGAGAGCTTTCCCAGTTACTTAAAAACAATAGTCCAAGTATAGAATAAAAACCAGATTATAAAATTATCACCACTTTTAGATAATAATACTAAAGTTAAAGGCTTCTTATGCAAAGATAAGTAAAAATGTTATGACAGCCGAAGCCGGTTTGGCTCAGTGGATAGAGCGTCGGCCTGAGGACTGAAGGGTCCCAGGTTCGATTCTGGTCAAGGGCATGTACCTTGGTTGCGGGCACATTCCCAGTAGGGGGTGTGCAAGAGGCAGCTGATTGATGTTTCTCTCTCATCGATGTTTCTCTCTATCCCTCTCTCTTCCTCTCTGTAAAAAATCAATAAAATACATTTTTTAAAAAATGTTATGACATAATAATTCCTATCAAAGATAACCCTGAAGAATGAGAGGCTTGATTTGAGAATGAGATACCAATAACATGCAGCAGGGAGACAAAAGATGAGCTTTGTAAAATAAAACATGATGATTAATATACTTTAACAATAGATTAAAAGATCTATCATTTCTAATTTTCACAGATCTTTCTGAAAAGCATACAGAGACATTTAAATATTATTCTCAAAAAAGTATCTGAATAGAACCAATGTTTTGCCAGCCTGAGGCTGCCTTTGGGTCTATTTTAAGTTGTGTATTGAGAAACTGGAGTTCCGCTGCAGGAATTTGTGCACAGTGCGGTCTCACCAAGTGGGGTAGGCCTCAGGAGGTTGGCCAGCCAGCCCTGCCCCTGATGAGGATGGGGATGATTGGGGGCAGGGCTGGCTAGGGGCCAGGGCCGTGGGAGGTTGGCCACTGCAGTGCACATCACAGCAACCAGTCGTTCTGGTTGTTCCGGTCACTTGGCTTTTATATTTATAGATAAAAATCAGAAAGTTTCACCCTCCTTCTTTTACTGCCTCAGAGATTCAGACAGAAAAGCAAATTCACAGAGGCAGTTTTAAGATGTTCTTCTTTGCCTACTTTGAATTCAGTATGGTTAATACAGAGCTTCAGGCAAGGGCTATTAATTAGATAACCCTGTGTCCTATTATATCTGGGTTGTCTGTAAAGAATTTTTTTGATATATATGTTCTGCTCTGCTTCAACACCCTGTAAATCACCATTTATCACTTACCTTGTTTTCTCTCTTCTCTTTTGTCCAAAGATGTCACATAACCAGCCAGCATTAGTATGTCCATTACTAGAAAGGCAGGTGACATTGGACTTTACAATAGGGTAGCCCTAGTAGTTCTGACTCAGGAGTTGGGACCCTGACCGAGGCCAGTAGCCTTCCTCACCAAACAGATTGACCCGGTTGCCTCTGGGTGGACCCCATGCCTCAGGGCCCTGGCAGCCATGGCCTTATTTGTCAAAGAGGCAGACAAGCTCACTCTGGAACAGAACTTAAATGTTAATATGCCTCATGATGTTGTCACCCTAATGGAAGCTAAGGGGAAACACTCACTGACTCATGCTCATGTAGAGGGAAGCACTGAGCATGATTGTCTAGAAGTCCTAGAGGAGGTTTCCTCGAGCTGGCCAGATCTAACAGAAAGGCTTTGACAGAATCTGAACTTAGTATTGTTCATGGAGGGAAGTAGCTTCCTAGATGAAGGAAAAAGATGAGCTAGGTATACAGTGGTTTCAAACTCTGAGATAATAGAGGCACAGGCCCTGCCTGAAGGATGGTCAGTGCCGAAGCAGAACTTTGGGCCATAGTCAGAGCCTTAAATCTCATTAAGGATAAGTGAGCCAACATCTACACTGACTCCTGCTATGCCTTCACTACCCTGCATATCCATGGGGCCATATACAAGAAAAGGGGGCTCCTGATGGCCGGAGGTAGTTACTAGAAGCAGTCTGGGAGTCCAAGGAAGTAGCAGTCATCCACTGTAGAGGACACCAAAAAGGAAAAGATTCAGTGTCAAAAGGGAACCATCTTTCAAGCAGAAGCAGCAGCAAGGCTAGCTGCTAAGAAGTGGGAGGTGCCATCACAGATCATGCTGGTACCTGAATTACCTGAACCTCCGAAATACACCCCTCAAGAAGAAGAATGGGCCCATGAGAAGGGGGTAAAATGACGAAGGAAAGTGGTGAATATTCCCAGGTCATAGGGTCTAAGTTCCTGAATAGTTATCTCGTAGAGTAGTCCTCCAGCAGCATGAGGACTTACCCATTTAGGGAATATGGCTTGTTAAGCAGATGCTATCTAATTGCCTATCTCCCCTCCTTAAGAGCCTCAGTCTCTCAGCGCTGCCTCCTCTGTGCACAGAACAATGCCAAGCAGGTTCCTGTAGGACCTAGAGGAATTCAGCACTGTGGGCAGGTTCCCTTTGAAGATCTAGAAGTAGACTTTATAGAAATAGGGCTTAGTAGAAGAAATAAATATCTTTTAGTTTTGGTCTGCACCTTTTCAGGCTGGGTTGAGGCATATCCTACCCACACGAGAAAGCAAAAGAAGTCACTAAGGCATTACTGAAGGACATAATTCCACAATATGGAATACCATTAACCATAGGGTAAGATAATGGCCCAGGCTTTATAGCTGAGTTAGTACAGCAGAGAGCTAAAGCCTTAGGGATTTATTGGAAGTTACATACAGCCTACAGGCCCCAGAGTTCAGGGAAAGTAGAACTCATGAACCAGGCTCTCAAGCAGGCTATGGCTAAGCTATGCCAAGAGACGAATTTACCCTGGACAGATATCTTACCACTTGTGCTCCTTTGGGTGTGCTGTGCCCCAAGGGCCAGGGTAGGGTTCTCTCCATTTGAAATTCTATACAGTCGGACCTCCCCGCACCCCGCCCCCCTCCTGCTCTGCCCTTAATTTGGCCAAAGGGAGATTTGGGGGGAAATAGGGAACTTAGAAATTCAGAAACAGCTATAAGGACTTGGGAAAACTATCCTTGAAGTCCACAGATGGGTTACTGATGAATTGCCCATCTCTCTAGGAACAGATGTGCACCCTCACAAGCCTGGGGACCAGGTTTGGGTAAAAGATTGGAAAAAGGAACCCCTTAAGCCAACCTGGAAGGGATCCTATCCAGGTGTACTAACCAACCCCTCAGCTCTCAAAGTTGCAGGACTGAACACCTGGATCCACCACTCCCAGGTAAAAGCAGCTGGACAATCAGTTTCCAGAGTGGAAGGTGACCTCTGACCTGAACCACACCCTGTGTATCATCTTCAAGAAGATGGTGGATCTGTTGACTGACCTGAATCTCCTTATTTATTTATTCTGTCTTCATACAAGTGTCGCCAGAACCCCACACTAGTACTGGCAGGAGAACTTCTCTGCCCTTGCTACTCCGATGACACCCTTGGGGAAGATGGGGAAGACTCAGGATACTGAGTCCCCTTTATTGTCTCCCCACTTCAGTGGGAAGTGGCTAAAGCGGTTGTTGACCTTATCCAAAATTCCTGAGTTTTTTTGTAATCCCCAAGGCAAGAATAGCTTGTGGAAAAGATGGGGGAATGAAAAAGAAAATGGTTGGGGAGTCTTGCAACCTAGTTCAATATCTGGTTAAAACTGTAGTCTTACTCCACACTCTGACTCACTTGGGTGGGGCTGCAGAGCCTAACCCCAGGGCCCCTCCACAGCTGACTTGGGTGGAGCATGCCCCCAAGGCCCCACCAAGACAGACTTGGGCAGAGCTGCAGGGACTCTCAGGGCCCACCACAGGAGAAGATATATAGGTCATAGTCTTCCCAGGAGTTTGGATCCAGAATTCCCCTGGACTAGCAGATCTGCAAAATAAAGGTTAAACTTTCCTCCCTCAGAGTGCTAACTGATCTTTCTCCCGTGCATTCTGCCACAACATGTGTATATACAAGAAATTGTTGTTGTTTCTACCTGCTGTTAGGGTTTGGGCCAGTGACACAGGTTTGTGAAAAAATGACAACTAGGAGAAGAGATAGAGTAAGGAAATATATTTTTGCTTTCCAAGGGAGGAAAGTACATTGATAGTCAACACAAGGCAGAAAAGAAAGAGTGGCTTACACTTTTAAAGAGCAAGCAGCCTGGCCAGTGTGGCTTAGCAGATGATCACTGACCCATGAACCAGGAGGTCATGGTTTGATTTCCAGTCAGGCACACATGTGGGTTGTGGGCTCAATCCCCTGTAGGAGGTGGACAGAAGGCACATCATTCTCATCATTAATGTTTCTATCCCTCTCATTATCCTTTCCTTTCTCTGAAATGAATTTTAAAAACATATTAATAAAAACAAAACCGCAAGCAGTCACTGTTGCTAAGCAACAAGGAAGGGAGGGGCATTGTTGAAGTTGATCAGATGCAGGTGGGCTGGGAAAAACATATCTTATCAGTATTTTCCCTCAAGGCTATAAGGCAGGCATAGAAAAAAATGGTATAAAGAGTTCTAAAGAGAATTGCCTAAAGGGGAGAAGGGAGACATAGAGGAGGAATTCTTGATAAACAGCCTGAAGCTGTTAAAACAGCAAGGGAGAACAGTGGGGGGTGATGGTGGTGGTGGTGGGGTGGGGAGAGATGAAACTTTGAGTATAGCCTTACCTTGTCCTGGAGTTTGAACAGAGAAGCTGTTTAAGTCAGAAAGACAACAGTCTTGGAGTTTAATTACCATTCATTGTGGAAAGCCACAACAAAGAAAAGGAGAGGCCTATTTTCTATCTCACATTTGTTATTTACAATATGGCACAGGGATTCTCAGAGAATAGAGCAGTGTTGTACCTCATACATACATGAGTTTTTTTGGTTGTTATTTTGGGGGTGTTTGGGGATATGTTTTTTCCAAGCTCATTTGGGCACCTGTCTAGGCTGATATTATTGAGGGTCTTGTTTCCTTAAGCACTAATTTTTCCAATGATGCCTTTTTAATAGAGTGAATTGGTTCTTTTATAACAGAGGTTGATTAAATAGAATTTGACTTTATCCGTCTCTACAATTTGGGTGCTGGGTTAAAGTTTTAGACAAGAGCTGCATTTTCTTTAACATTTTCTATATTTTCCCACAGTCTTTGCCCTGTCTCTGTTATTAAAGATCCTATAAGTAAAATTGTTCAACCAATGGGTCCTGGCTGCCTGTTTAAGCAGAGCATTATATGAGTATATATGAGCATTTATTCCAATACTGCCTGCAGTATGTGAGAGCAGCAGGTCATCCACAAAAACCTTCTATGAAGCCCCCAAACCCCCCATAAGTTCGCTGCATATATTGGGTAGAACAAAGATTTCACGGGAAAACAGGAATGATATGCATGGGAGAAATAAGGCCAGGTGGGCTGAGAAGTGGGGCTAGAGCAGGTCTCCACTATTTGGGCAACAAGCATGTTAATCTTTCCAAGATAGTAGGCAGCTCTTGAATGGGGATGGACAATAATCCAAGGTAAACTCCTAGGTCCAAGAATGACTGCCAGGTCAAAGGTTGACTCACAAGTCCTGGGGCCTTACAACTACCAGCCAGGTTAAAATGTCATTTATTTAATCAGAACAAGGCAATCATGGATAATACAGCATGACTAATATTTCTTATAATTATTCCTTATAACTACTGAAGTATGATAGAAACCATACTTAGGTAAAAACTGCTATTTCAATTTTAACCCTGCTATTCTGGCTTCTACATGCACTTGCTTGCTTGGACAATAGGGTGGTTACCTTGTAAGACCCCCAGAGGGAGACTCTTACTCTGTCCCGCAGACCGAAGGCAACCCCAATCAACCGCAGGAGGCGTCACTTGATGCAAACAGCAAGAGGCTTTATTCCAGCGCGCTGGGGCTCAACTCGTAACTCACGCAGGAGCAGAGGAGTCGAGCCCCCCGCAGAGATTCTTACAAGCTTATAAAGGCAAAAACTATATGTTGGGAGGGGTCACACACGGGAGGGAGGAAGAGGGGGACAAAGCCGCCAAGAAATTCCAAAGGTGAACTGGGCTCGTTAATAAGATGCTTCATGACAGGGCTTAAGTTTAGTCAACAATCCCACCTGGTAATCTTGTATCCTGTCTCTCTCTAATTGTTAGAGCACTGTTTGCTCTTTGCTCTTTGCCCGGGGCTGTTTCCTGGGACAACTTTAATGGTCTGGTTCTCATCCCCGGGAGGGAGACTTTGAGGAGTTGTGATAAGACACACAGCTTTAATGGCCTTGGTCCCATCACTGGGAGAGAGACCTTGGGGAGTTGAGATAAAGCAGATAGCTTTAAGAAAATTCTTTATTCTTTCAACCTCAGCTTCCAGACTGAGACCTGGAGACTCACAGAGGTAATTTTCCTGTGCCTGTGGACCAGGACTACAGGAGATTGATTCCCACTGACTCAGTAGCTCCAGGAGTAAAAACTGTAGATAACCTTTAGAGATTACTGACTCTGCTTGGGTCTGCTTCTGTAAAAACCTGCTTTCCCAAGATAGGGCCACATTCCAATAATGTCCAGCAGGGGCTGGGAACCCCCCTGCAGGCTGTTCCCAGACTTTAGAATTTAGAACAAAGGAAAATTTTTTGTGGTTTGGGCCTTTAAAAGGACTGCCTACACCTGGGACAGCGCGGTCATGAGGGTGGCCACCTGCATGTGGTGCCCTTGCGGTCATCCTGGCCAGTTCAATAAATCCTTGCCTGTTTTTTAAATCAATCAGCAGCCTCTGGTGGTCTTATTTTGGCTCCAGGGTTTGACCCCCACAACATTTGGAGGCCCCAGCGAGATACCCGAGAGAGAGGAGAGAGGGACCCCCCAGAAGGGGCCGGAGGCTCTCCTACCACAAGAGGAGAGAGGGACCCCCCAAGAAGAGGCTGGAGGCTCTTCCTCCTTTTGGGGACCTTAGCCGGAGACAGGAGCCACAAGGATTTATTGAAAATGGGGAGACCGGTCTCAGGAGGTAAGGCGCCTGGGTTGAGATCTCAAGGGGGAGTCTGTCGGAGGGCTGGACGCAGCATAACCTCCAGACTCTGGTCGGAGGACACGACGGTGTCCTCGGCCCAAGGTGAGAGGAGAGAGGGGGCCCCCAGAAGGGGCTGGAGGCTCTCCCTCCCATGAGAGGAGAGAGGACCCCCCAGAAGGGGCTGGAGGCTCTCCCTCTCAACAGGTGTTTGTTTTGTGTTTTGTCTTGTTGGTGTCAGGACTGTTTGTTTTGTCTTTTTGTCTTGTGTTTGTCTGTCATATTTGGGCCCTATGTGTGTATTATTTGTTGAGTTTTGATTTGTCAAGGGTTTGTCAGTTTGTTGTCAGTTTGTTGAAATCCTCTTGGAGGACATTGAGTGGTTCTTCCCTTCTGGTTAACCTTTGATTGTGTGATTGTATTACTGAGTTTTTTATCAAGGGTCCTTGCAAGGTTTTCCCTGTCCTGGAATAACGCTCTGTGTGTAACCTGTCCCTCCCTGACTAAGCATTGTTTTCCCCCAGGTCAATGCTGGACTGTAGGATAACTTTCCCCTCACAGTCCCTGGAATATTAGTCTTGTTTCCTTTGTCCAAAATGAGTGCCATTTCTGTTTTGCTGAAACATGGGTTGAAAACCCTGTCCTGGGATGTGGGAAAGGGAGGCCCCCATCAGGGGACTTAGAGGCAGTGTTCCTGTTATCTGCTCAGATCCCAAAACTGTAAGAATACTTGTTTACTGAAATGGTATAAGTACAGATGTTTGTTTGATATTTTTTTTGTCTGCCTGGGTATAATTATTTGTTCATGTGTGGAAGTTTGTGAGAAGAAAAAAAAAAAAGGAAACATTTAATTTATTTAAGGCTGAGTGCTCTGACACATAGCAAATCGCCCTGAGTGGCCACTGGGATTTCTTTTTTCCCAGGAGTGTTTGCTTTCTGTTAGAGGGGGAATTGGCCCGCCTAACAACATTTCTGTCTATGTTTATTCATTTGAAGGAATAAAGTTGTAACAATTGTGGTCCAAAGAGGTTTAAAGCAGGGACCACATTCTAAAGTTAACTATAAGAAGGAAGCCAGAGCTGGCAAAGTCACCAAGTCTGCCCAGCAAGCTCAAAAACTAAATGAATCTTATTTCTGATACCTGCTGCCACCCAGTCTTAATCAGTGGTGGAGGAATGGTCTCAAATGTGTTTGTCTCAATTGGCCATTTAAGTTTGATGTGATTAATGGTTACAGTACATTGCAAAATCTTTAGAAGAAAAGGAAAATATTTTGTGGGCCACATGGTCCTTGTGTGTGTGTGTGGCAACTCTTAAGTTATAGTTTTAAAATCAGTAATTTTAATGGAAACACACTCAAGAGAGGGGATTTTCAGAATGGTCAGGGAGTCTGATTAAAGTGTAAGGGTCACTGGTTCCCCCCATGCCACCTTCATTGGCAGGAGACAAGCGCTTTTCCCAGTGGGAACAGAGAGTGGATTGCCAGATGAAAATGCCTTGGTGGGAGCCTTCCTTCGCCACCTGGGACCCTCACCACGCTCCCTGCCTCCGGCCACCTGGTGTCCATCCCCTCCAGGGGTTGTTTTGAGTAGCTTCTGGAGGCAGCGACGAAGAGGGAAATTCCCTTGTGACCCCCTGTGCCCCAATGAGACCCAAGAACCCCTGGCAACTCCTTGGACACTTTTCACCGTGTTCTGTTAGGGGGCTTAAAGGCATGTTCTGTTAGAGGGCTTAAAGAAGGCACAGCTAGTAATTTCCCCATTCCCCTTTTCAGGCTTATCAGAATCTGAGATCCTTATCTGTAGGAAATATGTGGCATTTTTGAATTTCAAGTGGCTGGAGGCCTGGAAACAGGGTGATGGGCCTGCTCCCTCCTCCCTCTGCCTTTTTCTAAATATTTTAAAATAATAGAAGGTTTGAAAGTTAATTTGAAATTATGAAGGTTTTTGTAAAGGTTGTACATGTGATGAGAAAGGGGAACAGAGAAAGAAAGAAAAGGCCAGCAGCAAATAGGAAGGAATTAATATGCCCATTGTAGGAAGCGGGGGCACTGCAAGAGAGAATGTCCTGACAGGTTACCTAGAGAAGCAAAAGGGGAGACTCAGACTCCGAGGGTCTTTAACTTAGAGGAAGAGAACTGACAGGACCGGGGCTCCTTTCCATTGAGCCCCCAGGAGCCCAGGGTAACCTTACAAGTGGGGGGCAAAACTGTTAGTTTCCTGGTGGACACTGGGGCAGTCTATTCAGTCTTGACAGAGCCAATGGACCCGTAACCTCTAAGAAGACATCAGTCCAGGAAGCCACCAGACAAATTGCCTGTTTTCCTTGGACATCAAAAAGGACTATAGACCTCGGAAGGACACGGTAATGCATTCATTTCTGATCATGCCAGAATGTTCGTACCCCCTGTGTAGACGTGACTTCCTACAGAAACTATTTGGATGTGCCACCATATCCTTTGAGGGGGACGGAGAGGGAATTCCTAGGGGCAGTTGGATACTACAACCTGTGGATACCGGGGCTCGTGGAGATTGCTAAACCTATGTACTCAAGTACTGGGGGAACGCAGCCACTGAAATGGACAGAAGTGGAAAAATGGGCCTTTGAAGAGCTAAAGAAGGCTCTCATCTCAGCACCTGCCCTACCCTGGCCAGACGTCACGAAGCCCTTCCACCTCTACGTGAGGTAAGGGGCATTGCCAAAGGGGTTCTCACTCAGACTCTAGGTCCCTGGAAGAGACCTGTAGCCTATCTTTCTAAGAGGCTAGACCCTGCGGCAGCCCAGGAGAGCATTGGGAGGTGGATTTCACAGAGATTAAGCCACCAGTGTCAGGGTATAAGAATCTGCTAGCTCTCATAGACACCTTCTCGGGTTGGGTTGAAGCATACCCCACTAGGACAGAAACTGACTCTATAGTTGTCAAGAGATTACTCCAGGAGATTATACCTAGATTCGGGCTGCCAGTAGTCATAGGACACATAACAGCCCCTTTGTAGCCAAGGTATCTCAAAGTATAGCTCAAGCCTTAGGCCCAGAATCAGGACAGGCATGAGCAGGACTCTAAAAAGTACTTTAACTAAATTTGTCCTAGAAACCAGTGAAAACTGGACCAACCTCCTGCCCTTCGCCATCTTATGGGCCAGGTGTACCCCCTACCGGAAGGGGTTCCCCCTTCGTTTGTGATCATGTATAGTAGACCTTCCCCCATCCTTCCCAAGGTCAGGGAGAAACTGAAAGCTGAAATTCATAACCATTCCCTTGTCCAGGTCCTTACAGGCTCTGCAGTATACCCAGAGAGCCACCCATAAGCTTGTTTGAGATGCACTGCCAGTGCCCACCGTGGAACCTGTACATCCTTTCCAGCCCAGGGACTCGATGTGGGTAAAGAAGTTCACTGCCCAAGGACTCACCCTAACCTGAAAGGGACGCTACCCTGTTATCCTGAGCACGCCCATGGCTATTGAAGTAGACGTTAATCAGACCTGGCTACACCACTCCAAGCTCTTGCACCAGGAAATGGCCTGGATCCTAGCAACCAGCGGCCTCACGCTTGAGATCCCTAGCCTGGGCTCCATGCAGGCCAGGAGGAGACTTGAAGCCTGCAGGAGGGGAACTGGACTTCAGTGTGGACAGTACTAATGGGGACTGTGGTACTAGGGGCTTTGGTAACTGTAAGAACATTTTTGCTAGGCAGTGAGAAAGTCCAGGGCTAAGTAAGGCTAGATGTGCTAGGGGATGGGAGAGCAGGAACAGAACAGACAATGCCCTTAAAGGAAGTAGGATGAGTCCATGATTTGACTCATGCACCTAAAACCAGTGGGGAATGAAGTATGGTAGCAACCATACTTAGGTAAAAACTGCTGTTTGAATTTTAACCCTGCTATTCTGGCTTCTACATGCACTTGCTTGCTTGGACAATAGGGTGGTTACCTCAGCTTCCAGACTGAGACCTGAAGACTCACAGAGGTAATTTTCCTGTGCCTGTGGACCAGGACTACAGGAGATTGATTCCCACTGACTCAGTAGCTCCAGGAATAGAAACTGTAGATAACCTTTAGAGATTACTGACTCCGCTTGGGTCTGCTTCTGTAAAAACCTGCTTCCTCAAGATAGGGCCACATTCCAATAATGTCCAGCAGGGGCTGGGAACCCCCCTGCAGGCTGTTCCCAGACTTTAGAATTTAGAACAAAGGAAAATTTTTTGTGGTTTGGGCCTTTAAAAGGACTGCCTACACCTGGGACAGCACAGTCATGAGGGTGGCCACCTGCATGTGGTGCCCTCGTGGCCGTCCTGGCCAGTTCAATAAATCCTTGCCTGTTCTTTTAATCAATCAGCAGCCTCCAGTGGTCTTATTTTGGCTCCAGGGTTTGACCCCACAACACTACTAGCTAGTCCCCAAAATTATGTTTCTGCTCCCAACAGTCCCCACTGCATTTTCTTTTATCTCATATCTAGGATGTTAGTTTTAGATGTAAAGTCTCATGCTGCTGGCCTGAATTTGCTTCTGCATTGAAAGCAGTTCCCAGTGATGGAATACAGCAAATTCAGGATCCAAATGAGCAAGATGTTGAATACAGAAGCAAGCTAACAGACAACAAAAATAAACAGCAGAAATATTAAAAAGAATCCCTGTAGCCAAGAAAGTTTGCGTAGCCAAAAAGTTAGGTTGAATAAACAACAACAACAAAAAAAAACATTGTTTTACCTTGGAGATGGTTTTCCTAATTTGTGGAATGTTGTTTTCTATCAATTGAGAATTGTCAGAAAGATTAAAAGAGCATGTGCTTTGAAATTGCTTACATCTGTGCTTCTACTGTGACAGCAAGTAATCTATTGCTGCCTGATTCTCTAGAACTGCCTCCCTGATCTGGCTCAGCCCTTGTTTTATCCCATGTATGGCCCTGAAAGTGGCACTCAGGGCTCTTACAGTGCTACAAGGCAGCTGTGTCACTCTACATCAAGGGATCCTACCATTACTGGCATAACACAAATGGTTAAAGGAACATAGTTAGCAGGGCTCCACAGGTGAAGATCATCATTGCAGTCTGGTGTCACAGCCTTGAGAAGGTCTCTTTTGATATGAGCCCTGTGATGTTTCTGAAACACAAAGACAGTCAGTCATCCTAAGGAACAAGACCCCATGGTGCTGTTAGCAGGGACATATGAATACATAGTTACTCCACATATCAGAAACCAACCAGCCAGCAGATTAGTATGTCCATTACTAGAAAGGCGTGTGACATTATCAGAACAATTCATATTGTAGTTATTAGATAGTAAAAGACAATAACCAATGAAAGTCAGACATTTGTCAAAGGGAGATACTGCAGCAATCTTTAGAGAAAAGTTCCCTGCATCCTTTTCTCAAACCATTGGTCTCAACATATCAAGGTCCCTGTATGTGACTTCCCAAAATGAATGGAATAATGCTACATATTATCAATGCGTGTCCCAACTTGTACACAGCAAAATGTAAGGTCAATCCTACACAGGTTCCTCCATTGCCAGCTTCAGAGCAGTTGGAGTGGGGAGAAGCATGTATCAGGGTCCCATCCACTTCTCCTCCAGTTGGCCCGTCATCCTTGTTCTGCTCACATCTGTCTAACTGCCTACCACATCCTCCATCAAGGATCTCAGCTCTGAATTCTTTCAGAGAAAAGAAGCATAGGATTCCTTCTGAAACTGAGGAGGGATGCTTTCTTCATGCTGAGGAGGGATGATGTCTTCTTTCAGAGCCAAGACATCCTTGCTATCTGTCAGAGGACAATGAGATCTGGGCATGGAAAGAGATGGCAATGGTGTCTAAACACTGTATTCCCAGAGTAACAGTAGGGCTTGTAACCTTGTGGGGACAAAGTGTATTATAAATTTTTGTATTATTGGTGTAAAAGCTAGAGGTAAATTCAGAATACAGTTCAATTCATTGGTGGAAAATAGAGCTTTAATTCTAATATTCACAACTTTGTGTTATAGAGTCTACTGAAACCCATTCCCCACCTTAAAATCACGCTTGTGTACTAGCTGTTTTGACTCAGTGGATAGAGAATCTGCCTGTGGATTGAAAGATCCTGGGTTTGATTCTGGTCAAGGGCACCTGCCTAGGTTTTGGGATTGATCCCCAGTAGGGGGTGTACAGGAAGCAGCCAATCAATGATTCTCTCTCATCATTGATGTTTCTATCTCTCTCTCCCTCTCGCTTTCTGTCTGAAATCAATAAAAAAATATATATTTTAAAAATCACACTTGTTTTTGTTTAGAAGCCAAATTGAGAGCAATTTACTTATTGTATTAACACTAGTTTCATTTTGGCCTGATCATTTGCACGAACACCATAAGATAGCAATTGATCATATAACCTTTAAAAAATTAATTGTTGGAATTGTATGATTGAGCTTTAATTATCCCCTCAGGGCAAAGAAGCTGGGACACCTAGCTGCCATCAGGTTTTCCTGCAATACCTTCAGACTCTAGTGGAATCCCTCATATTCTTGAGGTTCCCAAAATGTCTTGAGGTTCCTTCCCTGCCATCTCTCAGGAAAGCAACCTTTGTTTCTTACTTGGAAGGACTGTCATGAACCACATGACCAAGCAAGGTACCAGTCTATTTCTCCAAGGTGCTCACAATAGCTTCAAAGTCAATTTTAATTCCTTAAAGCTTTCTGGTTACATCCAGGATCTGATCATGTCTCTCTCAGACATGATGTTCCAGTCAAAGTCTTGGTTAATAAAACCACAAATAGAAACTGGTCTTACTGGATTCATGCAAAGAAATGTATTGCCATGACTCACCCATTAAGAATTGCTAACTTCTGGAGGGAAAAGATAGGGAGAAAAATAGTTTAGCAAAATTGCTTTAAGAAAAAAAACAGCTTCCTTATATATGAAAAACAAAAAGAATTAAAAATCAGGAATACTTTTTTTTATTTTATATGTTTATTTTTAAAAATACATTTTATTGATTTCAGAGAGGAAGAGTGAGGGGGAGAGAGATAGAAACATCAATGATGAGAGAGAATCATTGATCAGCTGCCTCCTGCATGCCCCCTTCTGGGGATAAAGCCTGAAACCCAGACATGTTCCCTTGACTGGAATCAAACCCAGGACCCCTCATTCCCCAGGCCAGCACTCTATCCACTGAGCCAAAACAGCAAGGGCAGGGATACTTTTAAAAAGTTACAAAATCCATATAATTATTTTCAGTTCATTCAGCCCCATAATCAAGTTTTGATTATTTGACTCACCAGTACTTCTAAAAATCCAGATAAATTTATAGACTCCTGGATATTTTTACATCCAGGATATAAATATACTTTGCATATATAAATACACTATATTTCTTTATTTGACAAAGCTTCCCATGTACATTAAGTATAAATTTCTCCTTCATAAGGATAGAAAACAAATCCTTGAGGCAGTCAAAGGGTATATTGAAGTAACTTAAGCCAATACTAAGTCCAAAAAGGTTTCTTAAAATTCAAACCCTGGCAAGGTTGTCAAACTTATTTAACCAAAAGATTACTTATCATCCTTATTATTATGAAACTAGTGTCCTGGTGCATGAAATGTGTGCACTGGGTGTGGGGTGTGTGGAGGGGTTTCCCTCAGCCCAGCCTGCACCCTCTCCAATTGGGGACCTCTTGGGGGATGTCAAACATCCCTCTCACAATCTGGGACCATTGGCTCCTAACCGCTCACCTGTCTGCCTCCCTGATCACCTCTAACCTCTCTGCCTGCCTGATCACCCCTAACTGCCCTCCCCTGCTGGCCTTATCTTGCCCCCAACTTCTCTACCCTGCAGCTTGATCTCAAGCCCAACTGCCTCTGCCTGCCTGACCACCCCTAACTGCCCTACTCTGCCAGCCTGATCTCTCCCCCAGTGACCCTCCCCTGCTGGCCTGATCTCACCCTCGAAAGCCCTCTCCTGCTGCCCTGGTTGCCCCCAACTGCCCTCCCCTCTTGGCTGCATCTCGCCCCCAATGGCCCTCCCCTGCTGTTCTGATCTCACCCCCAAATGCCCTCCACTGCAGGCCTGATTTCGCCCCCAACTGCCCTCTCTGCCTCGGCCCCCACCACCATGGCTTTGTCTGGAAGAAAGTCGAATGCCTGAAATATGGGTGGTTGACCCGGTCTAATTAGCATATTACCCTTTTATTAGTATAGATAGTATTAGATTATTCATTTATTCAAAGTGAAAATTAAGAAGATCACTGTTTTAAAGTAGTTAAGTGCCTAATTAAAATCAACATATACTTATTTCAATGGTTTACAGAACTTTTGCTTCCTAGGCAAATACAGTAAAAACATTTTCCTTCTCACACACTGAAAACAGACTAAGAAAGTCTGTATTAGCTTACTTTAGATTATTTTATCCAATTAAATTCATTATTCAGAATACCTTAATTTTCCTTTTAAGATTTCTCTTCACAACTTTTCTGCAACTTTTACAAGACTTCTTACCCATCCTCCTATCTAATAAAAGAGTAATATGAAAATTTACCATCACTCCAACACACAAGATGGCTGCCCAATGTGGTCAAAGATGGTTGCCCCCATGTGGTCACAAGATGGCTGCAACAGGATGGCCAGCAAGGGAGGGCAGTTGGGGGGCAACTAGGGTGGCAGGAGAGGGCAGTTGGGGATGATCAAGCCTGCAGGGGAGGGCATTTTGGGGTGACCAGGCCAGCAGAGAAGCGAAGTTGGGGGTGACCAGACCTGCAGGGAAGGGTAGTTGTTGGGGGGGCGATCCAGGCCAATTGGGGAGAGCAGTTGGGGGTACCAGGACTGCAGGGGAGGACATTTGGGGGGACCAGGCTTTCAGGGGAGGGCAGTTAGGGGTGAACTGACTTGCAGGAGAGGGCAGTTAGGGGTGAAAAGGCCATCAGGGGAGGACAGTTAGGGGCAATCAGGCTGGCAGGAAGCAATTAGAGGGCAATCAAGCCAGTAGGCAGAGGCAGTTAAGGGCAATCATGCAGGCAGGGGGGCAATTAGGGGTGATCTGGCAGGCAGGTGAGCAGTTTGGAGCCAGCAGTCTCAGATTGTGAGAGGAAAGTCCAACTGTGGGATCAGGCCTAAACTGTCAGTTGGACATCCCCCAAGGGGTCCCGGATTGGAGAGGATTCAGGCCGGGCTGAGGGACCCTCTCCCGTGCATGAATTTTGTGCACCAGGCCTCTAGTCCTATCTAATAAAGAAGGAATATGCTAATTGACCCTCACACCATTGCCAAGATGGCAGCACCCACGGCCAATGAGGGAATATGCTAATTGACTGTCCCGCCCTCAAAGATGGTGGCACCCAAAGCCAATAAGGAGGGAATATGCTAATTGACTGCCATGCCCTCAAAGATGGCAGCACCCAGAGCCACAAGATGGCGTCCTGCCTCAGAGTTCCCCAGTCCTCTCCATCCCCCAGCTGCCCAGGACCAGCCTGAGATGCAGGCAAGCCTTGGATGGCAGCTTCCCAGCCACCCAGGGCCAGACCAAGGCACAGGCAAGTCTTGACTGTTGGCTGCCCAGCCACCCAGGGCTGCCCAAGGCTCAAGTAGCCAGGGCCAACCGAGGCTTGCACTGCCGGCAGTGACAGCATCAGAGATGTGTGATGAGGACATCGCCTTCCTCTGATTTCAGGGTCACCTCCCACCCCAGAGGGCTCCCGGACTGTGAGAGAGGGCTGAAGGACCTACCTCCAGTGCATGAGTTTTCATGCATCAGGCCTCTACTATTGTTATAAGAGATGTCCAATATTTTACTGCCCTTGTGTTCTAGAATTTTTATTATTTTGTGACTTATGTATAAGTATTTTATCCATTTTGAGTTTATTTTTGTGTGTTGTAAGTTGGTCTAGTTTCTTTCTTTTTTTAACCCTTTGCACTCGCTTGCTTTTTTCTCGATTCCTTTATTCTAATGCTAACCGTGTCGACTCACACTCGACATCCGAGTGCAAAAGGTTAATATACCTGTGCAATTTTTCTAACACCATTTATTGAAGAGTCAGTCTTTACTCCATTGAATACTCTTGTCTCCTTTGTCAAGTATTAATTGTCCATAAAAAGGTGGGTGTTTCTCTGGGCTCTCTGTCCTGTCCCATTGATCTGTATCCCTGTTCTTCTATTCTTGTGTGAGTACCCAACTATTTGGGTTACTATGGCTTTGTAATACAGTTTGATATTTGGTCTTCGGCTCTCTCCAACTTTCTTCTTTTTAGATTGCTGACACTATTTAGGATATTTTATTTTATTATTATTTTTTTAATATATTTTATTGATTTTTTTACAGAAAGGAAGGGAGAGGGATAGAGAGCTAGAAATATCAATGAGAGAGAAACATCGACCAGCTGCCTCCTGCACACCCCCCACAGGGGATGTGCCCGCAGCCAATGTACATGCCCTTGACCGGAATCGAACCTGGGACCCTTCAGTCCACAGACCAACGCTCTATCCACTGAGCGAAACCAGTTTCAGCATATTTAGGATATTTTAAATTCCATATAATTTTTTGGAATATTTGTTCCAGATTAGTGAAATATGCCAATGATATTTAATAGGAATTGCATTGACTCTATAAATAGCTATGGGTAATATGAATGATGCTAATTCTTCTTAATGATGTTAATTCTTCCAATCCATGAACATGGTATATGCTTCCACCAAAAAAACTACTAGATTTTCTAATTACAATATCATGTCATATTTGAATAGTGACAGTTTTACTTCCTAGTTTCCTATTTGAATATCTTTTATTTCTCTTCTTGTCTGATTTCTGTGACCACCACTTCCAGTATTATGTTGAATAAAAGTGGCAAGAGTGAACATTTCTGCTTTCTTCTTGATCTTAAGGAAAATACTTTCAATTTTTGCCCATTGAATATGATATTGGCTATATATGACCTTTATTATGTTGCAATATGATTTCTCTATTTCTACCTTGCTCAGAAATCCTATCTAATAAAAGGCAAATTAACCAACACTCCGCTACACCCACAAGCCATGCCCACCAGCCACACCGACCAGCCAATCAGAACGAGTATGCAAATTAATCCCAACCAAGTTGGATGCGGCCACAAAGAGCAGGAGGGAGGCTTGGGTTTCCCTGGCAATGGAGGAAGCCAAGCTTTCCACCTGCCCTTGCTGGCCTAGGCCTCCGCTTAAGGCTACAAAGTTTCAATTATAGAAGGTAAACAAATCCAAACAGAAATGGCGGCAGCCACTAAGCTGGAAGAGCAGGAGGCTAGGGTTGCCCCGGGTGATGGAGGAAGCCAAGCTTCTGCAGCCCTGGCCAGCTCAGGCCTTCACTCCAGGTTACAAAGTTTCAATTGTAGAAGATACATAAATTCCAACAGAAATGGCTGCAGCCAGGGACCGAGCAGGAGGCTTGGCTCCACTCCAGGCTACAAAGTTTCAATTTTAGAAGATAAATAAATTCCAGATACCAGGGCCTTCACTTGGGTCACCAGGGGGCTTGGCTGGCCTGAAAACCACCACAGGGCCCTCACCCAGGCTGCCCCATGCCCCAAGGGAACCCCACCCTGATCCAGGACACCCTTCAGGGCAAACCAGCCGGCCCCAACCCATGCACCAGGCCTCTATCCTATCTAATATAAGAGTAATATGCAGATTGACCATCACTCCAACACACAAGATGGCTGCCCCCATGTGGTCAAAGATCCTGCCCCTATGTGGACACAAGATGGCCACCACAAGATGGCCAGCAGGGCTGGGAAGTTGGGAGGGACCAGGCCTGTAGAGGAGGGAAGTTGTGGGCGATCAGGCCAGCAGGGGAGGGCAGTTGTGGGCAATCAGGCAAACAGGGGAGTGCAGTTGGGAGGCACAAGGCCTGCAAGGGAGGGCAGTTGGGGGCGATCAAGCCTGCAGGGGAGGGCAGTTAAGGGTGACCAGGCCGGCAGAGGAGGAAAGTTGGGGGCAAACAGGCTGGCAGAGGAGCAGTTAGACATCAATCAGGCTGGCATGGGAGTGGTTAGGGGGTGATCAGGCTGGCAGGCAGAAGCGGTTAGGGGTAATCAGGAAGGCAGGCAGGCGAGCAGTTGGGAGCCAGCAGTCCTGGATTGTGAGAGGGATGTCCTACTGCCCTTTTAAGCCTGATCCCGGGCCAAGGTTGTCCCAGTTGTCAGGATACAGTCCCACCAGGATCAGGCCTAAAAGAGCAGTTGGACATCCCTCGAGGGGTCCCAGATTGGAGCGGGTGCAGGCTGGGCTGAGGGACACCCCCTCCCCCCATTGCACGAATTTCATGCACCGGGCTTCTAGTGTGTTAATAAATGGGTACTTGACTTTTTAATGTTTTTTTCTGCATGTATTGATATAATCATGTGATTTTTATATTTCATTTTGTTTATGTGACATATCACATTTATTGGTTTGAGGAACTAATAGTAGCCTTGCATCCCCAGAATAAATCCTACTTGGTCATGGTGTATGGTTTGTTTTACGTAGTGCTGGATAGATTTGCTAATGTTTTGTTAAGGACTTTAGCACCTATATTTATCAAATATATTGGCCTATCATATTTTAATTTAGTATTTTTTTCCTATTTTCCAATTAGGTTAATGTTGGCCTGGTAATAAAATCTTGGAAGTCTTTCCTTCTCTTAAATTTTTAAAAATAGATTGAGAATGATACGTATTAGTTCTGTGAATATTTGGTAAAAATGAACTTTGTGAAGCCATCCAGTCCAGAGTAGTATTTGCTATGAGGTTTTTTTTCTTTTAATTACTCTTTTTATTACTGTTTCTTTTATTGCTGTTTAAATTTCATAAGAGGACATTAGTCTATTCAGGTTTTCTCATTTGATTTTCAAAGCTTATGTGTTTCCAAGAATTTATTTATTTTGCCAAGGTTGTCCCATTTGTCAGGATACAGTTGTTCATAGTATTTTTAATAACAATTATTTGTACTTCTTGGATGTTACTTCTCTCATTTCTGATTGTATTTATTTGAGTCTTATCTCTTTGTTTCTGTCTGAGTCTGGTTAAATGTTCATTGATCTTGTTTATCTTTTTAAAATATGTAATTTTATTGATTTCAGAGAGGGAGAGAGAAACATCAATGATGAGAGAGAATCATAGATAGCCTGCATCCTGGGCTTATGCCCTGAGAAAGAATCAAACTCTGACCTCCTGGTTCATAGGTCTATACTTAACCATTGATCCACCCATTTCAGTAACCTTGTTTCTTTTTTTAAAGAACCAGCTCTTAGTTTTATTTATCTCTTGTATTTTTATGTCTCTACTAGAGGCCCGGTGCATGAAATTTGTGCATGGGTGGGGGTGTCTCTCAGCCCAGCCTGCACCCTCTCCAATCTTGGAACCCTTGAGGGATGTCCGACCACCTAAAAGGGCAGTCTGACATCCCTCTCACAATCCAGGACTGCTGGCTCCCAACCTCGCACCTGCATCTGCCTGATTGCCCCTAACCACTTCTGCCTTCCAGCCTGATCACCCCCTAACCACTCCACTGCCCGCCTGATTGACACCTAATTGCTCCCCCGTCAGCCCAATTGCCCCTAACTGCCCTCCCCTGCCAGTCTGGTCACCCCTAACTGCCCTCCCCTGCCAGTCTGGTCCACCCAAAATGTCCTCCCTGCTGTCCTGTTCCCCCGCAACTGCCCTCCCCTGCAGGCCTGGTCCCCCTCATCTGCCCTCCTGTGTAGGGCTGGTTCTCCCAAACTGCCCTCCTCTGCTGGCCCAGTCACCCCTAACTGCCCTCCCTGCTAACTTAATCGCCCACAACTGCTCTCCCCTGCATGCCTGCCCCCTGCAACTGTCCTCCACTGCAGGCCTGGTCCCCCGCCCACTGTCCTCTGCAGGCCTGTTCCCCCCAACTTCCCTTCCCTGCTGACCTGGTCTCCCCCAACTTCCCTCCTCTGCTGTCCCAGTCACCCCTAACTGCCCTCCCTGCTTGCCTGATCACCAACAACTGCCCTCCCCTGCAGGCCTGGTCACCCCCACTGCCCTCTCCTGCAGGCCTGGTCACCCCCAACAGCCCACAACTGCCCTCCCCTGCAAGCCATCTTGTGGTGGCCATCTTGTGTCCACATGGGGCAGCCATATTTGATCACATGGGGCAGCCATCTTGTGTCTTGGAGTGCCAGTTAATTTGCATATTATTCTTTTTTTAGATAGGATACCATTTATTTTCACTCTGGTCTTTATTATTTTACTAGGGGCCCAGTGCACGAATTCATGCACTTTGAAAGGAACTGTGAGCCACGAGGTTGTGGTTGGCACAGGGGCAGGTCTCAGCCCATCCTCCCCACCCTCCCATACCCTCCCACCATGGCCTCTTGTCCCTCTTCTGCTGACAGCCCCGCTCCCATCGCTCCCACTGATGGCACAGAGTGATTGGGGCCAGTGCCAGCTCCAGCAGCGGGTGTGAGTGTGGCCGGCATTGTTAATAGTTGCAAGTGGAAGCTGCTGCCCCAATCACCCCTTAAGAGCTGGGGGAGGTGGAGAAGCCCTCAGGGGTGTCACTCACTGACAGTGCCAAGCAATTGGGGCCGGTGCCGGGCACCAGCAGCAGGTGCGAGAGGAAGCTCCTGCACTGGCAGTGGATGTGAGCGGGGCCAGCACTGGCAGCAGGTACAAGCGCCATGGGCACACAGTAGCAAAGAATTTTCAGTAACCACCAGAGGCTTGCCCCACTAATAGCGACTGGCGTCCGCCTTGATCTGGCGCCCCCACTCACCTGCTCCACCATCTCATGGTGGCTGATGCCTACCATGTTCCACTCTCTGCTGCCTGCTGCCAACACCTGCCATGTTCTGTGTGTGCCCCTGGTGGTCAGGGCACATCATAGCACCTGTTGTTCGGTTTCTCAGTTGTTTGGTTGTTCCACTGTTTGGACTATATGCATACTTGGGTTTTATAAAGAGATTCATTTTACTTATTCTGAATTTTTTTAGGGTTTTGTTTTTCTAGAATGTTAAATTTTGGGGTTAAATGCTTATTTGAGACTTTTCTTGCTTCTTGAAGTAGGTCTGCTATACTGTGAACTTGCTTCTCAAAACTGTGATTGCTGTTCCCAATCAATTTGGGGTTGTTATGTGTTCATTTCCATTTGTTTCAGATAATTTTTATTTTTTTCCTTGATCTTATTGCTAACCCATTTGTTGTTTAGTCACATCCTCTGTAGACTCCATTTTTTGAAAGTATTTCAGCTTTATTTATTGTAGTGTATTTCTATTTTCATGTCATTTGATACAAGAAGATGCTTAATACGATTTTAGTCTTCTTGGATTTGTTCAGAGTTGTTTGGTAATCTAACATGTGATCTCTCTTTAAGAACGTTCCATGTGTTCTTGAGCAGAATGTATATTTTGCTGCTTTGGGGTGAAATGTTCTGTAAATATCAATTAAATCTATCTGATCTAGTGTGTCACTTAGAGTTGCTGCTTTCTTATAAATTTCTTTTTACTACAAGTTCTACACAGTGAAGACAGTGGGGTGGAAAACTGCCTACTAAGACTGCATAGCCATCTATCTCTTCCTTAAAGTCCACCGAAAGTTTTTTTAAACTATATATTTAGGTGCTTCTATTTTTGTTGCATATATGTTTACCAAGTTTATATCCTCTTGTTGAATCATTTTCTTTGTTATTATATAGTGACCTTCTTTGTTTTGTTCTGACATTTGTTTGGAAGTCTGTTAAATATAATTATTGTTACCTCAGCTTTTTTTTCTCTCCATTTGCATGAAATATTTATTTACATCTTTTCATGTTCATCATGTGTGACTGCTTTTCTAAGTTGGGTGTCTTGTACACAACATATAAATGGGTCATTTTATTTGTCCATTAAGCTACCTTTTTTCTTTTGATTGGAGCTTTTAATCCATTTTCATTTAAGGTTATTATTGACTAGAAGCTCAGTGCATAAATTCCGTGCACTTGAGGGGTGGGGAGTGGGAGGAACACTCAGCCTGGCCTGTGCCCTCTCACACTCTATATATGAAATGACAATAAATACCTAACTATCAGCAGGCCCTGATACCTGAGCCACAGGCAGCCCTGGGTGGCTGGGCAGCCAATAGCTGAATCTTGCCTGTACCTTGGGTTGGCCCTGGGCAGCTGGGAAGCCACCACTCAATGCTTGACTGCACCTTGGGCTAGCCCTGGGAGGCTGGGGAGCTGAAGGGACTGGGGAACTCTGGAGGCAGGCGGGCAGCAAGTCCCGGCCTGCCTGGGGCCAGGCCCGGCCTTGCCATGCACCTGCAACCCTGGCGGGGCTGAGGAGACAGGGCACCGCCATCTTGTCGCTGTGGGTGCCACCATCTTTGAAGGTGGGGCAGTCAGTTAGCATATTCCCTCCTTATTGGCTGTGGGCACTGCCATCTTTGAGGGTGGGGCAGTCAATTAGCATATTCCCTCCTTATTGGCTGTTGGTACCGGCCTCTTTGCGGTAGCATGAGAGTCAATTAGCATATTCCTCTTTATTAGATAGGATATATATAATTTCTTCTTAAAGCAGTCCCTTTAACATTTCTTGCAATGCTGATTTTGTGGTTATAAACTCTTACAAACTTTACCTTTTTTTTTTTTTTTTTTTTTTGCCTGGAAAGCTCTTTATTTCTCCTTCAATTTTAAATGATAACTTTGCTGGTAGTGTAGTCTTGATTTCAGATCTTTGTTTTTCATAACTTGAATATTTCATGTCAATCCCTTCTTGTCTGAAATGCTTCTTTGCTGCTATCATGTGGCAGACTAATATCAACTTTCTTGTTGGTAACTGTTTCTCTCTTACTGCTTTTTGTTGTTATTGCTAATCCTCACCTGAGGTTATTTTTTTCCATTGCTTTTCAGAAAGAGTGGAAGGGAGGAAAAGAAAGAGAGAGGAAAATATTGATGTGAGGTAGGCACATCAGTTGGTTACCTCCCACACACTTCCCAATGGAGGGTAAGGGGGATGGGGAGGGGTGCAGAGAGTAAACTCACAACCCAAGTAAGTGTCTTTGACTAGGAATCAAACCTAAGACCCTTCAGTATGTGGGTTGATGCTCTAACAGGTGAAGGCTTGCTGCTTTTAATATTCTCTCTTTGTCTTTAACCTTTGCCATTTTAATTACAATGCGCCTTGATGTGGGTCTCTTTGGGTTTGAATTGTTTGGTACTCTCCATGCTTCCTGAAGTTTGATGGTTATTGTTATTCACCAGGTTGGAGAAATGTTCTGTCATTAAACAGGTTAAATTTTTTTTCTTCAAACAGCTTTTTATTTTTTATTGCTTATTTACTTTCTTGTTTTCCCAGTATTCCTATTATGTGATATTAAAATGTCTATGTTGTCCCAGTGTTTCAATAAACTATCCTCATTCTTTTAAACTCTTTCCTCTTTGCTGCTCTGATTGGTTGTTTTTTTCTACTTTGTCTTCCAAATTGCTGATTTGATCCATTGCTTCATCCAATCTACTTTAAATTTGTTCCAGTGTAATTTTTAATGTTTTAAATTGTTGAAATTATTATAGGATATCTCTCATTTTCCCCCCATGAACATATCCACCTAAGCTCTACCCCACCCCAGGCCATTACTACACTATTGTCTGTGTCCATGGACTATCCATCTGATAAAAGAGAAACATGCTAATTGACCATACCTTCGCGATGCCTACCAGCCGATCAGGAGGGAGTATGCAAATTAACCCAACAAAGATGGTGGGTTAATTTGCATATGCGGGTGCAGAGTGGCCGAGGGCAGGACGGGATGCAGGCATTCTGCACCATTCCAGCCGCTCTGGGCCTCTGGGCAGTGTGGGAAGGTGGAAAGGCAACTCCAGGCTGTAGCAGAAAGGTGGCTCCAGGCAGAGAGAAGACAGTGACAGCAGCCACATGAAGCAAGGCCCATTCTTGCACAATCTCATGCATCGAGCCTCTAGTGCATATATATGCATTTATGTTCCTTGTTTAATCTTTTCCAGTTCCCTTCAGTCCCCTTTCCTCTTATATCTGTCTGTTTTATGTATCTATGCCCCTGGCTCTCCTTTGTTAGATTAGTTTGTTCATTACATTCCACGTATTATTGAAATAATGTAATACTTGTATTTCTCTTACTGGCTTGTTTCACTTAGCATAATGATTTCCAGGTCCATTCATGCTGTCACTTCCACTGTACTTTTGATATCAGTTATGATCTCTAACTGGTTTTTATTAATGATTCCTGTGTTCTTTTTCATATTGATGTAGTTCCCACTAAATTTCTTACAATTCCAAGTTCCTTAACCATTCTTATAATCTTTACTTTCAGCTCTATATCTGAGAGTTACTGGCCTCCATTTAATTTAGTTATTTTATTGCAGATTCTTCATAGTCTTTTATTTGGGGCTTGTGCTTTTGTATTTCCATTTTGGCTGTCTCTGTGTGTTTGTTTCTGTGTATTACATAGAACTGTAAGACTCCAAGCTTTCATGATGTGGCTTGATTTAATATCCTGTGGTATCCAGTGGTTTGGTCTTTTTGATATCCTGAGTTGGGTGCTCTAGGAATTTCCCTTGTGTGGGTTATCTGAGCCCTCCTAATGTATTTGGGTCTTCATTGCTATTGGGCCATTAATGGGTGGAATCAATTCTCAGGCTGGATGAATGTGAGATTCAATTGTGGTCATGCTGTACAAGCTGCTATGGAGGTGCTGACAGAAGAAAACAAAAACAAAACTAAAAACCTAAATTCAATCAACAAAAACAATAATGACCAGAAAATAAGGAAAAAAATAAAAGAAAAAGTATAAGCAAATATAAAGAAAATAAATAATAAAGAATATAAAAAATGAAGAGAAAAACCAAATAAATACAAATAAAGAGCAGAAAAAAGAAAAGTGAAAATTAGACAAAGGAAAAAGATAAATATTACATTAAGAAAAGCAAAAAAAGATATGAAATAAAAAAGATGGGAAAAAAGGAAAATTAAGGAAAGAATACATTTATGGATAATAAAGAATATTATAACCTGACTAGAGGCCCAGTGCATGAAATTCATGGATGGGTAGGGTCCCTAGGCCTGGCCGGCAATCAGGGCCGATCTGTGGGGCAACTGGTGGGGCAATTGGGGGGCCCCCTGCTAGCAACCCCCTTGGCTGACCTGGGGCCTGTGGTCTGGGGGCAGCTCCTGCATTGAGCGTCTGCCCCCTGCTGGTCAGTGAGTGTCATAGAGACAGTCATTCCACTGTTCAGTCAATTTGCATATTAGGCTTTTATTATATAGGATGAACAAAAAGATAGATACAGAGGCAGAGAAGCATTGAACAGACTGTCAAATTACAGCGGGAATACTGGGAGTGTTGGGGGAGAGAAGAGATCAACCAAAGGACTTGTATGCATGCATATAAGCCTAATCAATGGATGTAAGACACTGTGGTGGGGAGTGGGGTGAGGGCATGCAACAGGGGATAGGGGAGGAAGGGGGCAGGTCAATGGGGAAAAAAGGAGACATATGTTATGTACTACTATTTGTAATACTTTAAACAATAAAATAATTTTTTTTTTAAGAAAAGTATTCCCAAACAAGTGGAGTTTGCCCCAGCAGTTCTAGTGGCTACTGTGATCTCTCTTTGGATATGTTGTTTGTGAAGCTTGGGTCTTTCTTCAATGCTGTTTAAAGCTGGCCACTTTGTGTGCCTGGTCTGGGCCTCCTTGAATGTACTCTTGTTCAAGCCAACATCAGATCCAGTTCACATCTGGCTCTTGGCAACCTGTCTAAGCTAAAAGCAATCCACAGTTTGTGGCTGCTTTTGTTTCTGTCTTTCCATTTTGGCTGTGTTTTTGTGCTTGTTTCTCTGTACTAAATAGAATTGCTATGACTCCTAATTTTCATGTGATGGCCTTATGTATCAGTAGGTGTCCTATGGGACCCAGTGGGCTTGGCTGCATACGGGAAGAACCAAGCTGCACGCCAAAGCCCACTTTACCAGCACAGGGCTCAGGTGTGGCTCAGCAAATGTCCCAAGATACCAAGGATCTGGCTTTGCCTGCATTCCAGCTTCTACCCTTAGTCACTGAAAATGCTCAGTTTCTGAAACAGCCTCTTGAGGGACCAGGAGGATGGGACCCCTGGATCTCCTATGTTGGGGAGGTGCCATTCAAACTTCAGGGATGATGGTGGGTGTGTTTTCTCACCCCAGAGCCATATATATGAGTTTGTTCCAGATTATTTTCTTGACCTTGGCAGGGTAGAGTCCCTAGTAAATAGTTAGGTGGGGCCTCTGGAGACCAGAGCTTTGGTATGCCAGAAGTTGAGAGGGTATTTATATTGGTTCTCTCTCTCTTGATAGGGTATCTCCATTTAGGTTCTCTGGAGAGTGGGAGGGAATTGCATCACCCTATAGCCAGTCACTGACACCCTCTGAGTCTACCCAGACTTGTATGCCCAGGCTTATGTTACTATCTCTTTATAATGGCTTAAAATGGAGGATGGAGTAAGTGGAATTCCAGACAGTAGGGCAAGCAGGATTTCAGAGCGTGGGGTAATTGCTTTTCCCACTGTGGGAGACTAGCTTCTCTCAAGAAAAATGACTGCAGTGGTATTGGAGGATGACTTAACACAGGTATCCTAGTGTCCACTCTCCCATGTCTCTACCCAAAGCTACCCACTCCAGTGGTAGTACAGAGAAACAAGGAGTGTGCTTTGCCACTCCTTGACAAATGCAGCTGGGTGCTATATGTGTGCTTGTTTCCTGCTCTGGACCTTTTTGCTGGGGAGCATATGGGGTACAAATTTTATGCCTTTCAGGAGTAAATTTCCACAATTGCGATATCTCTCTGTGACCATCAGCTGCCACCTGATGAAATAGGACTAGACCCCCTTATGTCTCTGCCCTTCTTACCAGTCTCAGGGTGGCCTCCTTTGCCTTTCTTGCTTAAAAGTCTCCTTTTAAGACAATCTTCAGTTGGTATTTCAGGGCGATTATTCCCCAATTTAGTTTAATTTTTAGTTTGGTTCTTGGAGGAGATGTGACAAATATCCACCATATTGAAAACTCAGCTATCACTTTTTGAACCTGTCTGCTGTCTCTCTATCTCTCCCACTCTTTTTCTCTCCTCCTGTGTTTGTGTTCTGAATTCTTTCTTATGACACCTCCAAGAACCCTGGTGACAAGATGATGTGTCAAATAAAATTAACTTGTTTTTATATAATAGGTTTTACCTAAGGAGTATTGTTCCTACTTGCATGTTTTTTTAGCATCAATTTTATACCCAATGCTATTACACTTTATTACAGGAATAGTTCCTAATTTATAAGAAAAGTATAAATAAAGTTGTATTTATAAATACCTTCATGCATATTTATAATAATTTTTGAATTAACTTTATATAAAAATATATAAACTGATATTTAATAAAAAACATTTCACAGACCAAAAACTGATACCTTTACTTTGCTGTGTAGTGATTTATTTTTTCTTTATGTAGTATTCTGCAGTTGGAGATACCTTTCCCAGCAATGATAAGGATATGTGAGGGATAAAATGGCTTGAGGACAAAATGGTGGTAGAATAGATGATGTGTCTTAAGCCTTGTCCCAGAGAAAATAGAATGAGCAGCTGAATCTAATAACATCCACCCCGAATTGGTGAAGGAGACACAGCAGGTGAGACAATTTACAGCTGGGAAGGGCAGAGAACCCCTGGAGAAAGGTAAAATCAAGGATCTGGGCTGAAGACAACTGTGAGAACTCTGAGCCCAGAGGGTCAGAGGGAAACCACCCGGAACCAAGCCGTGTCCTTTGGAGCAGGCATAGTGTCTGACTATGGAAAGGAGGTCCACAGTACTGCTGGTGGAAGGGGATTCTAGATCTGGGTCGACAGTCACGAAAGCCTGAACCCAGCGGGCTCAGCCTGGACTGCTGCCTAGATGCAGTGCCCATAGGAGAGGGACTTGCAGAGGTGCAGCACTTTCCCCTCTTTGTGGCCTTTGCTTTTCTTCATTGAACCTAGTTCATAGGACCTTTCAGATATGAAAACTCACCTGTGCAGAAGTGCAGGAGAAGATGCGGATGTGTGGAGTCTGGGGAGAGGCTGGGGTGAGAAGAGGGCCCAGCAGAAGTACCTGAGGGTCTGATGCTGAGTCATACCTGACTTGCAGGAGCTAGGTAGCCATTTTCTCCTAAAGAGATAGATCCTCCCTGCAGTCTCCAGGCAACCAGTACAGCCACAACCAGACTACACCCTGAGTGATACAAAGGAATAAAGAAGATCTGAATAGTCCCTGTAAGTCCTCAGAAACTGGCCTAAAGAGAGTCCTTCAGTCCCAGCAACAGGAAACTGAGAAGCCACAGACAGTGCAGAAGAGTGGGATCTTAAACCAGCAAAGGAACAACATTCACATTTTCATTTTTATGTTATTTCATTTTATTATTATTTTATTATCTCTTTTTTTCTTTATTTTCCTTTTTTGTTTATTTCTTTTGTTTCAATTTTTTCACATTATTTTTCCATCATTCCAATTTATTTTATTTTTTATCTAATTTTTAATCATTTTTTTTAATATTATTATTACTTTCTTCTTTTTCTCTTTCTTCTTTACTCACTCATTCTCTTCCTACTTCCTCTATACTGAACTGAGGTTCTCCCCATATTCATCCAATTCTTAACCTTAATTTCTGTAAGATTCTTCCCCATCCTCCTTACTGGGAATTTGGTGTCTGTACGTTTTGGTTTACCTGTTTGCTCACTGGTATTTTTTCCATATATATATATATTTTTTTCCTTTTTCTTCCTTTTTCTTCTTTTTCTTTTCTCTCATACCATTTTTTCTCTCTTCAATATCATTTGTACTCTCTTTTCTCTCCCCTAATTCTCTTTTCTCTGGTGGTCACTTATACCAGGGTTATTGGTGTCACAAGTACATACGTTTTGTTCCCTTTGTGTCATGTCTTGTCAAGGTTAATTTTATCCTGTCTGGCCAATGTGTTAGAGAGCAAGCCACATAACCAGACACCCAGAGAGGAGATTCCATCCAAAAACAGGTCAATAACACTTCAGACAAACTACACAATCAGGAAGAAGGCAGCAATGAGGGAGAGAGCATAAGTGAGGGAGCAAAAGAGGAATGTGTGGTCATGTGGGGTAGGTGAGTGTGTGTAAGTGAGGCACAATTAGATTCCACAGGGCATTCAGGCGCAGGCTAATCAGGCCTGCCTAACTAGGCAGCCTCTGCTACCATCGCAAACAGTCCTGGAGAGACCGGCTCTTCCTCAGAGGCTTCACCTTTTTGAAGGGGAGAGCTGCTGTGACTGGGAGCCCAGCCTCACCTCCACCCAGGGTGCCCTCAGATAACACCTGGGACTCTATAGCCACCCCTGCTTGAAACCCGCTAACTCAGCTGTTATCCCACGGTCACCAAGACTCAAGCCACCCCGAGTGCAAACTCCTGTGAATTCTGAAGGTTGCTCCCCTCTGACCAGCCAATGCTTTAGACCAGGACACTGTGACCACTTGAGCAGCAGACACATGAGCAGTCTGCTCCTGTCTGAGGAGCAGCAGCCCTGTGAGCAGTCTGCCCCAGACCAAAGAGCAGCAGCCTCATGTGGCCTGCCCCTGTCTAAGGAGCAGCAGCTGTGTGAGTGACCTGCTCTCTTCCCACCCCCGCCCCGCCGGGTGAGGATCAGCAGCCTGCCCCCATACAAGAAGTAGCAGCTCTGTGAGCAGCCCACCCCATCCAAGGAGCAGCATGCCCCCTCCTGAGGAGCAGTAGCCACACAAGCAGCCCACCCACAATTGAGGAGCAGCAGCCTGGCACAGCCCATCCACATCTGGGAGCATCGGCTGCACACAGCCTCATCCAGCACCCATGCAAGGAGCAGCCGTGCAAGCAGCCAGCCCCCAATGAGAAGCAGCAGCTCTGTGAGCAACCCACCTCTGTCTGAGGAGCAGCAGCTCTGAGAGCAGCCTGTCCCCATATGAGGAGCAGCAGCCCTGCAAACAACCTGCCCCTGTCCAAGGAGCAGCAGCCACATGCAGCCAGGCCCCATCCATGGAGCAGCAGCCCTGTGAGCATTTTGCCCCCTTACAAGGAGCAGCAGCCACATGAGCAGGCCACCCCTGCCTGAGAAGCAGCAGCTGTGCGAGCAGCCGCCCCCAATAGCCACAGAAGCCACTGCTGCTATGAACAGCACCCACCAGAGGAGCCTCTGCAAACTGAGGAGCGGCCACTGCTGCAACGACCAGAGGAGCCACTGCCACCCAAGGAGCAGCTTCTGCATGGCTAGATATCAAGATCTTTCACTGAGAACAAAAATGGGTAGAAAAAGAAACCCACAAAGGAAAGAAAAGGAGGAATCACCAGAAAAGCAGCTAAGTGAAATGGAGGCTTGCAATAAGTCAAAAAGAGAATTCAGAATAAGGATCATACAGTTCATAAACTGGATAGATGAAAAAATCAACAACTTATGTAAGAATCAAGAAAAATAGTTATATAATTGCAATAAAAAACACCATAGAAAGTTTCAACAGTAGAATAGGAGAAGTAGAGGGCCGAATTAACGAATTAGAAGACAGGGAAGCAAAACACACCCAAACTGAACAGCAATTAGAGAAAACATGTAAAAGACTGGAGGAGAGCCTAAGAGAGCCTGTGGGCAACATGAAACGAAGCAATATGCAAATAATAGGGTTGCCAGAACAACAGGAAGAGGAACACAGATTAGAAAACCTATTTGAAGATATAATGTCAGAAAACTTCCCTGATGTGGGGAAGAAAAAAGTCACACAAGCACAAAAAGTACCAAACAAGATGAATCTTAAAAGACCCACATCAAGACACATTATAATTATGATGGCAAAAGTTCAGGACAAAGAGAGATCTTAAAGGCTGCAAGAGAGAGACAGAAAGTTATGTATAAGGGATCTCCCATTAAATTATCAAATGATTTATCAACAGAAACATATCAGGCCAGAAAAGAATTGAAGGAAATTTACAAATTGATGCAAAGCAAAGGACTGAATATACAAGAATACTCTATCTAGCAATGCTATCATTCAGACTTGAAGGGGAAATAAGAAACTTCACAGACAAAAAAAAAAAAAACAAAAACAAAAACAAAAAAAAAACAAAAAAAACTAAGGGAGTTTGTCACTACCAAGCTAGCAATGCAAGAAATGCTGAAATGCTGAAGGGACTGGTGTAAAAAAAACAAATAAAAAGGTAAGAACGAACACAGAAACAAAAAATAAATGGCTACAAACAAGTACCTGTTAATAATAACTTTAAATGTAAATGGACTAAATGCTTCAATGAAAAGACATTGAGTGGCTGAATGGATGAAAAAAAAACCTTGACCCATATATATGCTGTCTAAAAGAGACCCACCTCAGAACAAGGGACTCACACAGACTGAAAGTGAAGGGTTGGTAAAATATCTTTCAGGCAAATGGAAATAAAAAAAAAAAAAAGTTGGGGTACCAATACTTATATCTGACAAAATAGACCTCAAAGTGAAGGCCATAACAAGAGAAAAAGAAATCCAAGTCATAATACTAAAGGGATCAATACAACAAGAGGATATAACCCTGATAAACATATATGCACCTAATACAGGATCACTCAAATACATAAAAAGAAAAAAAAAAAAAAACTCCTGAAGATATCAAGGGAGAGATCAACAATAATACAATCATAGTACAGGACTTTAATACACCACTAACATCATTGGATAAATTTTCTAGACAAAAAAAATCTGCAAAGAAACAGCAATCCTAAATGACTCACTAGATCAGATGAACTTAATTGACAGCTTCAGAACATTTCACCCCAAAGCCACAGAATATACGTTCTTCTGAAGTGCACAAAAGACATTTTCAAAAATAGACCACATATCTGGTCACAAGAAAAGTCTCTCCAAATTCAAAAAGATTGAAATCATATCAAGCATCTTCTCAGACCACAGTGACATAATATTAGAAATAAACTACAATAAAAACAATAAAAAAAATCAAACACTAGGAAGCTGAATAGCATGCTATTAAACAATGACTGGGTTACCAAAAAGGTCAAAGAAGAAATTAAAAACATCCTGGAAACTAGTGACAATGAAACACAACAATCTTAAATATATGGGGCACGATGAAAGCAGTCTTGAGAGGGAAGTTTATAGATCCACAGGCCTACCTCTAAAAACAAGAAAAAATATTAACTTAAAGAATTAGAAAGAGAGCAACAAAAAAATGAGAGTGAGCAGAAGGAAGGAGATAATAAAAATCAGAACAGAAATAAATGACATATAGACCAAAAAAAAAAAAAAAAAGAAGAAAAAAAAAGAAAGGAAAACAAACTAAAAACGAAAAAAAAAAAAAATACAAAAGATCAATGAAACCAAGAGCTGGTTCTTTGAAAGGATAAACAAGATTGATGAACCTCTAGCCAGGCTCACCGAGAAGCAAAGAGAGAGGACCAAATAAACAAAATCAGAAATGAAATAGGCGAAATAACAACAGACCCCACAGAAATATAAAGGATTGTTTAAAAATATCATGAATAACTCTATTCCAACAAACTAGACAACCTGTAGGAAATGGTCATATTCTTAGAAAAACACAACCTTTCAAAACTCAATCAGGAAGAATCTAAAAATCTCAGTAGGCTGATAACTATGGAAGAAATTGAATCAGTCATTAAAAAGCTTCCAACAAAAAAAAGCCCAGGGCCAGACGGCTCAGGGGAGTTTTACCAAACATTCAAGGAAGAACTATACCTATCCTCCTCAGACTACTTCAAAAATTTCAAGAGGAAGGAACACTTCCAAGCTCCTTCTATGAAGCCAGCATCACCCTAATACCAAAACCAGATAAAGACAACACAATGAAAGAGAATTACAGACCAATATCCCTCATGAACATAGATGCCAAAATCCTCAACAAAATTCTAGCAAATCGGCTCCAGCAGTACATCAGACAGATCATACACCATGACCAAGTAGGATTTATCCCAGGAATGCAAGGATGGTACAATATCCGCAAATCAATAAACGTGATACATCACATAAACAAATTGAGAGATAAAAGTCACATAGTCATATTAATTGATACAGAAGAAGCATTTGACAAAATCCAACACCCTTTCTTCATAAAAACTTTCAACAAAATGGGAATAGAAGGCTCATACCTCAACATAATAAAAGCTATATATGATAAACCCACAGCAAACATCATACTCAATGGGCAAAAACTAAAACCATTTCCCCTAAGAATAGGAACAAGACAGGGATGCCCACTCTCACCATTCCTGTTTGACATAGTACTGGAAGTATTAGCCACTGCAATTAGACAAGAAGAAGAAATAAAAGGAATCCAAATTGGACAAGAAGAAGTAAAGGTATCCTTATTAGCAGAAAATGTGATACTCTACATAGAAAACCCTAAAGACTCCAAAAAATTATTAGACTTAATAAATGAATTCAGAAATGTAGCAGGATACATTAATGTCAAGAAATCTATGGAATTTCTATACAACAAAAGTGAACTTACAGAAAGAGAGACTAAAAAAGCAATCACATTTACCATTGCACAAAAAAAAAAAAAATTAAGATACCTAGGAATAAACTTAACTCAGTAAACTTAACCCTTTGCACTCACTTGCTTTTTTCTCCATTCCTTTATTCTACTCGGGATTTAATTTTTTAAATACTCCAGATTTTACAAAGTGCGGCAGTAGAATAAAAAACTGGAGTTTCTTTTCATACAAACTTATTTATTTGTTTTTTTTATATTTCAAATTATTGATACATTCAATACAATTTGACATACGAGCTGCTATCGATGCTAACCGTGTCGAGTCACACTTGACATCCGAGTGCAAAAGTTAAGGAAGTAAAAGACCTGTACTGCAAAAACTACAGGACACTGAAAAAAGAGATAGAGGAAGACATAAACAGATGGAAGAACATACTGTGTTCATGGATTGGTAGGATCAACATCATAATATGAACATACTACCCAAAGCAACCTATAGATTCAATGCACTCCTCATTAAAATACCAATGGCATATTTCACAGACCTAGAACAAACTCTCCAGACAATCATTTGCAAAAAATGACCCTGCATAGCTACAGCAAACCTGAGAAAGAAGAACAAAATAGGTGGGATTTCAATACCAGATATCAAGCTGTATTACAAAGCCACTGTTCTCAAAACAGCCTGGTACTAGCACAAGAACAAACAAAGATCAATGGAATAGAATACGGAATCCAGAAATTGACCCAAACCACTATGCTCAATTAATATTTGACAAAGGAGGCAAGGATATACAATAGAGTCAAGACAGTATCTCCAATAAATGGTGTTGGGAAAATTGGACAGATAAATGCAAAAATATGAAACTAGACCACCAACTTACACCGTAAACAAAAACAAACTCAAAATGGATAAAGGACTTACACATAAGACGGGAAACCATAAAAATACTAGAGGAATTCACAGGCAGCAAAATCTCAGACATATGCTGAAACAATTTCTCCGCTGATACAGCACCTAGGGCAATGGAAACTGAAGAGAAAATGAACAAATGGAACTATATCAAAATAACAAGCTTTTGCACTGCAAAAGAAATCATCAACAAAACAACAAGAAAGCTCACTGCATGGGAGAACATATTTGCCAATGTTATCACCGATAAGCATTTAATCTTCAACATTTACAGGGAATTTATACAACTTAACAAAAGGAAGATAAACAACCCAATCAAAAAAATGGGCAATGGACATAGATACTTTTGGAAAGAAGACAGAAGGAAGGCTAAGAGACATATGAAAACATGCTCAAAATCACTAATCATCCGAGAGATGTAAATCAAATAAACAATGCAGTATAACCTCACACCTGTCAGAATGGCTATCATCAACAAATCAATAAACAACAAGTGGTAGCAAAGATTCAGAGAAAAAGCAACCATTGTGCACTGCTTGTGGGAATGCAGACTGGTGCAGCCACTGTGGAGAACAGTATGGAGTTTCCTCAAAAAACTAAAATGGAACTCCCATTTGACACAATGATCCCACTTCTAGGAATATATCCCAAGAAACTAGAAACACCAATCAGAAGCATATATGCACCCCTATGTTCATAGCAGCACAATTCGCCATAGCTAAGATTTAGAAACAGCCTAAAATGTCCATGAGTAAATATGTGAATTAAAAAACTGTGGTAATTCTACACAATGGAATACTATGCTGCAGTAAAAAAGAAGGAATTCTTACCATTTGCAACAGCATGGATGGAACTGGAGAGCATTATGCTAAGCGAAAGAAGCTAGTCAGAGAAAGATAAATATCACATGATCTTACTCATTTATGGGATATTAGTGGCCTGGTGCACAAAATTCATGCACAGGATGGGGGAGGGTGTTCCTCAGCCCAGCCTGCACCCTCTCCAATCTGGGACCCCTCGAAGGATGTCCTACTGGTGGTTTACTAGATCGGGCCTAAACCAGCAGTCAGACATCCCCCTCACAATCCGGGACTGCTGGCTCCAGCTGCTCACCTACCTGCCTGCCTGCCTGATTGCCCCTAACAACTATGCCTGCTGGCCTGCTTGGCCTCAACTGCCCTCTGCTGCTGGCCTACTTGCCCCCAAATGCTCCCCCCCACTGTCCTGATCACCTCCAACTGACCCCCATTGATGCCCTGCTCACCCCCAACTGGCCCCCCTGCTGGTCTGCTTATCCCTAATGGCCACGCCCCCTACCAGCCTGATAACCCACAACTGCCATCCCATCCTGGCCTGATCACCCCCTGGCAACCCAAGTTCCCAGCCCCTCCTTTTTTACTTTTCTTTTCTTTTTTTTTCATCACCTCCTTGAGTGGAGGCCAGGGCCGGCTGGAAGCAAGTATCTGGGATTTAAGTATCTTCTATAATTGAAACTTTGTAGCCTTGAGCAAAGACCAGGGCCAGCCAGGGAGGGTGGGAAGCTTGGCTTCCTCCATCACCAAGGGCAACTCAAGCCTCCTGCTCTCTCCAGCTCCGTGGCCGCTGCCATTTTTGTTGGGATTTATTTATCTACTATAATTGAAACTTTGTAGCCTTGAGGGGAGGCCAGGCTGGCTGGGAGCATGGGTTGCCTATGGCAACCCATGCTCCCAGCCCCTCCTTGAATGGAGATCAGGGCCAGCAGGAAGCAGGTATCTGGGATTTATTTATCTTCTATAATTGAAACTTTGTAGCCTTGAGCAGAGGTCAGGGCTGGCCAGGGCAGGCAGGAATCTTGGCTTCCTCCATTGTCAGGGCACCCCAAGCCTCCTGCTTGCTCAGCTCAGACATATGCCGCCACCATCTTGGTTGGGATAATTTGCATACTCACCCCTGATTGGCTGATGGGCATGGCTTGTGGGCGTAGCAGAGGTATGATCAATTTGCATGTTTCTCTTTTATTAATGTGGATAATGAGCAACATAAACTGATGAACAAAAACAGATCCAGAGACAGAGAAGCATTGATCAGACTGTCAAACTTCAGAGGGAAGATAGCGGAAGGTGGGAATAAGGAGGAGAGATCAACCAAAGGACTTGTATGCATGTATGTAAGCCTAACCAATGGACACAGACAACAGGGGTGTGAGGGCCTGAGTGGGGGTGGGGGGAGAATAGAGGGATAAGGACACATATGTAATACCTTAATCAATAAAGAAAAAATTAAAAAGAATACTTTTCTTCCACTTTCAATGTTTTTCTAGCTGGACTAATAATTACATAAACAGAGATAGATTAACAAGAGAAAATCAAAATTTTAATACACGCATATGGGAATTTTTTAAAAATATATTTTTATTGATTTTAGAAGAGACAAGAGTAGAGGAATAGAGAGATAGAAACATCAATCAGCTGATCCTGCATACCCTGAATGAGGATCAAACCACAACCTGGGTATGTGCCCCAACCCAGAGTTGATGCTCAAACACTGAGCTACATCAGCCAGTCACACACATGGGATTTTTTAAAAATAAATATTTATTGTTCAGATTATTACAGGTGTTCCTCTTTTTTTCCCCCCATAGCTCTCCTCCACTTGATTCCCCACCCCACTCCATGCCCTTACCCCCCACCACTGTCTTCATCCATAGTTGTAAGATTTTTATCCAATCTCTTCCCACATCCTTCACACCCCCATCCCCCTGAGAATTGTCAGTCCACTCTCTTTCTATGTCCCTGATTCTATTATATTCATCAGTCTATTCTGTTCATCAGATTTTTTATTCCCTTGATTTTTAGATTCACTTGTTGGTAGGTATGTATTTGTTGTCATTTTGTTGTTCATAATTTTTATCTTTACCTTTTCTTCTTCTTCCTCTTCTTAAAGAATACCCTTCAGCATTTCATGTAATCCTGGTTTGGTGGTGATGAACTCCTTTAGCTTTTTCTTGTCTGTGAAGCTCTTTATCTGACCTTCAATTCTGAATGATAGCTTTGCTGGGTAGAGTAGTCTTGGTTGTAGGTTCTTGCTGTTTGTAGAGGGCCCCCTGGGAAGACACATGGACATTCTTTAGATTGCTGTTGACTAAGCCCGAGACATTGGCGGAGTCATGTCAGTTGCACCCCGCCCCAGGAGTGCGGGGGTGTTGTCAGTTCCTGGCTTACCTTTGTCCAGGTTCCGGAAGAGGGCTTTGAGATGTGGAACCAGTCTAGCACCGGAAAAGAGGAAATGAAATGGACCTGGGCCCTCCCAAGTTCCTTTAATCTTAAGTTTTCCGGTGAAACCCCCTTGTATATTAGAGGGTAAATAAATGTGCTGCGTGGCTCAGGGCAGTCGTCTGTCTCTCCAGCAGGAGAGGTCAGCGACACCCCCGGGACCCAGCTTAAATTATTTATGTGTCAACTCTCTTTATTTCATTATTTCTCAATCTCCAACTGCCTCTACCAAGAACCAATTTCATCTCTCTCCAGGCTGGCCATGGAAAAGGGAGATCCCCGCCGCATCAGGCCCCTGCAGCTGTTCATCACTTTGAATATTTCTTGCCACTCCCTTCTGGCCTTCATAGTTTCTGTTGAAAAATCAGCTGACAGTAGTATGGGTATTCCCTTGTAAGTAAATAACTGTTTTTCTCTTGCTGCTTTCAAGATTCTCTCTTTGTCTTTTGCCCTTGGCATTTTAATTATGATGTGTCTTGGTGTGGTCCTCTTTGGATTCCTCTTGTTTGGGGTTCTGTTCACTTACTGGACTTGTAAGTCTATTTCTTTCACCAGGTAGGGAAAGTCTTCTGTCATTATTTCTTCTAATAGGTTTTCAATATTTTGCTCTCTCTCTTCTTCTGGTACCCCAATAATTCAGATGTTGGTACACTTAAAGTTGTCCCAGAGGCTCCTTACACTATCTTCATATTTTTGGATTCTTTTTTCTTGTTGTTTTTCTGGTTGGGTGTTTTTTGTTTCCTCATATTTCAGATCTTTGGTTTGATTCTTGGGGTCCTTTGATCTAGAGTTGAATTTCTGTATATTCTTTGTTTAAGACAATGTATGCTTAATTTCTGACTGGTCCTTTTCCATTTTTTGGCATTCTCATTAAGGTCCTTGAAGGTCTCACTAAGCTCCTCATAGGTCTCATCAAGTTTCTCGGTGGTTTCTAGCAGATTCTTGAGTAACCTTATAAAAGTGGTTTTGAACTCTATGTCCAGTAGTTTGCTTTCCTCCATTTCTTTCATTTGTAACATGTTTCTTTGTCTCCACATTTTGGCTGCTTCCCTGTGTTGATGGAGTGGCTTTGTGTGGTAGGTAACATATAGGGGCCAGTGGCTCAGCCTCCCCAATCACCTGAGGTGGATGCTCTTGGTGCACCCCTTTGTGGGCTGAGTGCAAAGTCTTGGTGCATTTAAGCCTTGATTGCTTTGGTACACTGGGAGGAATTGACCTTGAGGCCAATTGGCTGTGAGGACCCGCTCTGTCTATAATGGAAGAACTGCTATGCTGGAGACACGCTTATGGGGGCAGAGGACTTGCTTCAGTGGGGCTTTGGTGCTCACTGAGTCTGCCTCTTGAATGTGTCATTTATGGATGTGAAGAGTTGAAATCTGGTGTCGTCTCCCACTGACCACTAGGTACACTGGCTTCTGGATCTCCAACGGGGTGCAGGCCAGCTACTGTCTGCGGCCACCCAGCAGGAGCTAGAGTGAGAACTACAGTTTTCTTCTCTTTGCTTGGGGTTTGGAGGTTTTGGAGTTATCTGACCAGAGCTGCAGTTTGTTAGGTTAAGCTGCGATAGGGGAGGCCATTCATATGCAAAAGCCGCTGCACAGAGCTTGGGTGGGTTTGTAGATTGTGCAGGGCAGGATCTCAGGGAGTCACTAGGTTAGGGCGTGGCAAAGAGCGATGGCTGACAGTCAGCCACCTCTGGGTCTCCGAGTGTCTGCGACCCTGCGTCTTACGCCCCAGCACAGTAAACAATGATTCCTACATGCAACTCTGAAAGCAAGCCAACCTCACTTTCCGACCTGATGGCAGACAGTCCAGCTTCTCCCTGTAGGAGTTTGGGTCCCCAGCGTCTCCCCAGAAACTGGATTTCAGAGTAAATGGGAGCTTGTCTCCCTTCAGGTTGAAAAAAGCAACACCCACCACCAGCCCTATTCATGTGCCTCCGTACCTCAGCTTTTCAGCGCTTGTGCACATCTCAATGCTCTTTTCTCTTTCCTTCTAGTTGTAGAACTCCAACTCAGCCAGCTTTCCTGTGGTTCTGGGTGATAGACGTTTTGTCTTTTAGTTGTAGTTTTGAAATTGTTGTGCGAGGCAGCAGTTTATGTGTTTACCTATGCCGCCATCTTGTTTCCCCATGGGATTTTATATAAGCATGAGAATTATATAGACAGTGAGAAAACATTATATATAAACTAGAGGCCCAGTGCATGAAATTCGTCCATGTGTATGTCCCTAGGCCTGGTTTGGACCTTCAAGACCTTCTGGCTGTCAGCCAGGGCTTTCCTTCTGGCTGCAGGCCAGGGCCTCCCTTCCCCAGTTGCAAGGTGCCAGCCAGGGCCTCCATTCCCTGGCTGCTAGCTGCTGGCTGGGACCTTCCTTCATTCCATGCCTCCCCCTGGTGGTCAGTGCACAACATAGCGAATGATAGAACTCCTGGTCTCCCGTTAGAACTCCCATAGGGACACTTTTCATATTAGCCTTTTATATACACACTAGAGGCCGGATGCATGAAGATTCATGCAAGAATAGGCCTTCCTTCCCCTGGCTGCCGGCACCACCTTCACTCTGGCCTGGAGCTGGCTTTCTGCTTTTGCTCCAGCCAGAGCTGCCTTCCGCCTCTCACCTTGTCACGTCAATTTGCATATTCCCTCCTTATTGGCTTTGGGTGCTGCCATCTTTGTCATGGAGTTATAGTCAATTTGCATATTTAGTCTTTATTAGATAGGATTACACTTGTGAACAAATAAGGAAGGGAGTATAAGGTATTAAATTTCAAATGTAATAATGAGCAATTCACAGGTACTTCAGGAATAATGAAACATCCAGGCAGAAAAATATTTTTAAGCAACTTAGAATAGGACAAAGGACCTAGCCTGCAGCCCTCTAATTTACCATACTTAATATAAATTAGGCTAAGGTGAACATCCTTAAGTCTTCTTGAATCAGGTCATTTCTTAATCTTTTGATAGGGGTGAGGACAAATTTTTCTCATTTTTTTTTTAATTTGTGTTTTTATAAATATTAAATATTCAATAAAAGCAGCTTTTGGATAGCTAGACTTTGGTCCCTTTCATGCCTTCTTTTGAAACTTTAAATAACAATTTTACATTCTAGCATCTCAATTGATTCAATTAGTTAGCTCTGAGAATAAGCCAGTTAAGTTAAACTGTCAAGTCTCAATACTGGAGGCTAATTATGCAGGTTTGCTGTCAAAGTGACATGTATATTGTGTAATCAAGCAGGTATTTAATAAGAGATATATCTAAATTTTAAAAAGTCTATTGATCAGAGCAAATTATTCACCAGATTCTGAGACTTTATGGTTGTCAGTATATAAAATTTCTAGATATAAGATTTAAAGCTTTTCTTTTCCTTTTTTTGCTGAATGTTATAATCTGACAGATCCCACTGCTCTACAGTTTAAATGCATTCAGATTAAGTCCTTATATGGGTTACATAGCATTAGTAACTGAAATTATTTAGCATAAACAATAGTGGTGATTACGTAAATTTGTCATGTTGTCTAGCTTCTGTTTGAAATTGCAAAGCTAAAAAACTCACAGTATTATCTCGCAGTATTCCAAAGCAAAGAATAGAGGAAAAATACAATGTTAGTTCAGTGTTTCAGGCAAATATTTAAAGAAATTAAACAAATTCAGGATCCAGTCGAGTTTACAGGTAAAAAAAAAATCTCAATTACAAAATTAGAATCCAACATCCACAAATGTGTTATTGTTTCTGTTAAAACATAATACTTTTAAATAGTCCCATTTTTTATATAAAAACAAAACCAACTCTATTTTCAACAAATTTTGCATAATTATTGGTTGTTTTTTTAAGAGGATTTTTTCCAGAGCTGGCATTTTTTGTTTTTGTTTTTGTTTAATTCATGCTTCCTGTGTGTCCCACACTGAGGATTGAGCCCACAACCTAGGCATATGCCCTGGAAATCAAACTATGACCTCCTGATTTGGGTTTGCATGATTCTTTGCATAAATACAAAAATAGCAATTGATCATATAAATATTTAAAACCTGCTTTGCTAAAATTTCATAAAAATTTTAAACATTGAATTTAATTAGCCCTGAGGCTTAGAACACAAACCACATAATTGTCATCATCCTTTGTCTACAATACCTATAGACTTACAAAAAAATTTATTCATTATTGAGGCTCCAAAATTCTCTAAAGGTCTTTGATCTGCCATTCTTCAGGAAAGCAACTTTTATTTCTCACCTAGAAAGAGTGCATGAACGATATTAGCAATACCAGGGGGGTTTTCTGAGGGACTTTTATATGCTTATAAAGTCGATCTTAACTTCTTAAAGCTTCCTGGGACATCGAAGTCTCTCTCAAACAAGACATTCCAGTTAAAGTCTTAGTAAAATTCAGTATTCAGTTATGTTCTATTATAAAGAGAACAGATTCTCATGAAATTTATGGCAACAAACATATTGCTATGAAAATAATAATGTTTTAAGTTTTTAAGTTCTGGATGGATCAGATAGAATAATGTGCACATTTTGGTACTGTTTACAAAGACATAACTTGTCAAATTACTCTGAGCAAAACAAGATTTCTTATGTATGGAATACCAAAAATAATGTTTAAGCAAAAATTGCCATTATTCTCAGTGCATTCCGTCAAATATATTTAATTCTTATTTACCTTTGTCATTTGTCAAAGCAGGCAGCATTTTATGATTCAGGACTTATAATGTAACTGACAAAACAGGTTTCAGCTGCCTGCTGCAATAAAAGCAAAACTCATGAGACTGGTACTGGTGCAGAGGAACAGAGGTTTATTCAGGTGCTGAGACCTGATAGAATGGTGGACTTTTGTGTCAAAGATGATCCTTCCATCCTATTTAAGCACAAGGTTCTTATAGAAATGGTATGTTAAGGGCTTATATTATCCAGTTATCTTGTTAAATTTAGGCCCTGTCCATTCATCTTTCTTGATATTGACAGGCTCAAGACTGCATTTACTAGTATCTTGTCCACCTTTTGGTGTACTCAGTGGAAAAACAAAACAAAAAACTACCACTGTGTCATCTTGGCCAATGGGGGAGACCTCCAAGCATATCTGCCTGGTTAAACTATTGGGAGGGGAGGCTACAGGACCCACCATCAGAAAGCCTGGAGATGCTGAAGCCCACAGTCCTGGTACACATGCATCCTACGTGCAGATTTTGTGGACAGTCAGCCCATCACTCTGACTGATGACTGCCTAAAATATTATTCCTTCTACAATGCTGGGCACTTGTAATATTTCAAGCATAGATAGATGGAGATCTGATTCTTTGTAGTTTCTTCCTCATGTCAAGAGAGAAGTCTTAATTTTAGGAACATGGTTGTGGAAAGGTCTGGAGTGAGTGTGAGAGTCTGAGTGAGTATTTGAGAAGGAGAATGTGTGTGGATGTGTGAGGAGGCATCTATTTTGTGGGAGCAGGAGCTGAAGGGGATTACTTAGATGCTCCAGGTGGAGGAATAGACTTTGCAGCCTGCTACTTGGGTGGCACTTCTCTCTGCTTCAGAGGAGAGTGTACCTCTTGAGGGAGCTACATGGGAGAAGGCTGTTGAGAACAACCCTGCCAGATGCTCACATCCCCACTGCTGAGACTAGAAGTTCCAGGGCACACAGACTCACTTGGCCTGAACTGTGCACCTTGGCGGACTGGCCAGCCAAATCTATCTGCAGTGTATGGGCCTGCCCTGCAATTGTGTTGAATAAGGCAACTGGCATGGCTTCTTCTTGTCAACAGAGAACCCACTGGAGCAAGCAACCAGCCAGCCCCACCTCCTCCACAGAGGAGAGATAAGCCACCCTTCCTCATTATCAGTGAGTGCTCAGTCTGCCACAAACCCTATGTGAGCACTACAACTGCCTGGCCCTGCCTCCTCCACAGGGGAGATACAGGCTGCCCTGCCATATTGGCTAACAGGGCATCTGACAGATTCCATCTTGGCAGAGGAGGGCCCAGCTTGCCCAACACTTCACTGAGCAGAGTCAGCTTAGAGGCCAGCCCTGCCTCCTTCTTAGGGGAGATACAGGCCACCCCAGCTTATCAACAGCAGAGTGCAAACACTGTGATAACCCCTCAGTGATCAGAGTGATTGGCATGCACCACCAGAGGTGAGAGGGGCACTCAGCATGCCCCCTGCACCAGCAGAGCAGCATCTGGCAAAGCCCACACCCTGTACCAGCAGAGCAACACTGGGCCTGTACCTCCTCCCACAGTCCATCACCTTGCCACGGGCCCAGCCAGAACACAGGTTCCTGCTGCTCTGAACCAGCATTTCCCTGAAGGACTGGCCCCACAACCTTGATATGGTGCACCCAGCCTTGTTATCAGATGCAGAACTTGTCATTTTGACCCATGATATCTTACCCAGCAGCCCTGGTCAAATGACCCTGACACCTGACACTGCCCAGTAGATGTGACCTGATGTCTCCCCCCCCACTCCTCCTGCACACACATGGACCTGCCACAGACTGGACACACCTAACCTGGCGGGTGCCATGAGATGATCAGAAGCACTGCTATGACCCAGTGTGACTAGTCACCTCTCAAAGAATGGACCTGCCACTGTGAACCAGCCCTACTCACTGGCTTCACACACTACAGGACTGTAAAAAGGAGACAACAACAAAACAACCTCCAAATAAAAGAAAAAGAGGATTAGTCAGAAAAGGAACTCAATTAAATGGAGGCAGGTATTTGTCAGTTAAAAAATTCAAAGTAATGGTTATAAGGATGCTCCAACATCTGCATGAGAATTACAAGTAACAATGAGAATTATAAGGAGCTGAATGAGAAATACACTAACATGAATTAGAACTAAGAGGAAATGAAGAATGACATAGTTGCAATAAAGTATATCCTGGAAAGATTCAATAATAGACAAGAAACTGAGGACCAAATCAGCCAGTTAGAAGACAAGGTAGAAAAATACACCCAATCAGAGCAGCAATTTGGAAAAATGTTTAAAAGCAAGAGGAGAATTTAAGGAAGATTTAGAACAACATCCCCATAATAGAGGTGCCAGAAGAAGAAGAAGCTGAGCATGGAATAGAGAATCTGGTTGAAGAAGTAATGACAGACAATTTCCCTGACCTTGCGAAGAAAGACATCATGCAACTCCGGGAAACACAGATTTCAAATCAAGATGAACCCAAAAAGACTCACCCCAAGGCACATCATAATTAAAATGGCAAACATTAAAGACAAAGAAAAAATCTTAAAAGCTGTGAGAAAGAGACAGAAAGTTACCTGCAAGTGAAATCACATTAGACTATCAGCTGACATCTCAATAGAAACACTTCAGACCAGAAGGGAGTGGCATGAAGTATACAAAGTAACAAAAAGCAACAGACTGAAGTCAAAACTACTCTATACCGCAAGGCTAGAAATCAAAATTGAAGGTGAAATTATGAGCTTCAAAGACAAAAAAAAATAAAAAAAATAAAAAAAGACTAATGGAGTTTATTACCAAAAAACAGCAATGCAAGAAATGCTAAAAGGACTGCTGTAAAATGAAGAGATAAAAAGAGAGGGAGAAACACAGACAAAGAATAAAAATGGCAACAAATAAGTACCTATCAATAATAACCTTAAATGTAAATGAATTAAATGCCCCAATCAAGGATTAGGGTAGCTGAATGGATAAGAAAACATGACCCATATATAAGCTTTTTACAAGAGACCCACCTGAGAACAAAAGACTAACACACAATGAAAGTGAAGTGATGTAAAAAAAAAAAAATCCATGCAAATGGAAATGAAAAAGAAAAAAGCCGGGTAGCAATATTCATATCTGACATAATAGACTTCAAAATGAAGGTCATCACAAGATACAAGGATGACAATCAATGGACAAAATGAGTTTTTCTTCAAAGAAATTGAATTATTAAAAAAGAATATAGCAGAAATCCTGAAATGAAGTAAGCAATTAAAGAAATTAAGAGTGAACTGATGAGCATAGAAAACAGAAACTACCAGTTACAGGAAAGAACTAGTGGTATCAAATATACGAATCAAGAAATTATGTAGAGGAAAGAATAGAAAGACCTGAGATTAAAGAAATACAAAATAGCCCTATGAGACCTCTCTGATTCCATAAAAATAATAATAATAACATCAGAATCATAGGCATTGCAGAGGAGGAAGAGAAAAAGTATGGAATGGAGAGTCTATTAAAACAAATAGTGGATGAGAACCTCCCAAATCTATGGGAAGAACTAGATCTATGAGTCCACAAAGCAAACAGAACACCTAGTTACCTCAATCCAAAGATGCCCTCTCCAAGGCACTTGGTAATGAAGCAATCAAAAATTAGTGACAAAGGAAAAATCCTCAAAGCATCCAGGGAAAAGTAGGAAGTGTCCTATAAAGAAAAACACATCAGAATTTCACCCGACTTCTCAGCAGAAACTGTATAAGCAAGAAGAGAGTGGAATCAAATATTCAAACACCTGAAAGAGAGAAATGACCAGCCAAACATATTATATCCAGCAAAATTATCCTTTAAATATGAGAGAGAAATAAGAACATTTCCAGGCATACAGAAACTAAGGGATTTTATGACCTCCATTGCAGGAAATACTCAAGGAAGTAATTCTACCTGAAATAAAGAACATAAGGTCATAACACTACCAATAAGATGGCCAAAAACTTGCAGCATAGGCAGGGATAATTTGTGACAATAAAAATATACAAGGGAAGAGCAACAGGTATGGACAGGCAAAGAAAAATGAAGATCAGATGTACTCAAAAGGGGGAAAAAAAAAACCAAACAAACTATGGTATATATGTAACTTCAGTTTTTATAAAATTAATGTCAACTACACACAGAAATGCCCCAAACAAGACATAGATTAAAAAAAAAAAAGAGGAAATAGGAAAGATGTATGGAATAGCACCAAACAAAAACAACATATAGAAGCATAAAGGAAAAGAACAAATGGAGACACAGTGTTACCAGAAAACAAAAGATAAAATGGCTATAGGAAATCCTCATACATCAATAATTAACCCAAATGCAAATGGTCTAAATTCACCAGTAAAATGACACAGAGTGGATCAAAAAATAAAACCAACCATATGCTGCCTACAAGAAAAACATCTAAACAGCAGAGACAAAGATAGAATCAAAGTAAAAGGGAGGGACATGATTCTCCAAGCAAATAACAACCACAAAAAAACAGGTGTAGCTATACTTATATCTCATAAAATAAATCTCAAAATAACAAAGATATCAAGAGACAAAGATTGACACTTTATAATGATAAAGGGAACACTACATGAAGAAAACATAACACTTCTTAATATATATGCACCCAACCAAGGAGCACCAAAAGATATTAAACAGCTACGCACAGAACTAAAGGGAGAAACAGATCAAAACACAATTACAGTTGGCAGTCTTAATACCCCAACTGACAGCTTTAGACAGATCAAACCAAACAAACAAACAAAAAAAAATCAATAAATATCAGTCTTAAATGGAACACTAGATGAAATGAATATAATCAACATTTACAGAACATTTCAACCCAGAACATCAGACTATACATTCTTCTCCAGTGCACATGGAACATTCTCAAGGATAGACCATATGTTGTGTCATAGAACAAGCATCAACAAATTCAAAAATATTTAAATTATTCCAACTATATTTTCTGACCACGATGCCATGAAATTAGAAATCAACTGCAAAAAGGAGGCAAAAAAAAAAAGACACATACAAATACGTGGAGATTAGACAACACACTACTAAAAAATGCCTGGGTTACAGGGCCTGACAGCTTCACAGGAGAGTTTTACCAAACATTCAAGGAAGAACTAAAACCTATCCTCCTCAGACTATTCCAAAAAATTCAAGAGGAAGGAACACTTCCAAGCTCCTTCTATGAAGCCAGCATAACCCTAATACCAAAACCAGATAAAGAAAACACAATGAAAGAGAATTACAGACCAATATCCCTCATGAACATAGATGCCAAAATCCTCAACAAAATTCTAGCAAATCGGCTCCAGCAGTACATCAGACAGATCATACACCATGACCAAGTAGGATTTATCCCAGGAATGCAAGGATGGTACAATATCCGCAAATCAATAAACGTGATACATCACATAAACAAATTGAGAGATAAAAATCACATAGTCATATCAATTGATGCAGAAAAAGCATTTGACAAAATCCAACACCCTTTCTTGATAAAAACTCTCAACAAAATGGGAATAGAAGGCTCATACCTCAACATTATAAAAGCTATATGTGATAAACCCACAACAAATGTCATACTCAATGGACAAAAACTAAAACCATTTCCCCTAAGAACAGGAACAAGACAGGGATGCCCACTCTCACCACTCCTGTTTAACATAGTACTGGAAGTATTAGCTATTGCAATTAGACAAGAAGAAGAAATAAAAGGCATCCAAATTGGAAAAGAACAAGTAAAACTGTCTTTATTTGCAGACGACATGATATTGTACATAAAAAACCCGAAAGACTTCGTCAAAAAACTAATAGACTTAATAAATGAATTCGGCAATGTAGCAGAATACAAAATTAATGCCAAGAAATCTATGGCCTTTCTATACACCAATAGTGAAATTACAGACAGAGAGACTAAAAAGGCAATCCCATTTACCATCGCACCAAAAAAATTAAGATACCTAGGAATAAACTTAACTAAGGAGGTAAAAGACCTATACATGGAAAACTACAGGACACTGAAAAAAGAGATAGAGGAAGACGTAAACAGATGGAAGACATACCATGTTCATGGATTGGTAGAATCAACATCATTAAAATGTCCATACTACCCAAAGCAATCTATAGATTCAATGCACTCCCCATTAAAATACCAACGACATATTTCACAGACCTAGAAAGAACTCTCCAAAAATTCATCTGGAATAAAAAAAGACCCCGAATAGCCACAACAATCCTGAGAAAGAAGAATAAAGTAGGAGGGATCTCAATACCAGATTTCAAGCTGTATTACAAAGCCACTATTCTCAAAACAGCCTGGTACTGGCACAAGAACAGACATATAGATCAATGGAACAGAATAGAGAATCCAGATATTGATCCAAACCACTACGCTCAATTAATATTTGACAAAGGAGGTATGAACATACAATGGAATAAAGACAGTCTCTTCAATAAATGGTGTTGGGAAAATTGGACAGATACATGCAAAAAAATGAAGCAGATCACCAACTTACACCATACACAAAAATAAACTCAAAATGGATACAGGATTTAAAAATAAGACGGGAAAGCATAAAAATACTAGAGGAATCCACAGGCAGCAAAATCTCAGACATATGTCAAAAGAACTTCTTCACCGATACTGCCCATAGGGCAATGGAAGCTAAAGAGAAAATTAACAAATGGGACTACATCAAAATAAAAAGCTTTTTTGCAGCAAAAGAAACTATCAACAAAGCAACAAGAAAGCCCACTGCATGGGAGAACATATTTGCAAATGGCATCACTGATAAAGGTTTAATCTCCAACATCTACAGGCAGCTTATACAACTTAATAAAAGGAAGATAAATGATCCAATTAAAAAATGGGCAACGGATCTAAATAGAATCTTATCAAAAGAAGACAGAAGGAAGGCCAAGAGACACATGAAAACATGCTCAAGGTCACTAATTATCCGAGAGATGCAAATCAAAACAACAATGCGGTACCATCTCACACCTGTCAGAATGGCTATCATCAACAAATCAACAGAGGACAAGTGTTGGCAAGGATGCGGAGAAAAAGGAACCCTTGTGCACTGCTGGTGGGAATGCAGACTGGTGCAGCCACTGTGGCGAACAGTATGGAGTTTCCTCAAAAAACTGAAAATGGAACTCCCATTTGACCCAGTAATCCCACTCCTAGGAATATATCCTAAGAAACTGGGAACACCAATAAGAAAGGATATATGCACCCCTATGTTCATAGCAGCACAATTTACAATAGCTAAGATCTGGGAACAGCCTAGGTGCCCATCAGCAGATGACTGGATCAGAAAACTATGGTACATCTACACAATGGAATATTATGCTGCCATAAAAAAGAAGGAATTCTTACCATTTGCAGCAACCTGGATGGAATTGGAGAACATTATGTTAAGTGAAATAAGCCAGTCAATGAAAGAAAAATACCACATGATCTCACTCATTTATGGATAATAAAGAACATTAAAAACTTGAACAAAAAGATAGATACAGAGGCAGTAAAGCATCAAACAGTCTGTCAAATTACAGCAGGAAGGTTAGGGAGAGGTGGGGAAGATAAGAGATCAACCAAAGGACTTGTATGCTTGCATATAAGCATAACCAATGGACGCAAAACTCTGGGGTGTGAGGGCATGTATGGGAGTGGGGTGGGGGGGGCAATGGTAAGATATGTACACCTATAATACCTTAATTAAAAAAAATGCCTGGGTTAAACAAAAATAAAAGATGAGATCAAAAGATATATAGAGACAAATGAGAATGATAGCACAACATAACAAAACCTCTGGGATGCAGCAAAAGCTGTAATAAGAGGGAAATTTATATCATTACAGGCCTATCTCAAGAAACAAGAGAAATTTCAAGTAAACAACGTAACATCACATCTAAAAAGACTAGGGGAAAAGAACAAAGCAATCCAAAGTTAGCAGAAGAAAGGAAATAATAAAAATTAGAGCAGAAATAAATAAAATAGATAACAAAAGACTATAGAAAGTTAATAAAACAAAAAGCTGGTTCTTTGAAAAGATTAATAAAATTGACAAACCCCTGGCTAGACTCACTAAGGAAAAAAGGGAAAAGACCCATATAAACAACAGAAATGAGAGAGGAGAAATCACCACAGACATAACAGATATACCAAGGATCATACTAGAATATTATGAAAGCCTTTATGCCAACAAATTCAATAATCTGGAAGAAATGGATAAGTTCCTAGAAACATATAACCTTCCTAGACTAAATCATGAAGCACTGAAAAATCTAAATAAACCAATCAGCAGTGAGGAAATTAAAAGAACCATCAAAAACCTCCCAAAAAACAAAAATCCAGGACCAGATGGCTTCACCAGTGAATTCTACGAAATGTTCAAGGAAGAATTAAAGCCTATTCTTTGCAAACTCTTCCAAAAAATTGAAGAAGAGCAATACTTCCCAACACATTCTACAAGGTCAATATAATCCTAATACCAATACCTAGCAAAGATAACACACACAAAATAAAGCTATAGACCAATATTCCTGATAAATACAGATGCAATAATACTAACCAAAATACTAGCTAATTGAATACAACAGTACATCCAAAAAATACATTATGATCAAGTGGTATTCAATCTAAGGGCACTAGGATGGTTCAACCTTTGCAAATCAATCAACATAATATACCACAACAATGAAAGAAAGGGTAAAAATTATGTGATCTTGTCAATAGATGCAGAAAAGCATTTGATAAGATACAACATCCATTCATGATTAAAACACTCAATAAAATAGAAATAGAAGGAAAGTACTTCAACTTAATAAAGGCCATATATGATAAACCCTCAGCCAAAATCATACAAAATGGTGAAAAAGTGAAAGCTTTTCCCCTAAGATCAGGAATAAGACAAGGGTGTCCTCTATCACCATTCTGATTCAACATAGTACTGGAAGTACTAGCCAGAGCAATAAGGCAAGAGAAAAAAAAGAAAAAAGACATCCAAATAGGGAATGAAGAAGTCAAAGTGTAACTTTTTTGCAGATGACATGATGCTGTATATAGAAAACCCTAAAGACTCTACCAAAAACAAGAAAAAACAAAAACAAAACAAAACAAAACAAAAACAACTACTGGAAACAATAAACAAATACAGTCAAGTTACAAGATACAAAATCAATGTACAAAAATCCATTGCCTACTGTATACTAACAACAAAACTTCAGAAGAAAAAACCTGGAGAAAACAATACCTTTGGCAATTGCAACCAAAAGTACAAAATATCTAGGAATAAACTTAACAAAGAATGTGAAAGATCTATATACTGAAAATTACAAAATATTATTAAAAGAAATTGAAAAAGACATAACAAAATGAAAAAATATCCCATGTTCATGGAATGAAAGGATCATCATAGTTAAAATGGCCATTTTACCCAAAGCAATATACAGATTTAATGTGTTCCCCAACAAAATCCCAATGTCATTTTTAAAGAAATAAAACAAAAAAAATCATCATATTTGCATATTTGTATGGAACCACAAAATATCCAGAATAGCTAAAGCAATCTTGAAAAAAAAAAAAAGAACAAGGCTGGTGGTATCACGCTACCTGACTTCAAAATATACTACAACACAATAATCAAAATAGCGTTGTATTGGCAGAGAAACAGACACACAGACCAATGGAACAGAATAGAGAGCCCAGCTATAAAATCACACATATATGGACAAATAATTTTCGACAAAGGAACTAGAAATGCACTTTGGAGAAAAGATAGTCTCTTCAGTAAATGGTGCTGGGGAAAATGGAAAGCCACATGCAAATGAATAAAGCTGGATTGCAATTTGTACCCATGTACAAAAATTAATTCAAAATGGATCAAAGACATAAACTATGGGTCACATAGAAAAAAATATAGGTACCAAACTTATGGACCTGGATGATAGAGAATATTTTATGGACTTGACCACTAAGGCAAGAAAGGTAAAGGAAAAAAATAAATGAATGGGACTATATTAAACCGAAGAGCTTCTGCACAGCAAAAGAAATGAACAACAAAACAAACAGACAGCCAACCAGATGGGAGATGATATTTGCAAACAGTAGCTACGAGAAAGGTTTAATTTCCAAAATATATAAGGAACTCATAAAACCCAACACCAAACAAATAAACAACCCAATCAAAAAGTGGCAGAAGATCTGAAAATACACTTCTCCCAGGAAGACATACAAACAGCCAACAGATATATGAAAAAAATGTTCAACCTCATTGGAAATCAGGGAAATGCAAATTAAAACTACAATGAGATACCACCTTACACCAGTTAGAGTAGCCATTATCAACAAGACAAGCAACAAGTGTTGGAGAGATTGTGGAAAAAAGGGAACTCTCATTCACTGCTGGTGGGAATGTAGGCTGGTACAACCACTATGGAAAGCAGTCTGGCAATTCCTCAAAAAATTAAAAATAGAGCTACCATCTGACCCAGCAACCCCACTCCTGGGTATATACCTGAAGAACTCAAAATCATTTACACTCAAATATATAGGCACCCCTATGTTCATTGCAGCATTATTCACGGTGGCCAAGAGTTTTGTGCCCTATGATAGAGGATTGAATAAAGTGCCCTATGATAGAGGATTGAATAAAGGAGATGCAGTGTACATATACATAATGGAGTATTACACGGCTATAAGAAATGATGAAATAGTGTAATTTACAACAACATGAATGGACCTTAAGAATATTATGCAAAGTGAAATACGCCAAACAGAGAAATCTAAGAACTCGATGATTTAACTCATGTGTGGAATATAAAAAGAAAACTTACGAACACAAACAGCAGTGTGGTGATTGCCAGGGGGAGAGGGGAGAGGAAGAAAGGGGTCCTAGTATGAGGTAAAGGTTTGATTTTGGGTGGTGGGCACATGGTCCTAAACACAGATTTTGTAAATTAGTAATCTACACATGTAACCTATATGTTCATGTAAACTAATGTCAACTCAATAAAATGTAAAATGATGGGGGAAAATAAAAATAAAATAATGGGGAAAGAAGAAATAAAAGTACACACAAAGCATGCACAGGCAGGCGGACAAGCAGCATTTCTCAAGACCTGTGTGTCTGCAGAACAGCAGCTCTATCCAGAACAATAGCTTGCAAAGCAAAATGTTGAATCACAAAAATAAGGCATATGTTGTACACTTATACAAAATACACGACAAACCTTTTGGTTTCTACTCTGTGAACACAAAAAGAAGCGTGGGAAGGGGAAATAAGAAACAGACACCATTTGCCAAAGTCTCACTGATACAGAAATTTAGAATGGCAAGGTAAAAATAAATTGTTCTCCTGTGAGCTAGTAATGTCCACTTTATGAAGACTCTGCACACTGGGGTCTTTGCTTTTGACAAATGCTAGCAAGGGGTTTGGCTTTTTCCACTTAGGGAATATGACCCCATGGCCAGCCAGCATGCAAGACTCATGGAAGACATTTCCTTCCAGGCCTGCTTCAAGGCGCTGGAGCCTGTCAAGCATTTTGAGTTTGTGCATGCTTACAAACCGCAGCAACTGAGCAACTTTCTTTCAGTTTGGCTTACAATTACTGAGTAGCTTTAATTAGTTTTTTGGGGGGAAAACCCTCCACCATCATATCTAAAGTCAGTTTAGCTTTGAAAAAATAATACATATATATGTATATATAAGCAGAGAAAATATACCTCTTATTTGCACAGGAATATACTCAAGGCATCATATCATTATATTATTCCATCATGACATCTATTTGCTCAGATATAACTTTATATCAAGAAAGCAAAACACTTTTCCAAATCCCCAATGAAGTGTATTTTCAGACAGCATTGGAAAACACATGTCAAAATATATAGACCTCTGGCTTTACTTTTAAAGTCAAATGACACTGCAAATAAAAATGTTTCATAGCACATATATCAAAATTAAAATAAAATAAATTGGCATAATAAAATTATTGTTGATTTGAAGGAAACTAAACAATAAAATATTTTAACTGTGATAGTATTAGAAGCATTATAAGTTGTTTAATACCAGGGCAACTTTTATCTAAATTTGACATTAAAAGAAAACTATAAACTGCAAACATAATAGAGTGTTATTTTTGTTGCAATATTATATTAAAAGTTCTTTAATCACATGTACAAGCATTCATTCATTCTCTCATTTTAGTTTTATTAAAAATTTTCAAGCCTCAAATGAAAGATTTGATAAAATTATTTCAAGTAGCAAATTTTATTCTCACATTTGTTTAATCCTATCTAATAAAATAGTAATATGCAAATTGGCCATCACTCCAACACTCAAGATGGCCGCCCTCATGTGGTCAAAGATGGCTATCCCATGTGGACACAAGATGGCTGCCACAAGATGGCCTGCAGGAGAGAGCAGCTGTGGGCCATCAGGCAGCAGGCGAGGACAGTTGGGGGGGTCTAGGCCTGCAGGGGAGGGCAGTTGGGGGGGACCATCCTGCAGGAAAGGACAGTTAGGGGTGACCAGGCCTACAAGGGGGGGCAGTTAGGAGCAACCAGGCTGGCAAGGGAGGGCAGTTAGGGGCAATCGGGCTGGCAGGAGAGCAGTTAGGCGTCGATCAGGCTGGCAGGGGGTGATCAGGCTGGCAGGCAGAAGCAGTTATGGGCAATCAGGCAGAGGCAGGTGAAGGTTTGGGAGCCAGCAGTCTTAGATTGCAAGAGGGATCACAGATTGGAGAGGGTGCAGGGTAGGCTGAGGGACACACAAGACCCCCCCCTCCCATGCACAAATTTGTGCACTGGGCCTCTTGTTAAATATAAATATGTCTTTGGACACTCAAATGTAATTAGCTTATTCATGTTCATGCCTAGAAATAATACAAGTATGCATTAGTTACTAATGGAATGAAAACATCTTCACTAATAAAATGTAAGATGTAAATTGACCATATCTTCGTGACGCCCACCAGCCAATCAGGAGTATGCAAATTAACCCAACAAAGATAGCGGGTTAATTTGCATACACAGGTGTTGAGCAGCGGGGGGCAGAGCAGGACGCTTGGTCATCACCATGGCGACGATGCAGGCGTTCCACACCGCCCCAGCCTCTCAGGGCCTCTGGGCAGTGTGGGAAGGCGGGAAGGCGGCTCCATCCAGAGCGAAGGCGGTGCCAGCAGCCCGGGGAATGAAGGTCCATACTTGCATGAATCTTTGTGCATCAGGCCTCTAGTTTTAGTATAATTTTAACTAGTATCCTCTATTTCAAAAGAGAGAAATAAATGATTTCTGAAATTTTCTACATCACTACCAGTACTTTCTTGTGAACTGTTTTTTTACCAGTAGGAAAGAGAGAGGAAAACAAAGTTAAAATTATATTTAATTAATTTCAATAATGTTAAAAATTACTATTGTGAAAGAATATGAAGAACAGTTACAAAGAACTTGCAGAGGTAAAATTTAAGTCATTCTTCAAACATTTATTCAGAGCAGAAACTCTCAGTTACATCTTTGGTTTATAATTACTGTTCATTTTGCTTCAGATTTATAAAGATTTTCCACTGATTTAGTAAGTACTTAAAACTAGCTTAAAGAAAAAACATATAAGTGAAAAATGATAATTTTCAGTTTACATTTTACTATATTTCATTGATTTTTTTATCACATGAAATGTTTAAGGTTTAATGTAAAATATATATTGTAACCATTAAGTCACTTAAAAAAAGAGAGAGAAGGAAGTATCTTACCTAAAAATAGACAAATATGTAAATTGACCATACCTCCGCTACGCCACCAGACAATCGGGAGTGATATGCAAATCAACCCAACAAAGATGGTGGTTAATTTGCATAAACAGGTGCCGATGACGGGGGCAGGACGCAGGCATTCTGCTCCACCCCCGGTCTCTCAGGGCCTCTGGGCAGCGTGGAAAGGCGGGGCCGAAGTGGAAAGAGGCAGCTCCGGGGCCTGAGTGGAAAGGGGCTGTGCCGGAGTGGAAAGGTGGTGCCAGCAGCCAGGGAAAGGAAAGCCCAGTCTAGCACGAATCTTCGTGCATCGGGCTTCTAGTTATGAAATAATATTATTTCATAATATTAAAAGGATTAATACAAGAGATATAACCCTGGTAATCATATATGTGCTCAATATAGGAGCACCCAAATACATAAAAAACCCATTCTGGAATACTTAAAGGGAGAGATCAACAGTAATACAATCATAGTAGGAGAATTTAACATCTACTGACTTCACTGGATAGATCTTTGAGACAAAAAATCAACAAGGAAGAACAATCCTAAATGACACAGTAGGTCAAATGAATTTAAAAGGCAATTACAGAATATTTCACATAAAAGATACCAATATATATTCTTCTCAAATGTACATGGGCATTCTCAAAGATAGACCCCATGCCAGGGCACAAAACAAGTCTCTACAAATTTAAGAGGCTTGAAATCATATCAAGCATCTTCTTGGATCACAATGGCAATAACTAGAGATCAGCTACAATAAAAACACACCCAAACATTTAAACATATAGAGGTTAAATAGCATGAATGGGTCACCAATGAAGTCAAAGAAGAAATAAGAAATTTTCTGTAAACAAATGAAAATGAACACATAACAACCCCAAGGCTATGTGACACAGCAAAAGCAGTCTTGAGTGGGAAGCTCATAGTTATTGCCTTACCTCGAGAAAGAAGAAAATTTGTTAATAAACTATCTAGTACTACAACTTAAAGATCTAGGAAGGGAACAACAAGAAAAGACCAATGTAAGTAGAATAAAGGAAATAATAAAAATCAGAATAAAAATAAATGACAGAAGGACTAAAAATACTACAAAAAGTTAATGAAGCCAAGACCTGGTTCTTTGAAAGTATAAACAAGACTGATGCATCTTTTTCCTGACTCATCAAGAAACAAAGAGAGGAGCTAAATCAATAAAATCAGAAATGACAGAGGTGAAATAAATACAAAGGATTTACTACATAAATCCAAAGGATTTACTACAAATATTATAAACAGCTATATGCTAACAAGCTGGACAACCTGGATGAAATAGACAATTCCAAGAAAAATACAACCTTCCAAAATTGAATCAGGAAGAATCAGAAAACATGAGTAGGCCAATTACAAATGAAGAAATTTAAGCAGTAATTTAAAAAAGCTCCCAGCAAACAAAAGCCCAAGCTCAGAGGGCTTCACAGGAGAGTTCTACCAAACATTCAAAGAACTAACACCTTTATTCTTAAGCTATTCCAAAAGATAGAAAAGAAAGGAACACTTCCAAGCTCTTTTTATGAGGTCAGCATTATCCTAATTCCAAAATCAGATAAAGACACTAAAAGAAAGAGAATTAGAGTCCAATGTCTCTGATGAACATAGATACTAAAATTCTCAACAAAATATTAGCAAATCTATCCAGCAACATATTAAAAATATTATACACCACAATCAAGTGGAATTTATTTCAGGTATGTAAGGTTGGTACAATATTCACCAATCAATAAATATGATACAACATATAAACAAACTAAAATACAAAAATTGCATCATCTATATCAATAGACACAGAAAAGGCATTCAACAAAATCCAACATCCATTTTTTATAAAAACTCTCAGCAGAGTAGGGATAGAGGAATTTTGCCTCAACACAATAAAGGCCATATATGACAAACCTACCAGTAATATCATACTCAAATGTGCATACACTAAAAACATTTCCACTAAAAACTGGAACAATACAGGGATGTCCATTTTCACCACTTTTCTTCATTATAGTACTGGAGATCCTAGCAACAGTGATCAGACAAAATAAAAAAAGCAACATCCACATTGGAAAGGAGGAAGTAAAACTTCTATTATTCACAGATGACATGATATTGTACATAGGAAATCCTAACAACTCCACCAAAAAACTAGATGTAATAAAGGATTTTGGCAATGTAGCAGGACAGAAAATTAACACCCAGACATTGTTGGCATTTTTATACACCAATAATTAATTCTCAGAAAGAGAAACTGAAAAAATAATCCCATTGAAACAAACAAACAAAAGAGATATTTAGGAGTAAACTTATGCCAGAAGGTAAAAAACCTGCACACAGAAAACTATACAACATTGAAAAAATATTTAGAAGAGGATACAAACAAGTGGAAGAATATACCATGTTCATGAATTGGTAGAATTAGCATCATTAAAATATCCACACTACCCAAACCAATCTACATATAGTTTCAATAAATTTCCATTGAGAAAAACCCACAGCATACATCACAGATCTAGAAGAAACACTCTGAAAATTTATATGGAATCTAAAAAAGACCCCAATCACTGCAGCAATTCTGGGAAAGAAGAACAAAGTTGTAGGATCACACCACCAGATATCCAGCTATGCTACAAAGCAACTGTAATTAAAACAACCTGGTACTGGCACAAGAAGAGACATACTGATCAATTGATCAGAACAGAGACCTCAGAAATCAACCCAAGCGATTATACTCAGTTAATGTTTGATAAAGGAGGTAAGAACATATAATGGAATCAAGAAATTATTTTTAATAAATGGTGTTGGGAAAACTGGACAGAAACATACAAAAGATGAAAGTAGACCATGAACTTATACCATACAAATAATAAACTCAAAATGGATAAAAAAACTTAAATGTAAGTCATGAAAACATAAAAATCCTTGAAGAAAACATAGGCAGGAAAATCTCAGACATCTCATATAGCAAAATTTTCACTAATACAAGTGCAAGAGAAACAAAAAAAGAAACAAATGGTACTATATCAAAAGAAAAAGCTGCTGCACACCAAAAGCAACCATCAACAAAACAAGAAAACTCATAGGATGGGAGAACATATTGCCAAAGATACATCTGATAAGGGTAATATCCAAAATTTATAAAGTACTCATATAAATCAACAAAATGAAAACAAACAACCCAATCAAAAAATGAGCAGAAGACCTAAAGTCATTAATCATCCAAGAGATGCAAATTAAAAAGACAATGAGTTATCACCTCACACCTCTCAGAATGGCTGCCATCAATAAATCAACAAAGAAGTGTTGTCAAGGATGTGGAGAAAAAGGAACCTTCGTACATAGTCGTGGGAAATGCAGACTGGTGCAGCCACCATAGAAATCAGTGTAGAGTGTCTTCAAAAATGTAAAATGGAACTGGCATTTTTCCTAGTAATCCCACTTCTAGGAATATATCCTAAGAAACCTGAAACACCAAGCAGAAAGAACAAATGTGCCCTTATATTCCTAGCAGCACAATTTACAATAGTTAAGATATGGAAACAGCCCAAGGGCTCATCAGTAGATGAGTGGATAAACAAGCTGTGGTACATTTATACCATTGAATATTATGCAGCAGTAAAAAAGGAGACTTTCTTACCCTTTGAGACAGTATGGAGGGACCTGGAGAGTATTAAGCTAAGCAAAGTAGGCCAGTCATATAAAGTATCACATGATCTCACTCATAAGTAGAATCTAATTAACCAAATAAACTGATGAATGTAGTGGAACCAGACATGGAAACAACAGACTATCAAATCTCAGAGGGAAAGCAGGGGTAGGTGAGTGGGTGGAAAGAGATCAACCAAAGAACTTGCATGCATACATATGCATAACCCATGGACTTGGTAAGGGGAGGGCAAGAGTGCTAGAAGGGGTAATGTGGATAAAGGGGGACATATGTAACCTTTTAACAATAAAGATTTTTTAAAAGAAATCTTACCTATAGTCAGGTCCAGAGATATTCACTACCTTCTAAAAAAAAGAAGGGGGTCAAAATTGAAGGAAAGCCTTTATGCAAAGGAGAAGAATTGCTGTCATCAGAAATCATTATGTGGTGTCTAGATTATGGCACTTCTGAAGAAATGAAGGTGGTAGATTGCTTCATATTTAAGAAGTGGTATTGCTGATGGGCTTTCACAGTGAGAATCACAGTACATATAGGCGATTAAAAAAATTAGTGAAAATTGTAGTAAAATCAGAAGCTGGAGAGATTAAAAGACCCCTATGATCTTATCCTGAATGGTGCTTTGGTTGGTATGCCCAAACACAGGATAGTTTGCCTAGGAAGCACCTGTCTGGAAAATGCAAGCAAAGGTGTCATTAGTACAACCATGAAAATAAATACAGAAGTTGTCAAAAATATTAATAAAATAAAAAGCAACATTATCACTTGATTTTATATCTTTTTCAGGTCCAACTTCCCCTTGTAGTATCAACCACAGCAGTAAGATCCCAGTCATTCTCAGATGGTGCCCACTTTATCCTTGTGTGGTGGATCCAAAACTTGATTCTTTTAGTGAAGCTGTATTGTCTGCAGGATGCATAGATGCCACAACCTTCATGTTGGGTTCAGGATGACTTGCAGGAGGGCCAAGACACAAAAGTACACTATATAAGAAATATGAATTTTGAAGGCATGGGGGGCCAGGTAGAAACCTCTTGCATGAAGAGAAACCAAGAGTCCGAATCCTGACTGTGTTTTATTCACTTTGAATACACATCTGGCCTTTAGCAATGCATACAGTCAGATCAAAGGTAAATTTTGGTAAACAATGTAAGGATTATCAGGTCAGGAAATCACCTCAAGCCATGGAAATCACAGCAAGAGCAAACTTGTGCTGATTTTCACCTCTGCTGAATATCAAAGTCCATTGGCCCTCTAATGTCTCTTTGGCACTTTATGCTAATACTGTTTGCTTTAGCCTCTGGCATTTCCCCCTTTTCATTTTCTTAATAAATCTTGAAAAGCATGTGCTCTCTGTTGAGCACTTTTTTAAGACTCTTCATTCCACATCTGCAGACATCTGTGGTTATGCTAAGAGACAAATGTAGAGAGATCCAATTAAAAGGATTGAATTCTTTCAAGCTCTTTTTTAAATTGCTGCCAGGCATCTAAGGAATTAGTCTGTAAGTTTGCCTGGGGCTGGAGTAGTCCATTGTCTGTGGCCACAGGTACAGGTTGAGGCTCCAGTTGCAAGGTCCTCATTATATTATAAATCCTATATAATAAAAGCCTAATATGCTAAGTGTCTGGTCGTCCGGTCGGCCATTCAACCAATCAACACGTAATATGCTAATGATATGCTAAGGCTGCTCAACCACTTGCTATGACATGCATTAACCATCAGGGGGCAGGCAGTTGACCAGTCGGCCAGTCACTATGACATGCACTGACCATGAGGGGACAGACATTCCAAATGGTAGGTTAGCTTGCTGCTGGGCTCTGGCCAAATGGGACTGAGCAAGACAGGCCAGACATGCCCTGGAGCCCTCCCATAGTCCTTTCCCATTTGGCCAACCTCCAGCATCCCTCCCCAGCCCTAGTCATGAACCAGTGGGGTTCCTCTGCCTGGCTTGTGCCCTCTTGCAATCTGGGACCCCTCAGAGGATGTCAGAAGGCAGTTTTGGCCCAATCCCACAGACCAGACCAAGGGACCCCACTGGTTCATGAATTTGTGCACCAGGCCTCTAGTAAACATATAATCCAAGAATGAGACAGACAATAGTGGTTATGCTAAGAGACAAATGTAGAGAGATCCAATCAAAAGGATTGAATTCTTTCAAGCTCTTTTTAAAATTTCTGCCAGGCATCTAAGGAATAAGTCTGTAAGTTTTCCTGGGGCTGGAGTAGTCCATTGTCTGTGACCACAGGTATAGGTTGAGGCTCCAGTTGCAAGATCCTCATTAGTCAGGCCAGTCCTTCCACAGATCTAAGTTGAAGTTTGATGTTCCTTGCAGGAATCCACATGGCCTTGGAGGATTTTTATGGAAATACACAAGCATATTCTCAACCAAAGGTTAATAAATGATTAGGACCCTTCCATAAACCAGACTCAGGACCCCTCCACCTGACCAAGTCTTTTCCCTTTGGCTCATCATTACACCATGTAGCTTTATTGGTTTCTTGTCATCAGTATTACCAGTGAAAAATTTTAAGGTAATTAAGGCTTGGTGTAGTCTACCTACAGGAGATTTCTCTAGTATTCCCCCTTTTTTATTTTTCAAGTTGGGATTTTAGCTGCTATAATTGCCTGTCTTGGGAATTATATGGTATATCCATAGTGATGAATTTTCCATTTTGTACAAATTGCTGGAAATGACAGCTTGTGTATGCAGGTCCATTTTCAGTTTTAATATTTTTTGGAATTCCCATTATGGCAAAAGCAGCTAAGCAATGATTAACGAGCTGTTTTTCCATTTCCCCTGTAGATACGGTGGCCCAAAGAACTTTTGACATGGCATCTACAGAGACAATCAATGCCCCAAGGTGTCCAAAAGTAGTATAATGTGTTACATCCATTAGCCTTATATGGTCTTTTATTAATTCTCAAGGGTTAATTTCTGTATTAGCCCTTGAGGCAGATGTAACATACAAGTGGGAAATTTCTTGATAATGTTTGGCCTGCTGTCGACTGATTGAGAATTGTTTAGATAACATTTTGGAAGGCTGATGTAAAAGCTGGTGAGAGTCTGTGTCTTGTTGTAACAAAACCACTAATTGATTGACATATGCATTTCCTTTTGTTAAAGAACCAGGCTGGTGGTATGAGCCCTGATATCCTACCTAATAATAGAGTAATATGCAAATTGACTGCACCTCTGCTATGCCTAAGCCATGCCCATCAGCCAAGCCACGCCCACCAGCCAATCAGGAACAAATATGCAAATAAACCCAACCAAGATGGCTACAGCCACTGAGAGTGGGAGGAAGGCTTGGGTTTCCACGGTAACAAAAGAAGCCATCCTGTTGCTGGCCTAAGCCTCCACTCAAGGCTACAAAGTTTCAATTATAGAAGGTGAATTAACTCCAACAGAAATCGCTGCTGGCCGGAGAGCGAGCAGCAGGCTTGGCTTTGCTCCAGGCTACAAAGTTTCAATTGTAGAAGGTAAATAAATTCCAGATACCAAGGCCTCCTCTTGGGTCACCAGGGGGCGTGGCCAGCCTGCAAACCACCACAGGCCCCTCACTCAGGCCGCCCCATGCCCCAAGGGAACCCCCACCCTTCAGGGCAAACCAGTCAGCCCCCACCCATGCACTCTATCTTATCTAATAAAAGAGTAATATGCAGATTGACCATCACTGCAACACACAATATAGCTGCCCCCATGTGGTCAAATATCCTGCCCCTATGTGGACACAAGATAGCCACCACAAGATGGCCAGCAGGGGAGGGAAGTTGGGAGGCACCAGGCCTTCAAGGGAGGGCATTTGAGAGGGACCCAGGCCTGCAAGGGAGGGAAGTTGGAGGCGATCAAGCCAGCATGGGAGGGCAGTTAGGGGTGACCAGGACGGCAGAGGAGGGAAGTTGGGGGCAAACAGGCTGGCTGGAGAGCAGTTAGGCATCAATCAGGCTGGCAGGGGAGTGGTTAGGGGATGATCAGGCTGGCAGGCAGAAGCAGTTAGGGGCAATCAGGAAGGCATGCAGGTGATCAGTTGGGAGCCAGCAGTCCTGGATTGTGAAAGGGATGTCCAACTGCCTGTTTAGGCCCAAGCCGAGCTAAGGGACATGCCCCCCATCTGTGCACAAATTTCGTGCACCGGGCCTCTAGTGCAGTGATGGCGAACCTATGACACACGTGTCAGCACTGACACGTGTAGCGATTTCTGATGACACGAGGCTGCATGCCGAGGATGAAACATTTGCTGCTCCTGAGGATGAAACATTTGCGATTAGAGTCTTGGAGTTAGTTTTTTCCTCAAAGTGACACACTACCCAAGTTATGCTCAGTTTTTTGGCGAAGTTTGACACACCAAGCTCAAATGGTTGCCCATCACTGCTCTAGTAATATAAAAGGGATAATGTCTTTCCTGTACAATTTGTTGTACCTGTTAAAATAGTGTAAGTAGACTTTGGTCACAGAACCATTTTAATTGAGCAATCTCAATTCTGTTTTCTAAGCCAGCAGCATAGGCAGAATCAGAAATAACATTGAGAGGCTCCTGAAAATCCTGCAATGCAACCTTGATAGCCTCTAATTCAATCCTTTGTACAGAAGTGTGACTAGTCTGAATGATTCAGTCTGAATTTACTGTATGATAAGCAGCTTTGCCATTAGAGGAGCCATCAGTAAAAACAGTTAATGTTCCAGGAATACGTTCCTGACTAGTATTTTTAATCTGTCCTAATAAAGGCAACTTAGGTTTTACCCCTGCTACTTGGGCTGAGGAGATTGCCTGCTCAATTCTTAGTAACTCCTTCCTAGCTTCATCTGTTAATGTTCAGGGCAAAAAAGATTAGAGTCACCCTAAGTATCCTATCTAACAAAAGAGTAATATGCAAATTGATCGTAACTCCACTACACCCACAAGCCATGCCCACAGGCCAATCAGGAGCAAATATGCAAATAAACCCAAACAAGATGTCTAAGGCCCCAGAGAGCAGGAGGAAGGCTTGGGTTTCCCCAGCAATGGAGGAAGCCAAGCTTTCCACCTGTCCTTGCTGGCCTAGGCCTCCACTCAAGGCTACAAAGTTTCAATGATAGAAGATAAATAAATCCAAACAGAAATGGCGGCAGCCACGGAGCTGGAAAGAGCAGAAGGCTAGGGTTGCCCCCGGCAATGGAGGAAGCCAAGCTTCTGAAGCCCTGGCCTACCTTGGCCTCTGCTCCAGGCTACAAAGTTTCAATTGTAGAAGATAAATAAATCCCAGTTAGGAGAGAGGAAAAATGGTTGCTGAATAGAGACGTGTTCTAAGACTGGTCCTGGGGCAGAGAGTAAGAACAGCTGAGATTCGCACGGGGAGTGTCTGTTGGCAAGCTAAGGGACAGCTAAACTCCAGGAGAAGGTGGAGGAGTGCTAGGCAGGGTTTTCCTGACCATGCAGCACCCACAACGGCTGGGTCCCCGCCCGGAGCAGCGGGCTCAGAGGAGGAAAACTCGCCATCTTGCAAGGAAAGGAGGGTTTTACTGGAGGCCTGACTTTCCGCGACAACGGCGAACACTGAACAGCTGTGAGCACGAGAACACCAGCCCCCAACCTGCGCAAATTCAAAGGAACTCTTCACTGCACCAAGAAAAGGTCAGATTTCGTGGGGATAAGGTGAGGTTTCTCGTCCCAGCAGCGCTGGGATAGGGAAAGGCACAAACGACAGGAACTGCAAGACGGGGGAAGTCTGTGCCTAAAAAAATCCACGGCAGTTGGAGCTGCCAAGATCTGTGAATGTGGAAGGGGGTACTCTGAGCTGCTAACAGAAGGGTTCTCTAAAAAGCAACCCATTTGATCGGATGAGGAGGGTCAGACTAAGAATTTCAAAGGAGTGCAGGCTGCTTAGTCTTGTGCGGAGATCCACTGTCCGCACCCTTGGGCTAGTTCCGATTCTGATTACTAAGCCCAATACATAGGAAAACCCAGTTGGGGAATACCCTGAGAGACTACAGGGGGAAGTTGTTTCTCCGGAACCTGGGGAGCGGAGCTGGGAGTGACCATCGGAGAGGCAGCTCTGAGGCGCACACTTCCACAAACCGGTAGTGAGTGCCATAGGGGGAAAAAAGCTAGAGAGGCCCGGAAGTCAATCCAGAAACACTGCCACCCAGGGGCTGAAACACAAATTGTCTCTGGTTTAATAAAAAATAATTACGAGAAATTAAGACACCACCTGCTTAAAAATCAGGACTGGCTTACAACACTGAGAAACAGTGGAATGAAGGGAACTCCAATACATCCAGCACCAGGAAACAGGCATACCAAACAGAACAATAGAGGAAGTGAATGACCGCCACTACTGCACATTTTATTCTTCTTATTTTTTATTTTAATTTAATTTTAATTTTTTATCCTAATTTTTATTTTAAGGTTTTATTTTTTATTTTCATTTTTTGCATCTTTTACTTAAGAAACTAATTTTTTTTTTCCTCACTCGATTTTCGACTTTTTAATTATTACATTTTGATTTTCAATCAGCATTATATTACTATTATTTTAGTTTTTTTTTGTTTGTTTGTTTGTTTTAAGTGTCATTTAATTTTCTCTTCGTTTTATTTTGGGATTAGTGTCCTACATTCTATTTGCATCTTTCCTTTAACATCGTTTTACCCTATCTCAAAGCTAACTTTATGCCATCACTCTCTTCCTAACCTTTTCCCTTTTGGTCTCCTGTTTATCTTAACCCTTTCTGGCTTTCGATTTTCCTTATTCTTTCAGTTTACCATCTGCTGAAATTTCACCCTACTTATATATCTAATTTCCAACCTCCTGCTCCAAGTCCATACACACCTCTCTCTACGCTACCTTAACTAAAAAAAAAAAAAAAAAAATTGTTTTTCTCTCTGTCCTTTTGTTGTTGTTTGCTTAAATGTTGATTAGATTGAATTTGTATGTGTTTTCATGAGATTGTTTTGCTTATTCTGTTTTTGTTTGTTTGGTTCTTTTGCTTGCTTTGTTTTTATTTGTTTTTTACTTCTGTTTTCCCTTGCCTCACTTGATATCAGTTGGTGTTGTAGTTTGTATTAATCTCCAGGTTCGTGTAGCTGGCATTTGCTGGGATTAGTGGTTATTCTATTGGAGTTTACTCCCCATATTTATAGTTTGTTCCCCTTTTCTCTCTTAGTATCATTCTTGTCTCTCTTGCTTTTTTTTTTTTCTTTTTTCTATTTTCTTTTTTTTTCTTCTCTTTTTCCAAGTTCATTTTCACACTCCTTTTTTTGTTCTTTCTTTTTATTCTTCCTATTCCTTTCCTATCCCCTAATTTGATTTTCTCTGGGGGACTCCTTTATTGGAGGTTATTAATATCCGGAATACAATTCTGTTCAGGGCCTTGTGTGTTGTACCTGGTTGTGTTGTATTTTTATACCTTTAAATCAACACAGGAGAGAGAGAACTATATAACCAGACATCTGGAGAAGAGAGACCATGGGGAGACAAAGAAACAGCCCCCATAGGAAAGAAAAGCAGGCATCACCAGAAAAGGAAGTAAACGAATTCGAGACAAGCAACATATCAGAGAAAGAATTCAGAGAAATGGTCATAAGGTGGCTGAAAAGAATGGAAGACAAATTCGACAATATGAGTAAGAACCAAGAGGAAATGAAGAAGAACCAAGAAGAAATGAGAAATGACATCGCTGCTATAAAGAACTCAATAGAAAGCATCAAGAGTAGACTAGAAGAAGCAGAGGACCACATAAGTGAGCTAGAAGACAAGATGGAAAAAAATACCCAAATACAACAGCTTCTAGAAAAAAAAAAATTAGAAAGCACTAGGAGAGCCTAAGGGAACTTCAGGACAACACAAAACAAAACAACACCCGAATAATAGGGGTTCCAGAAAGAATGGAAACTGAGCAAGTAATAGAAAACCTGTTTGAAGAAATAATAACAGAAAACTTCCCTGATATAGGGAAGAAAAAACCCACACAAATCCAAGAAGCTCACAGAGTCCCAAGCAAAATGAACCCCAAAAGACCGATGTCAAGGCACATTATAATTAAATTGGCAAACACCAACAACAAAATAAGAATCTTAAAAGCGGCCAGAGAGAGACAGAAAGTTACATACAAAGGAACCCCCATTATACTAGCAACTGATTTCTCAACAGAAACCCATCAGGCCAGAAGGGAATGGAATGAAATATACAAAGTTATGCAAAGGAGGGGTCTGAATCCAAGAATACTGTACCCAGCAAGGCTATCAACCAAAATTGAAGGTGAAATCAGGAGCTTCACAGACAAAAAAGGACTAAGGGAGTTTATCACCATCAAACCAGCAATGCAAGAAATGCTAAAGGATCTGCTGTAAAAAAAGAAAAAAGAACAAAAAGAAATAGGAAGCAAAGAAGGAACACAGGGGGATAGAATAAAAATGGAGACAAATAAGTACCTATCAATAATAACTTTAAATGTAAATGGATTGAATGCCCCAATCAAAAGACACAGGGTAACTGATTGGATAAGAAAACATAACCCATATATCTGCTGTCTACAGGAAACACACCTCATAAAAAAAGACGCATACAGATTGAGAATGAAGGGATGGAAAAAGGTTTTCCAGGCGAATGGAAATGAAAAAAAAGCTGAGGTAGCAATACTTATACCTGACAATTAGATCTCAAAGTGAAGGACATAACAAGAGATAATGAAGGCCACTTCATAATACTAAAGGGAGCAATCCAACAAGAAGAAATAACTCTTGTAAACATATACGCACCCAATACAGGAGCACCCAAATATATAAAAAAACTCCTGGAAGATATCAAAGGAGAGATTGAAAGCAATACAATCATAGTAGGAGACTTTAATACCCCATTATCACCATTGGACAAATCCTCTAAACAAAAAATCAGCAAAGAAACATCAATCCTAAATGACTGACTAGACCAGATGGAATTAATTGACATCTTCACAACATTTCACCCCAAAGCCACAGAATATACATTCTTCTCAAGTGCACATGGGTCATTTTCAAAGATAGACCATATGTTAGGACACAGGCAAAGTCTCTCCAAATCTAAGAAGATAGAAATTATATCAAGTATCTTCTGAGATCACAGCGGCATAAAACTGGAAATCAACTACAATAAAAACAATCCAAAGAAATCAAACACATGGAGACTAAACAGCATGCTATTAAACAATGACTGGGTTACCAAAGACATCAAGGAAAAAATAAAAAACATCATGGCAACAAATGACAATGAAAACACAACAATGCAAAATCTATGGGACACAGACAAAGCAGTCCTGAGAGGGAAGTTCATAGCTCTTCAGGCCTACTGCAAAAAACAAGAAACAATGGTAATAAATTACCTAACACAACAACTCAAAGAGTTAGAGAGAGAGCAAAAAGAAAAGCCCAGTGTAAGCAGAAGGAAGGAAATAACAAAGATCAGAGCTGAGATAAATGACATAGAGACCAAAGAAACAATACAAAAGATCAACAAAACCAAGAGCTGGTTCTTTGAAAGGATAAACAAGATTGATGAACCTCTAGCCAGGCTCACCAAGAAGCAAAGAAAGAGGACCCAAATAAACAAAATCAGAAATGAAAGTGGTGAAATAACAACAGACCCCGCCAAAATAAAAAGGATTGTTACAAAATACTAGGAACAACTCTATTCCAACAAACTGGACAACCTGGAGGAAATGGACATATTCCTAGAAAAATATAACCTTCCAAAAAACAATCAGGAAGAATCTAAACAGCTCAATAGGCCAGTAACTATGGAAGAAATTGAAGCAGTCATCAAAAAGCTTCCGGCAAACAAAAACCCAGGGCCAGCCTGACGTCTTCATAGGAGAGTTTGACCAAACATTCAAGGAAAAACTAAAACCTATCCTCCTCAGACCATTCCAAACAATTCAAGAGGAAGGAACACTTCCAGGCTCCTTCTATGAAGCCAGCATCACCCTAATACCAAAACCAGATAAAGAAAACAAAATGAAAGAGAATTACAGACCAATATCCCTCATGAACATAGATGCCAAAATCCTCAACAAACTTCCAGCAAATTGGCTCTAGCAGTATATCAGAAAGATCATACACGATGACCAAGTAGGATTTATCCCAGGAATGCAAGGTTGGTACAATATCCGCAAATCAATAAACGTGACACATCACATAAACAAACTGAGAGAAAAAAAATCACATAGTCATATCAATAGATGCAGAAAAAGCATTTGACAAAATCCAACACCCTTTCTTCATAAAAACTTTCAACAAAATGGGAGTAGTAGGGTCATACCTCAACATAATAAAAGCTATATATGATAAACCCACAGCAAACATCATACTCAATGGGCAAAAACTAAAACCATTTTCCCTAAGAACAGGAACAAGACAGGGATGCCCTCTCTCACCACTCCTGTTTGACATAGTACTGGAAGTATTAGCCATTGCAATTACACAAGAAGAAGAAATAAAAGGCATCCAAATTGGAAAAGAACAAGTAAAGCTGTCTTTATTTGCAGATGACATGATATTGTACATAAAAAACCTGAAAGACTCCATCAAAAAACTAATAGACTTAATAAATGAATTGGGCAATATAGCAGGATACAAAATTAACGCCAAGAAATCTATGGCATTTCTATACACCAATAGTGAACTTACAGAAAGAGAGACTGAAAAAGCAATCCCATTTACCATCACACCAAAAAAACTAAGATACCTAGGAATAAGCTTAACTAAAGAAGTAAAAGACCTAAACACAGAAAACTACAGGACACTGAAAAAAGAGATAGAGGAAGACGTAAACAGATGGAAGAACATACCATGTTCATGGATTGGTAGAATCAACAACATTAAAATGTCCATACTACCCAAAGCAATTTACAGATTCAATGTACTCCCCATCAAAATACCAACAGCATGTTTCACAGACCTTGAAAGAACTCTCCAAAAATTCATCTGGAATAAAGAAAGACCCCGAATAGCCACAACAATCCTGAGAAAGAAGAACAAAGTAGGAGGGATCTCAAACCAGACCTCAAGCTGTATTACAAAGCCACAGTTCTCAAAACAGCCTGGTACTGGCACAAGAACAGACATATAGATCAATGGAACAGAAGAGAGAATCCAGATATCGACCCAAAGCACTATGCTCAATTAATATTTGACAAGGAGGCATGAACATACAATGGAGTCAAGACAGTCTTTTCAATAAATGGTGTTGGGAAAATTGGACAGATACATGCAAAAAAATGAAACTAGATCACCAACTTACACCATACACAAAAATCAACTCAAAATGGATACAGGACTTAAACATAAGACGGGAAACCATAAAAATACTAGAGGAATCCACAGGCAACAAATTCTCAGACATATGCCAAAAGAACTTCTTCACTGACACTACCCTTAGGGCAATGGAAGCTAAAAAGAAAATTAACAAATGGGACTACATCAAAATAAAAAGCTCTTTTACAGCAAAAGAAACCATCAACAAAACAACAAGAAAGCCCACTGTATGGGAGAACATATTTGCAAATGCTATCACTGATAAAGGTTTAATCTCCAACATCTACAGGCAGCTTATGCAACTTAATAAAAGGAAGATAAATGATTCAATAAAAAAATGGGCAACGGACCTAAATAGAATCTTTTCAAAGGAAGACAGAAGGAAGTCCAAGAGACACATGAAAACATGCTCAACGTCACTAGTTATCCGAGAGATGCAAATCAAAACAACAATGTGGTACCATCTCACACCTGTCAGAATAGCTATCATCAAGAAATCAACAAACGACAAGTGTTGGCGAGGATGCGGAGAAAAAGGAACCCTCGTGCACTGCTGGTGGGAATGCAGACTGGTGCAGCCACTGTGGAGAACAGTATGGAGTTTCCTCAAAAAACTGAAAATGGAACTCCCATTTGACCCAGTAATCCCACTCCTGGGAATATATCCTAAGAATCTAGAAACACCAATCAGAAAGGAACACCTCTATGTTCATAGCAGCACAATTTACAATAGCTAAGATTTGGAAATAACCTAGGTGCCCTTCAGCAGATGACTGGATCAGAATACTGTGGTACATCTACACAATGGAATACTATGCTGCCATAAAAAAGAAGGAATTCTCATCATTTGCAGCAACCTGGATGGAATTGGAGAACATTATTCTAAGTGAAATAAGCCAGACAACGAAATAAAAATACCACATGATCTCACTCATTTATGGATAATAAAGAACATTATAAACTGATGTACAAAAATTAGATACAGAGACAGTAAAGCATCAAACAGACTATCAAATTACAGGGGGAAGGTTAGGGAGAGGGGGGGGAGATAAGAGATCAACTGAAGGACTTGTATGCATGCATATAAGCATAACCAATGGACACAAAACTCTGGGGGGTGAGGGCATGTATGGGTGTGGGGTTGGGGGGACAATGGTAAGATATGTACACATATAATACTTAAATAAAAAAAAGTGGAAAAAAATGTAATAAACCCATGTTAAGTACAAAAAAAATAAATAAAATAAAAAAAATCCCAGATAACAGGGACTCCGCTTGGGCCGCTGGGGGGCATGGCCGACCTGCAAACCACCACAAGTCTCTCGCCCAGGCTGCCCCACACCCCAAGGGAACCCCCACCTTGATCCAGGACACCCTTCAGGGCAAACCAGCTGGCTCCCACCCATGCACCAGGCCTCTACCCTCTCTAATAAAAGAGTAATATGCAGATTGACCATCACTCCAACACACAAGATGGCTGCCCCCATGTGGTCAAAGATCCTGCCCCCATGTGGACACAAGATGGCCACCACAAGATGGCCAGCAGGGGAGGGAAGTTGGGAGGGACCTGGTCTGCAAGGGAGGGCAGTTGCGGGTGACCAGGCCGGCAGAGGAGGGAAGTTGGGGGTGACCGGGCCTGCAGGGAAGGGCAGTTGGGTGGGACCCAGGCCTGCAGTGGAGAGCAGTTGGGGTGGACCACGCCTGCAGGGGAGGGCAGTTCGGAGTGACCATGTCTGCAGAGGAGGGCAGTTAGGGGTGACCAGGCCTGCAGGGGAGGGCAGTTAGGGGCAAACAGGTTGGCAGGGGAGCAGTTAGGCATCAATCAGGCTGGCAAGAGAGTGGTTAGGGGGTGATCAGGCTGGCAGGCAGAAGCGGTTAGGGGCAATTAGGAAAGCAGGCAGGCGAGCAGTTAGCAGCCAGCAGTCCTGGATCGGGCCTAAACAGGCAGTCAGACATCACTTGAGGGATCCCATATTGGAGAGGGTGCAGACTGGGCTGAGGGACACCCTCCCCATGCACGAATTTCATGCACCGGGCCTCTAGTCTATATAATAAAATCCTAAGTGGTCGTTATGGCAGAACGACCAGAATGACCGGTCGCTATGATGTGAGCTGACCACCAGGGGGCAGATGCTCAATGCAGAAGATGCCCCCTGGTGGTCAGTGTGCTCCAACAAGAGGAGCATCGCTCAGCCAGATGCTGGGATCATGGCTGGTGAGAACAGTGGCGGTGGCAGAAGCCTGTCCTGCCCCTGCAACAGCACGAAGGAGCAGTGAGCCGAGTGGTAAGGAGCAGTGAGTAGGTGGGCGGTAAGGAGTGAGGGGTCTCATACTGCAAGAGGGATGATCCCGCAGGACATCCCCTGAGGGGTCCTGGACTACAAGAGGGTGCAGTTCAGCTTGAGGGTCCCCCTCCTCCAGTGCATAAATATTGTGCAACAGGCCTCTAGTATTGATTAAATTTGTCATTTCTGTCATAGAGATTTTTAGATAAGGTCTTAACCAATTAATAATTTCTAAAAGTCGTTTAGTGTCTTAAGGCACTCCTTTTGTATTTCTACTTTTTGAGGCCTAATACATTGGTTTTCACTTATGGTTCCTAGATATTTGAAGGGCATTTTTCTCTGTACCTTTTCTGGAATAATTTTTAAGCCCCATCTAGGGGGTTTCTTTTCTAATTGGATAAACATTCTAAAGTCTACTTTTCCTGTGGGCTTGCCATAAATTGCTACAGTAAAGACTTTTACTTGGTTGCCTTCTAGAAAAACAGGTAGAAGAGAGACATGCTGGCCAATACTGCAATGCATACATCTCAAGTAAAAGTAACTTTCTTTTTACTTATGGTGTCTCATTAATGGTGAAATTTAATGCTAGAATAATAACTTTTAGTTTGCTCTATAAATAGTAGAGGAGGAGATTTTTCAATTTCTCCTTTTTTAAGCTTAAATTTACTTCTAAACAGCATTCTTTTTGGCTAGTGCTTTTTTACACATATACACAAATTTTAATTTGGACTTTACTAGAATCAGTTGCTCATAAAATATTGGCTTCACATATAAATGAGTTTATGAGATTTTGATTGTATTGTGCAAAGCTAACTTATTAAGTAATTAAAGTATGCATCTTTATTGAAAAAGCATAGTAAGCAAAGCTATACATTTGACACATGAAGTACGGATATCACCCAGCCCACCATCCAATCTGAACAGCAGACTTGGTGGGGGTGTGAGCATTATGTATGCTCCTGTTTTAAAATTCCATTGCTGAATATTCTGGCTTCCTGCCAAGCTTAGAGGCTGAAACCTCTATAAAATTTAAAATACATGTATATAAATAGAACACAGTTATTAATTTTTCTTTTACAAAGCTTCCCATGTGATTTCAGGTATATTAGATCAGCCTAATTTAGTTAAATTATAATTATTTTAAGAAAAGAGAATAAATCCTTGAATCCAAAGCTATTTCTTGGTTAAAGTCTTGACATTTCAATTAATATTAAAAATTTGGTTTGGACCATAGAATTAATTTTTTTTTAATCAGGCCAATAAAATATTATAACCTAGGTTGAAATTTGAGTACATAGACATACATTCACATAAAGACTATATTTTGAACAACTAATGTTTCAGACAAAAATGCAAGAATCATTTTTCTCAAAAATGAATATTTATACTTCATGCATTCTACTATTATAACCATACTAGAGGATCGGTACATGAAATTTGTGCACTGGGGGTGTCCCTGAGCCCACCCTGCCCCCTATAACAGTCCAGGAGCCTTCAGAGAATGTCCTACAGATGGCATAGGCCCACTCTTTGCAGGAGGAAACCTGGCTGATCAGGGGAAGACACCACCCACATCACCCTGCTGCTGCTGCCTTTGCCAGCCTCCACAACTGCCAAGGTATTTTCAACAACACAGACTCCAGTCCCTTCACCACGAAAAAATGACAACTTTCTTTAGGAATTTTCAAGATGTGTCTTTCATAGAATATGGCATTTCTTTCTTTCTTTTTATCTTCACCTGAGGATATTTTCCACTGATTTTTAGAGAGCCTGGAAGAGAGAGGGGAAGACAGAGAGAAACATCAATGTGAGAGGGACACTTCAATTGGTTGCCTCGTGCATGAGCCCTGACCTGGGCCCCGGCCAGGGAGGAGCCTGCAAACTAAGTACATACCCTTGACCAGAATCGAATCCAGACCCTGCAGTTGGCAGGCCGAGGCTCTATCCACTGAGCCAAACTGGCTAGGGCAGGATATGACATTTCTTAGATCCTCTAGCAGCGGACCTTCATTTTTTTCTAGCAGAAGTGTGGTGGAAAAACCCTAGATCACTTTCTTGGATTCTTATTAGGCAAATTACCAAGAACACTGTGAGTGGTGTACAGGGAGCTTAGCTAATGAAGAGTCAGAAAAGGTGTTTCCTCCGCAGCTCACATGAAGAGGTGGGGCTGCTGGTGAGGGTCTGCCCTCAGCCACGAGCAGGCCCTCTGCCTCTCCCTCTGCCTCTCCCTCTGCCTCTCCCTCTCCCTCTTCCTCTCTCTCTCCCTCTCTCTCTTCCTCTCTCTCTCTCTCCCTTTTTCTTTCCTTCTCTTTCTCTCTCTCTCCCTCTCCATCCAGTTCACTCTCTCTAAAAAGCAGTGAAAAAATATCCTCTGGTGAGTATTAAAAAACAAAACAAAACACAGGATAACAGGCCTCCTCCGTGGAGATGCTGAATATGTAGGCCTGAAAGAGAGAATTCTTGGCTCTGTGAAGATTCCTACATGAATTTTATTAACAATATTTGGAAATTTAACCTAAGTCACACCAATGACTCAAGTTTGTGCTTTTCTGTGTTCCAGGGAAGAATCAAATGATCTTTCATTTTTATTGTGTCAAAACAAAATTTTGCATATGTTAAATACATAATTCTTTTTTTTTTCTATTTTTTTATTAAGGTAATATATGTGTACATATCTTACCATTGCCCCCCCACCCCACTCCCATATATGCCCTCACCCCCCAGAGGTTTGCGTCCATTGGTTATGCTTATATGCATGCATACAGGTCCTTCGGTTGATCTCTTATCTTCCCCACCTCTCCCTAACCTTCCTGCTGTAATTTGACAGACTGATGCTTTACTGCCTCTGTATCTATCTTTTTGTTCAAGTTTATAATGTTCTTTATTATCCATAAATGAGTGAGATCATGTGGTATTTTTCTTTCATTGACTGGCTTATTTCACTCAGCATAATGTTCTCCAATTCCATCCAGGTTGCTGCAAATGGTAAGAATTCCTTCTTTTTTATGGCAGCATAATATTCCATTGTGTAGATGTACCACAGTTTTCTGATCCAGTCATCTGCTGATGGGCACCTAGGCTGTTTCCAGATCTTAGCTATTGTAAATTGTGCTGCTATGAACATAGGGGTGCATATATCCTTTCTTATTGGTGTTCCCAGTTTCTTAGGATATATTCCTAGGAGTGGGATTACTGGGTCAAATGGGAGTTCTATTTTCAGTTTTTTGAGGAAACTCCATACTGTTCTCCACAGTGGCTGCACCAGTCTGCATTCCCACCAGCAGTGCACGAGGGTTCCTTTTTCTCCGCATCCTCGCCAACACTTGTCGTTTGTTGATTTGTTGATGATAGCCATTCTGACAGGTGTGAGATGGTACCACATTGTTGTTTTGATTTGCATCTCTCGGATAACTAGTGACGTTGAGCATGTTTTCATGTGTCTCTTGGCTTTCCTTCTGTCTTCTTTTGAAAAGATTCTATTTAGGTCCGTTGCCCATTTTTTTATTGAATCATTTATCTTCCTTTTATTAAGTTGCATAAGCTGCCTGTAGATGTTGGAGATTAAACCTTTATCAGTGATAGCATTTGCAAATATGTTCTCCCATACAATGGGCTTTCTTGTTGTTTTGTTGATGGTTTCTTTTGCTGTAAAAAAGCTTGTTATTTTGATGTAGTCCCATTTGTTTATTTTCTTTTTAGCTTCCATTGCCCTAGGGGCAGTATCGGTAAAGAAGTTCTTTTGGCATATGTCTGAGATTTTGCTGCCTGTGGATTCCTCTAGTATTTTTATGGTTTCCCGTCTTATGTTTAAGTCCTGTATCCATTTTGAGTTGATTTTTGTGTATGGTGTAAGTTGGTGATCTAGCTTCATTTTTTTGCATGTATCTGTCCAATTTTCCCAACACCATTTATTGAAAAGACTGTCTTGATTCCATTGTATGTTCATGCCTCCTTTGTCAAATATTAATTGAGCATAGTGCTTTGGTTCGATATCTGGATTCTCTCTTCTGTTCCATTGATCTATATGTCTGTTCTTGTGCCAGTACCAGGCTGTTTTGAGAATAGTGTCTTTGTAATATAGCTTGAAATCTGGTATTGAAATCCCTCCTACTTTATTCTTCTTTCCTAGGATTGTTGAGGCTATTCGGGGACTTTTTTTATTCCAGATGAATTTTTGGAGAGTTCTTTCAAGGTCTGTGAAATATGCCGTTGGTATTTTAATGGGGAGTGCATTGAATCTATAGATTGCTTTGGGTAGTATGGACATTTTAATGTTGTTGATTCTACCAATCCATGAACATGGTATGTTCTTCCATCTGTTTACGTCTTCTTCTATCTCTTTTTTCAGTGTCCAGTAGTTTTCTGTATAGGTCTTTTACCTCCTTAGTTAAGTTTATGCCTAGGTATCTTAATTTATTTGGTTCGATGGTAAATGGGATTGCCTTTTTAGTCTCTCTTTCTGTAAGTTCACTCTTGGTGTATAGAAAAACCTTAGATTCCTTGGCATTAATATTGTATCCTGCTATATTGCTGAATTCATTTATTAAGTCTATTAGTTTTTTGACGGAGTCTTTCAGATTTTTTATGTACAATATCATGTCATCTGCAAATAAATACAGCTTTACTTGTTCTTTTCCAATTTGGATGCCTTTTATTTCTTCTTCTTGTCTAATTGCAATGGCTAATACTTCTAGAACTATTTCAAACAGGAGTGGTGAGAGTGGGCATCCCTGTCTTGTTCCTGTTCTTAGGGGAAATGGTTTTAGTTTTTGTCCATTGAGTATGACATTTGTTGTGGGTTTATCATATATAGCTTTTATTATGTTGAGGTATGAGCCTTCTATTCCCATTTTGTTGAGAGTTTTTATCAAGAAAGGGTGTTGGATTTTGTCAAATGCTTTTTCTGCATTAATTGATATGACTATGTGATTTTTATCTCTCAATTTGTTTATGTGATGTATCATGTTTATTGATTTGCGGATACTGTACCATTCTTTCATTCCTGGGATAAATCCTACTTGGTCATGGTGTAAGATCTTTCTGAGGTACTGCTGGAGCTGATTTGCTAGAATTTTGTTGAGGATTTTGGCATCTATGTTCATGAGGGATATTGGTCTGTAATTCTCTTTCATTTTGTTTTCTTTATCTGGTTTTGTTTTTAGGATGATGCTGGCTTCATAGAAGTTGCTTGGAAGTGTTCTTTCCTGTTGAATTTTTTGGAATAGTCTGAGAAGGATAGGTTTTAGTTCTTCCTTGAATGTTTGGTCAAACTCTCCTGTGAAGCCGTCAGGCCCCGGGCTTTTGTTTGCCGGAAGCTTTTTGATGACTGCTTCAATTTCGTACGTAGTTACTGGCCTATTGAGCTGTTTAGATTCTTCCTGATTGTTTTTTGGAAGGTTATATTTTTCTAGGAATATGTCCATTTCCTCCAGGTTGTCCAGTTTGTAGGAACAGAGTTGTTCGTAGTATAATATAACAATCCTTTGTATCTCAGTGGGGTCTGTTGTTATTTCACCACTTTCATTTCTGATTTTGTTTATTTGGGTCCTCTTTCTTTGCTTCTTGGTGAGCCTGGTTAGAGGTCCATCAATCTTGTTTATCCTTTCAAAGAACCAGCTCTTGGTTTTGTTGATCTTTTGTATTGTTTCTTTGTTCTCTAAGTCATTTATCTCTGCTCTGATCTTTGTTATTTCCTTCCTTCTGGTTACACTGGGCTTTTCTTGCTGCTCTTTTTCTAACTCTTTGAGTTGTAGGGTTAGGTAATTTATTACCATTGTTTCTTGTTTTTTGCAATAGGCTTGTAGAACTATGAACTTCCCTCTCAAGACTGCTTTCGCTGTTTCCCATAGATTTTGCATTGTTGTGTTTTCATTGTCATTTGTTGCCATGATGTTTTTTATTTCTTCCTTGATCTCTCTGGTGACCCAGTTTTTGTTTAATAGCATGCTGTTTAGTCTCCATGTGTTTGATTTGTTTGGATTGTAATTATTGTAGTTGATTTCCAGTTTTATGCCACTGTGATCTGAGAAGATGCTTGATATAATTTCTGTCTTCTTGAATTTGAAGAGACTTTGCCTGTGACTCAGCATATGGTCTATCTTTGAAAATGACCCATGTGCACTTCAGAAGAATGTATATTCTGTGGCTTTGGGGTGAAATGTTCAGAATATGCCAATTAATTCCATCTGGTCTAGTCAGTCATTTAGGATTGCTGTTTCTTTGCTGATTTTTTTTTTAGAAAATTTGTCCAATGGTGATAGTGGGGTATTAATGTCTCCTACTATGATTGTATTGCTATTAATCTCTCCCTTGATATCCTCCAGGAGATGCTTTATGTATTTGGGTGCTCCTATATTGGGTGCGTATATGTTTACCAGAATTATTGCTTTTTGTTGGAATTCTCCCTTTAGTATTATGAAGTGGCCTTCCTTATCTCTTGTTATGGCATTTACTTTGAGGTCTATTTTGTCAGATATAAGTATTGCAACCCCAGCTTTTTTTTTTCATTTCCATTTTTCTGAAAGATATTTTTCTATCCCTTCACTTTCAATATGTTTGAGCCTTTTGTTCTGAGGTGTGTCTCTTGTAGAGAGCATATATATGGGTCATGTTTTTTATCCATTCAGCCACTCGATGTCTTTTGATTGGAACATTTACTCCATTTACACTTAAAGTTATTACTGAAAGGTATTTGTTTACAGTCATATCTATTTTTGTGTCTGTATTCCTTCTTACCTGTTTATTTCTTCTTTTTACAGTATTCCCTTTAGCATTTCTTGCATTGCTGGTTTGGTGGTGATAAACTCCCTGAGTCTTTTTTGTCTTCGAAGGACCTGATTTCCCCTTCAATTTTGATTGATAGCCTTGCTGGATATAGTATTCTTGTATTTAGTCCTTTGCTTTGCAACACTTTGTATACCTCCTTCCATTCTCTTGTAGCTTGTTGTGTTTCTGTTGAGTAACCATTTGACAATCTGATGGGTGTTCCTTTGTAAGTAACTGTCTCTCTCTGCCATTGAAATTATGACATGTCTTGGTGTGGGTCTTTTGGGGTTGATCCTGCTTGGGGACTTTCTGTACTTGCATAACTTTTATCTTCCCTGTATCTGGGAAGTTTTCTGTCATTATTTCTTCAAATAGATTTTCTAATCCCTGCCGCTCTTCTTGTCCTTCAGGCAGCCCTATTTTACACATGTTACTTCGTTTCAAGTTGTCCCGAAGCTCCCTTAGGCTTTCCTCCTGCTTTTTAATTTTTTTCTCCAATTGCTGTTCAGATTGAGCTTGTTTCTGTACCTGATCTTCTAACTCACTAATTCGGTCCTCTGCTTCTTGTAGTCTACTGTTGAAACTTTCCATGGTGTTTTTGATTGTAGCTATATCACTTTTCATTTCTTCCTGATTCTTGCATAAGTTGTTGATTTTCTCATCCATCTGATGTATAAATTCCACAACCATTACTCTGAACTCTTTTTTGCTCATGTTGCAAGCTTCAGTTTCACTAATTTCCTTTCTTGGCGACTCCACATTTTCTTTCCTGTGTGAGTTATTTCTTTTCCCCATTCTATCACCAGAAAGCTCAAGCTTCAGTTTGCGTGGACCTGGGTCATGTGCTGTGGGGACTTCGCTCCACCAGAGTTTCACTGAAGTGCTCTGACAGTAGGACGTGTGGCTGCCTTTGGTTGGTGGGAACCAGACTTGCCCAGGGTCAGTGTGCCCAGTGTTCCGTGTTGTCTTGTGTGCACACTTAGAATCAGGGTCCCTGGCTGCACCACACTGTTGGTGTGTGCCGAAAATGAGATCCTCAGCATGTGCCAGGAGTCAGAGTTTCCCTGTGTCTGCACCAAGAATCGGGTGTCAGAGTCTCTGTTGCCTTGTGCGTTTTCTCGTTGAGAATCAGGGTCCCTGTGTGTTCATGCACCAACAATTGGGGTCACTGGCTCTTAGTGTGAATGCGTTGTGAGTCAGGGATCCCAGGCAGCTGTGTCCGGAGCGCCAAATTCCCTGAAGTGGAGCTGAGTCCTGTGTGTGCTCTCTCTACTGATCCAAACCGGCTAGGGTTTCGCACACTTTCAAATTCCTGAAGGGGAGCTGCCTCCGTGCACTCTCCCAGATTGCCCGAATAGGGCCGGAGTCCATCCTGTGCGCCAAATTCCCCAAAGGGGAGCCCCTCTGTGCGTGCCCTTAGATTTCCCGAAGGGGAGCTGTGACCCGCAAGCCAAATTCCCCCAAATTTCCCAAAGGGGAGCCCTCTGTGCGTGCTGTCAGATTTCCCGGAAGGGGAGCTGTGTCTGTCCCGTGTGCCAAATTCCCTAAAGGGGAGCATGTCTGTGCGGGTGCTCTGCAGCTTTGGCAAGGGGCGGGTCTATCAGTTACTGTGGCGCTATCCGTGAGCCTGCGGGGAGGGGTATAGGCTCTTTGACTCATGGACATTTGCTCCGGTGACGTCTGGATTCTTGTTGTTTGTTGGTTTGAAGGTGTGATAGCAGTTCTCTGTCCCCAGTGGCTGCAGAGTCCTGGTTTGTGTCTGAAGCCAGGATCCTAGTCTCAGGCAGCTCTGTTTCTCAAGAGGGCATGGTCTCCACGTCCGCACCAGCCACTGAGAAGTGTCCCCTTTGTGCACGGGGCCCCACCGTCTAGGACTGCCCAGTTAGGCAGCCCCTTGGAAGACCTGCAGAATCTAACTGACCCTAGCTCATACAAACACACACACACCACACACGTTTACACTCTCCTCTATGGGTTCCTCACTCACATTCTCTCTCCCTACCTTTCTGCCGGTCGCCATCTTTTTTCCTGAATCACATAATTCTTATTCAAATACATAGTAGCAGATGCAAAAGTTCTGTTTAACTCAGTGAAGTTAAACAGATGGAAGGATGATAATTCTGTTCAAAGGAGATTGCCAAAGATGAAAGCCTGAAATAAAACTGCTAAATTAGATACAATCCAGCTAATGTCCTATAGTAAAATCATCACTTTTTGAATTGGTATATCTTCTAGACAGAAATTAGTTACTTCTTAGAAGCCTAAACATTTTTTTCATCTTCTCACTTTGCTGATCATTATGTATAACTTTCTAGGCCTGTAAAGTGTCAAAATATATGGAACTTATTTAATGTAAATAGTGTGTCAGAGTTATGTGTTTCATAGAAAAGGAAATGATCATTCTGTGGGCCTCTAATGCTCCAACTATACTGAAAGACTTGCTGTCAGGTTTTTACTCTAGGTCTGTGCTCAGCCACTGAGGCTGCGGGTGGCTTGCCCTTTCCTCTCAGGGCCTGCACTCTGCCGTGGAGGCTGCAGGTAGGCCCATCCTCTCCTCTCCGGGCCTGAGCTTGGCCACAGAGGCTGCATGTTGGCCCCCCTGTCCCTGATTGTGTTCGCTCCGGCTCTGGGTGGCCTGCCCAAGCTGCAGCATGGCAGCTTGTGCTGGCCCCCCATCTCTGTCTGTGTCTCTGCTCCAGGCCTCACCTGCACGAGCAACCTCCTCCTGTCCAGTTGTGACTGTTACGGCATCTCATCCTAATTTGCATATTACCTGTCTCTCTCTCTCTCTCCATATATACATGTAATCATTCTGTGAGCCTCTAATGCTGTTCAAAGGAGATTGCCAAAGATGAAAGCCTGAAGTAAAACTGCTAAATATATATACATAATTTTTCCCAACTTAATTTGAACTTTTAACTCTTAGAAGCCTCAAATTTTAGGTGGCAAGTTAAATACTTAGCACTTTTCAGATTAGTAATACATTCATATTTTTAAGAGATATTTCAAATAAAATATAGGACATACTATATTCAATTATTATACTCAAATCTATCCTTTAGATTCTTCATATGAGTCAAACTTAGATTAATTAATGTTTTGGTATCTTATCATTTCAAAATAGCTATATATTTAACTAGAGGCCCGGTGCATGAAATTCGTGCACACAGTGGGTGGTTTACCTCACCCCAGCCTGCACCCTCTCACAATCTAGGACCGCTGGCTCCTAACTGCTTGCCTGCCTGCCTGCCTGCCACCCCTAACCAACTCTGCCTGCCAGCCTGATTGCTCCTAACTGCCTCTGCCTGCTGGCCTGATTGGCCCTAACGGCTCCCCTCCCAGCCTGATCACACCTAACTGCCTTCCCTTGTCAGCCTGATTGCCCCAATTGCCTCTGCCTCAGCCCCTGCCACCGTGGCTTTGTCCAGAAGCATGTCCGGAATATGTCCAGTCTAATTAGCATATTACCCTTTTGTTAGTATAGATATTACCACTGAAAAAGATTTACCATATACTCTTCATTTTAGTTATATATATTTTACTTTAACAACTTTTAGATTTTAAAGCCAATTTTTATTACCCAAGGCATTTTCCTTGGCAAATTCTGTAACAGAGATCACTCACTGGCTATCAGTGACTTTAATGTTAAAGTATTATTTTATTTTATTTTATTTTTCTTTATAAAAATAAGAATGCCCCCAGGACTTGGGTGGTAACCTTGGAATGTGGTCCATTATTATTCAAGAACTGCCATTATCCCAGAAAAATTAACCTTCTTGCCCAAACCCAGCCTGTATATTTTCCTTGTGTTATTTTCGCCATCTTCCAAAGAAAAACAGTCTCAGGCCTATTCTATAGAATCTGTGAAGAGATAGGGCTTAGGCCAAGAGGCCACCCAAAATTGGGTGGGGTGCATCTCCCCTTAAACCAGACTTTTCATTTTCAGATATAGAAGTCCTGGACTTGTCCCCAAATTGTGAGAAATGGCTCACCTTTCCAAATTTCAAGTGTTGAACTTGGAAATAAAAACATATTAAAAATGAGACTTTTAATAACACTCCTGAGAGCAGGCACCCATTTTACAGGATCAAAATAAAGGCGATAGGAAAGAGACCTAGTAATTAATGGGCTGGGGCATTTTTTAGTTACCTCTACCTCCCTTTGTCTAGGGGAATCTTCCTAGGACCTGTGTTATCAGCCACATGTGCTGCTCATATTCTCTCTCCCTACCCCCACATCCTGTTTGCTCTGGGGAAATTCAGTAATGGCCTGACCACCTACTGTTTCTTTTCTATAAAGACAAACCAGAGGCATGCTTACTACGGGGTGAGAGAGGGGCGGGATGAGGTGTAGGAATTTATTAACTTCAGAATAGTTCTGAGACAGTCTTTAAAATTTCTTATTAATTTCCATCTTTTCTGGAAGAGTTTGGTTTTTGTTTTGTTTTTTAGACAGACTAACAATAAACAAATTATACCAAACAACAAAGACAGATAAAACAACAATCAACAGACACTCTTATATACAATATTTAAAAGTGCACATACACATACTGTAGAGACTTAATAAATCAGAGTTCTTTTAATGGATCTTTCAGATGTTTTACATTGCTCAGGACTTATAGCCAGATGTGGCCCAGATCTCAACCTGTTGTTCACAGATCTAATCATATTCTGCTCTCCATTGCAAATATTGACTGGCAACTAAAGTTGTTTTAGCCAAAATCTGCGAGTCTCAAGGCATCATATGGTAATTTTCAGACAAAGCATTAAGGAGTCCTTTTATAAATGGACTGTTAGCTCCATTTTCTTTAGTTAATGAGTCTTCCCACAAGGGAGGCAGAGGATGGGGGCCTTAGGTATTACAGGCTTTACAGGCTTTACATTAGGAGGTGGGGGGTGGCTGATAACACAGGTCTTGTTTAATATTTTTATTCCAAAAATTAAGAACACCCTTTCTTTTAATATTGCCTGATGAACATGGACTACCCTGAAAGCATATTTAGGGTCAATAAAGATGTTAACATTTCTTCACTGCGAAAATTATAAGACTCTAGTGAGGGCTGTCAGTTTAACCCTTTGTGCTGAGGTTCTTATGGCAAGAAACAGAGCTTCTCTGACCTTGGCTATGGTGACTACTATGTACCAAGTGTCACTGACCATTCTATTTTTTATAATTCTTTATTGTTTAAAGTATTACATATAGTATCACATATATCTCCTTTCCCCCCACCCTTGAGTTCTCCCTAGCCACTCCTCACACCCTCAGCACATGCCCTCAACCCCCTATTGTTTGTGTCCATTGGTTATGCTTATATGCATACATACAAGTTCTTTGGTTAATCTCTTATCCCACCCCACCCTTCCCTGCCTTCCCTCTTAAAATTGACAGTCTCTTTGATTCTTCTCTATCTCTATATCTATTTTTGTTAATCAGTTTATGTTGTTCATTATATTCCACAAATGAGTGAGATTATGTGATATTTATCTTTCTCCAATTGGCTTATTTTGCTTAGCATAATGTTCTCCGAGTATCCAGGCTGTTGTGAATAGTAAGAGTTATTTCTCTTTTACAACAGCATAGTATTCCATTGTATAGATATACCACAGTTTTGTTTTGTTTTATCCACTCATCAGCTGATGGGTACATAGGCTGTTTCTAAATCTTAGCTAATGTAAATTGTGTTTCTATGAAGATAGAGATGCATATATTCTTTCTAATTGGTGTTTCTGATTTCTTGGGACATATTCCTACAAATGGGATTACTTTGTCAACTGGAAGTTCCATATTTAACTTTGGGGAGAAACTCCATACTGTTTTCCACAGTCTGCATTCCCACCAGCAGTGCACAAGTGTTCCTTTTTCTCTACATTCTCACCAACACTTGTTCTTTGTTGATTTGTTGAAAATAGTCATTTGGATAGGTGTGAGATGGTACCTCATTTTGATTTGCATCTCTCTGATGATTAGTGACTTTGAGAATCCTATCTAATAAAAAAGTAATATGCAAATTGACCATATCACCGCTATCCCACAAGCCACGCCCACAAGCCAATCAGGAGCAAAAATGCAAATAAACCCAACCAAGATGGCTGCAGTCACAGAGAGACAAGGAGGGAGGCTTGGGTTTCCCCGGCAATGAAGGAAGCCAAGCTTTCCGCCTGCCCTTGCTGGCCTAGGCCTCCACTCAATGCTACAAAGTTCCCATGATATAACATAAAGAAATCCCAACAAAAATGGCAGCAGCCACAGAGCTGGAGAGAACAGGAGGCTAGGGTTGCCCTAAGCGATGGAGGAAGCCAAGCTTCTGCAGCCTGGCTGGCCTAGGCCTCCACTCCAGGCTAAAAAGTTTCAATTATAGAAGGTAAATAAATACCAACAGAAATGCCCGACACCACAGAGCGAGCAGAAGGCTTGGCTCTGCTCCAGGCTACAAAGTTTCAATTATAGAAGATAAATAAATCCCAGATACCAGGGCCTCTGCTTGCGTCGCCGGGGTGTGTGGCTGGCCTGCAAACCACCACAGGCCCTTTGCCCAGGCCGCCCCATACCCCAAGGGAACCCCCATCCTGAACTGGGACACCCTTCAGGGCAAACCAGCCGGCCCCAACCCATGCACCAGGCCTCTATCCTCTCTAATAAAAGAGTAATATGCAGATTGATCATCACTCCAACACATAAGATGGCTGCCCCCATGTGGTCAAAGATCCTGTCCCTATGTTGACACAAGATGGCCACCACATGATGGCCAGCAGGGGAGGGAAGTTGGGGGCGATCAAGCCTTCAGGGGAGGGCAGTTAGGGGTGACCAGGCTGGCAGAGGAGGGAAGTTGGGTGTGACCAGGCCAGAAGGGGAGGGCATTTAGGGCCAAACAGGCTGTCAGGGGGGCAGTTAGGCATCAATCAGGCTGGCAGAGGAGTGGTTAGGGGTGATCAGGCTGGCAGGCAGAAGCAGTTAGGGGCAATCAGGAAGGCAGGCATGCAAGCAGTTGGGATCCAGCAGTCCTGAATTGTGAGAGGGATGTCTGACTGACTGTGTAGGCCTTATCCCACCAGGATCAGGCCTAAACGGGCAGTCAGACATCCCTCGAGGGGTCCCAGATTGGGGAGGGTGCAGGCTGGGCTGAGGGATATCCACACCCCGAAGCATGAATTTTGTGCACCGGGCCTCTAGTCTATATAAATAAAAGCCTAAGCAACACTTATGGCTGAACAACCCATCACTGTGACACATACTGACCACCCAGATTGCCTGATTGGGGCCTGCTGGCCAACCTCCTTGTTCCTACCCCAAACTGGCAGGCTCTGATCACCTGATCGCAGAAAGGGGAAAGGGGACTGGAGTGGGTGGCTGCAGATGTGGGAGGCACAAGACAAAGACTGGTGTGGGCAGGGTGCTGGGCTGGCTGCCAGCAGGCATCAGGGAGAAGGAAGGCCTGACAGGCCTACCTCCCATTTTCTGAAGATTTTTGAAACACCTCTTTCTGGGGAGGCTTTTCTTTTCCCCCCAGTGGTGTGCAATTCAAAGGTGTTAGCCCTGGAGCCTCCAGGCATGGACCTGCCTAATTTCTCCCCACATTGGTTTGGATTTAGTCCAGAGTGCGGCAGAGCAGAACACCAAAGCAGCTGCCACAAGCAGGAGGTTGGCAGGGGCATAGGTGCAGGGGCCTTGGAGCTGGACAACCCGGCCCCCAGTGCGCTCTCCTCCTGGAGGCATCCAGCTGCAGACCTCTGACCCCATTAACTGGATCAGTCATGGGGTGGAAAGCGACCAGAAGGATGAGGAAATGAAACTTGAGGTATACCATGGGTGCAGTTCCCCTGACCTAACCCTCCCAGGGTAATGCTGTGCTCCCTAACCTCCTACCTGCCAATAGATAAATATGGATTTGCAAAGAGGCAGGCCACGGAGGAGCTTCAGCTGGGAACGAGAGGAGTTACTCACATCTGACACCCCCACCCTTTGCTTTAAGGCTGCATTCCTCTTTCCTAATACATGTTGCTTGAAGTACACGATGATTTGTGTTTAGACATTTGATAAACATGGGGAAAGCAAAGTTTTGTGATTTAGAACAAAAGTCTGGAGTCTTTTTTGGGGGTCTCTCTCTCTCTCTCTCTCTCTCTCTCTCTCTCACACATACACACACACACACACACTCCTTCCTCCCCTCTTCCCTGGCCTGGTGAATCTTCATGCAGATTCACCATAGGTCCTAGAACCCAACCTCCCTGGAATGGCCTTTGTTTTGTTTTTTTCTCTCACAAGGTTTTTTCTAACCTCTAAACTGGCAATGGGACAACCCCATAGGGGTCCTGGATTGCGAGAAGGTGCAGGCCAGGTTGAGGGACACATTCCAACATGCCTGAATTTTCTGCACTGGGCCTCAAGTGTTTTTATGTCTCTTGGCCTTCTTTGTGTCCACTTTCTAAAAGTGTCTATTTAACTCCTTTGTCCATTTTTTTTCATTAGATTGTTTATCTTTCTTTTGTTAAGATGTATATGTTTCCTATAAATATAGGCGAATAAACCCTTACCAAATACAACATTGACAAATATGTTTTCCCATGCAGTGGGCTTTCTTGTGGTTTTGTTGATGGTTTCTTAGGTGTGCAGAAGCTTTTATTTTGATACTAGAGGCCCGGTGCATGAAATTCATGCATGGGGGGGTATTCCTCCACCCAGCCTGCACCCTCTCCAATCTGGGACCCCAACTGCTTGTCTGCCTGCCTTCCTAATTGCCCCTAACCGCTTCTGCCTGCCAGCCTGATCACCCCCTAACCACTCCCCTGCCAGCCTGATTGATGTCTAACTGCTCCCCTGCCAGCTTGTTTGCCCCCAACTTCCCTCCTCTGCTGGCCTGGTCACCCCTAACTGCCCTCCCCTGCAGGGTTGATTGCCTCCAACTGCACTCCCTTGCAGGCCTGGTGCCTCCCAACTGCCCTTCCCTGCTGGCCATCTTGTGGTGGCCATCTTGTGTCCACATAGGGGCAGGATCTTTGACCACATGGGGGAAGCCATCTTGTGTGTTGGAGTGATGGTCAATCTGCGTATTACTCTTTTATTAGATAGGATAGAAGCCTGGTGCATTCTATCCTATCTATGGTATTTTAATACACCATATCTGGGTGGGGGCCAGCTGGTTTGCCCTGAAGGATGTCCCAGATCAGGGTGGGGGTTCCCTGGAGGTGTGGGGCGGCCTGAGCAAGGAGCCTGTGGTGGTTTGCAGGCCAGCCACGTCCCCTGGCGACCCAAGCGGAGGCCCTGGTATCTGGAATTTATTTACCTTCTACAATTTAAACTTTGTACCCTGGAGCGGAGCCAAGCCTCCTGCTCATTCCGTGGTGGCAGCCATTTCTGTTGAGATTTATGTATCTTCTATAATTGAAACTTTGTAGCCTTAAGCGGAGGCCTCGGCCGGCCAGGGTGTGTGGAAAGCTTGGCTTCCTCCATTGCCTGGGAAACCCAAGCCTCTCGCTTTTTCCAGCTCCATGACTGCCGCCATTTCTGTTTGGATTTGTTTACCTTCTATAATTGAAACTTTGTAGCCTTGAGTGAAGGCTTAGGCCAGCAAGGGCAGGTGGAAAGCTTGGCTTCCTCCATTGCCTGGGAAACCCAAGGCTCCCTCCTGCTCTCTGTGGCTGTAGCCATCTTGGTTGGGTTTATTCACATACTCGCTCTGATTGGCTGGTTGGCATGGCTTGTGGGTGTAGCAGAGTGATGGTTAATTTGCATATTACTATTTTATTAGGTAGAATAGTCCCATTTGTTTATTCCCTCCTTAGTTTGGATTGTCCTAGGAGCTGTATCATTAAAGATATTTGTACAACATATATTTGATATTTTTCTGCCTATGGATTCCTCTAAGATATTTATTGTTTTCCATCTTACATTTAAGTCCTTTATCCATTTTGAGTTTATTTTTGTGTATACTGTAAGTTGGTGGTCTAGTTTCATTTTTTTGCATGTATCTATCCAATTTTCCCAGCACCATTTATTGAAGAGACTGTCTTGAGTCCATTGTACTAGTATGCTCTTGTCCACTCTGTCAAATATTAAATGAGCATAATGACCTGGGTCAATTTCTGGGTTCTCTGTTCTGTCCCATTGGACTGTATTTCTGTTCTATGCCAGTACCAGGCTGTTTTGAGAACAGTGGCTTTGTAGCACATCTTGATATTTGGTATTTTGATTCCTCCAACTTTGTTTGTTTTTTGTTTTTTTCTTTTTCTTTTTTCTCAATATTGCTGCAAATATTCAGGGTCTTTTTTGATTCCATATAATTTTTAGAAAATTTGTTCTAGCTCTGAGTATTATGTTGGCTGAAATATGCTGTTGGTATTTTAATAGCGATTGCATTGAATTTGTAGATTGCCTTAGGTAGTACAGGCATTTTAATTATGTTGATTCTATCAATCCATGAGCATCGTATATCCTTCCAATTGTATATATTTGTCTCTGTCTATTTTTTCAATGTCTTGTAGTTTTTCAAATACAGATCTATTACCTCCTTGGTTAAGTTTATCCTTAAGTATCTCAATTTTTTTGTTACAATGTAAATGGGGTTGCTTGATTGGTTTTTCTTTCTCAGAGATTATTATTGGTGTATTAAAATACCATAGATTTTTGGGAATTAATATTATATCCTGCTATGCTACCAAATTCATTCATTAAATCTAGTAGTTTTCTGATGGAATCTTTAGGGTATTCTATGTACAGTATGATGTCATCTGCAAATAGAGACAGTTTTACTTCCTCCATTCCAATTTAGATGCCTTGTATTTCTTCTTATTGTCTGATCAAGATTGCTAACACTTCTAGTACTATGTCGAACAGGAGTGGTGAAAGTGGGCATCCCTGTCTATCTCCTGTTCTTACAGGAAATGGTTTTAGCTTTTGTACTTTGAGTATGATGATGGCTGTAGGTTTGTTATATAAAGCTTTTATTATGTTGAGGTATCATCCTTCCATTCCCACTTTATTGAGAGTTTTTATCAAAAAGGTGTTGGATTTTATTGAATGCTTTTCCTGCATCTATTGATATGATCATGTGGTTCTCATCTTTTAATTTGTTCATGTGATGTATCATATTTATTGATCTGTGAATATTGTACCAGCCTTGAATCCCTGAAATAAATTCCACTCAATCATAGGGTATATTTCTAATGTATTGTGGACCCAATTTGCTAGAATTTTGTTGAAGATTTTAGCATCTATGTTCATCAGGGATATTGGCCAGTAATTCTCTTCCTTTGTAGTTTCTTTATCTGGATTAGGGTAATGCTGGCCTCATAGAAAGAGCCTGGGAGTGTACCTTCTTCCTGAAATTTTTACAATAATTTGAGGAGTATCGGTGTTAGTTCTTCTTTAAATGTTTGATAAAACTCCCCGGTGAAGCCATTCAGTCCAGGACTTTAGTTTTCTGGGAGTTTTTGTTTTTTTTCTGCTTTGATTTCATCAGTAGTTATAAGTCTAGTCAGGTTTTCTCATTCTTGCTGATTGATTTTTGGAAGATATTATTTTTCTAGAAATATGTCCATTTGTCCAGTTTATTGTAGTAGAGTTCTCATAGTATTTTTTTCTGATCCTTTGTATCTCTTTCAAGTCAGTTGTTACTTTACCTCTTTTGTTTTTGATTTTATTTGGGTCCTCTCTCTTTGTTTCTTGGTGAGTCTGGCAAGAGGTTTACTGATTTTGTTTATCCTTTCAAAGAACCAGTTCTTGATTTTGTTGATCTTTTGTATTGTTTGATTTTTGTTTATTAGTTTGTTTTGGTCTCTATGTCATTTAGTTCTGCTCTAAGCTTTATTATTTCCTTCCTTTTACTTACTCTGGGCTTTTCTTATAGGTGTCTTTCTAATTCTTTAAGTTGTAGAGTTAGATAACTTATTACAAGTTTTACTTATTTTTTTTGAGGTAAGCTTTGTAGTGCTATGAACTTCCCTCTCAGTATTACTTTCTCTGTTTCCATTAGATTTTGGATTTTGTGCTTTCATTGTCATTTATCCAGAATATTTTCTCTGATATCCTTGATCTCTTTGGTAACCCGTTAATGTTTAATAGCTTCCATATGTTTGATTGTTTAAGATTTTTTATTGTAGTGGATTTCTAATTTTTTACCATTATGATCTGAGAAGATGCTCAATATTATTTCAAACTTCTTGAATTTGTAGAGACTTAGTCTGTGTCCTAATATGTGGTCTATCTTTGAAAATGTCCCATGTGCATTTGAGAGGAATTTATATTCTGTAGTTTTGGGATGATGTTCTGAATATGTCAATTAGTTCCATCTGATCTAGTGAGTCATTTATAACTTTTGTTTCCTTATTGATTTTTTTTTACCTAAAAGTAATATCCAGTAATATCAATTAAAATCCTCTACTATGATTTTATTGATTTTTATCTCTCCCTTGATATCTTCCAGATTTTTTTTTTTTTTTTATGTATTTGGATGCTTCTGTATTGGATGCATATAGGTTTACCAGAGTCATATCCTCTTGTTGTATCAATTCCTTTAGTATTATGTAGTAGCTTTCAAAATCTCTTGTTATGGCCTTCCCTTTCAGGTCTAAATGGTCAGATGTAAGTATTGCTACCTCAGTTTTTTGTTTTGTTTTCATTTCTATTTGCTAAAGATTTTTTTCCATGCTTTCACATTCAGGCTGTGTGAAGTCTTTGTTCTGATGTGGGTCTCTTGAGGACTGCTTAGATATTGGTCATGTTTTCTTATCCATTCAGCTATCCTATGTATTTTGATTGGAGCATTTTACCCATTTACATTTATATTTATTATTGATAAATACTTGTTTGTTGCCATTTTTGTTCTTTATGCTTTTTTTTTTCCTTTCTCCCTTTCTATTTTTACTTTACAATAGTTCCTTTAGAATTTATTGCATTGATGGCTTAGTGGTAATAAACTCTCTTAACCTTTTTTTTTTTTTTTCTGTTAAGCTACCGATTTCACCTTCAGTTTTGAATGATAACCTGCTGGATAGAGTATGCTTGTGTTCAGTCACTTGCTTTGCGTTATTTTGTGTACTTCATCCAATTCCTTTCTGGCCTGAAGTGTTTCTGTTGAGAAATCAGTTGATAGTGTAAAGGGAGATCCCTCGTAGGTAAGTTTCTGTCTCTCTCTTGCAGCTTTTAAGATTCATTCTTTTTCTTTTATGTTTTCCAATTTAACTATGATGTGTCTTGGTGTGACAATTTTTGGGTTCATCTTGTTTTGGACTCTATGTGCTTCTTGGAGTTCTGTGACTATTTTCTTCCCCAAGTTTGGGAAGTTTTCTTCCAACTGGTTTTCTATACCTTGCTCAGTTTCTACTCCTCTGGCACCCCAATTATAAAAAGGTTTTTTTTTGTTTGTTTGTTTGTTTGTTTGTTTGTTTGTTTTGTTTTGTTTTGTTTTTTTTTCATGTTGTCCCAAAGCTCCTTTAGACTCTACTGCTGTTTTTTAGATTATTTTTTCCAGTTGCTGCTAAGCTTGGGTGTTTTTCTAATTTGTCTTCTAACTCGCTGATTCGGTCCTCAGCTTCTTGTAAGTCTACTGTTGAAGTCTTCTACTGTTCTTTTTTTTTTTTTTTTTTTATTGAAGCTATGTGATTCTTCATTTCCTCTTGACTATTTCTCATGTTGGTGAAATTCTTATTCACCTCCTTATAATTCTCATTGAGTTGTAAGTATTTGTCATCCAGATGTTTGATCATTCTTATAATCATTACTATGAATTATTTCTCTGATAAATTACTTGCCTCCACTTCATTTCATTCCTTTTCTGGCTATTCCTCTTTATTTTGAGGATTGTTTCTTTTTCTCCCCATTTTTATTGTCCCATTTTAATTGTTTGTATGTCTTAATCCAACTGCTATGGTTGGTACCCAGGTTCTTTTGGAGTGGTCCTATGTAGTTGGTGATTTGTGGGATCCAGCAGTGCAGTCTCTCAGATCTCTTGGGCTTGGGGTCCTACTGGAGCCCCTTATTTGAGACATTTAGGTTCTCCTGAAGTGTTGGTTCTTAAATATTAGTTTTTCATTCATGGATGAAGTCTCATCACAGGTTGTCTGACAATGTGATTCAACCCAGGCCTTGTCGTGTAAACTGTTGTTGATATGCTCATGGTTTCAGTTCTTGTGGAAAGGGTTGCCTGAAGTTTCCCTGGCATGCACTCACTGTGAGATCCAGGATTCCATGGCCTGGGAAGAAGAGGTTTCCAGGCCTGAGGCTGAGGTAGTGTGACTCTATCCTGTGTGGTGGGACTCTTGGTAGGGTAGCGTCACTCTGCAAATCATGGCAAGGGTCCTAGAGCTGTGACGGTGGAGGATGGGAGGGCAGGTGTCCCAGAGTCTGCAGATGAGGCAGTGGATCTCTATCCAGGGTGACTTCACTATGTGAATCATGAGAGGGTCCAGGAGCCAGAAGTGGAGATTTGGGAATCTAAGAGTCTGTGGCTGAAACTGCATGACCTTGTCCAGAGAGGCAAGCCCTCAGCAACTCACTGTGGTGTCCAGAGCAGGCAGTCCAGGAAGGGGGAAGTTGTGGGGTCTGTTGCTGTAGCTGCGTGCCTGAGGGACCCCAGAGCCAGCAGCAGGGAGGTGCAAATCCTGGAGTCTGTGGGTCTGCAGACAAGACAGCACAACTTTGGCTGGGGTGGCTTCAGGTTTCCTGGCATTGTCCAAGGAAGTCTGGGTGGTGGTGATACTGGGTTCCTAGTGGGGACTGTTCTCTCATTCAAGATGGCATGGACTCTGTGCCCAAGCCCTGCAGCTCAAGGAATGCTTGTAGTAGTGGTGGCGGTTCCCCATCCAGGAGAGTATGGTCTGCTAGCCCCTGAGTTTCTTGCAAGATCTAACTGTCCCTCTCTCTCTCACACACACACACACACACACACACACACACACACACACACACACACACACACACAGACCATATACATCCACACACACTTCTTTCACTCCCACACTCACTCATACCCTCTCCCTCACTGTTGTCCTGCCAGCCACCATTTTGAGAATCTCAACAGTTCATTTTGTTAATTATATTCGACATACAAGAGAGATCATGTGATATTTGTCTTTCTCTAATGGGCTTATTTCACTTAGCATTATACTATCCAGTTCCGTCCATGCTGACTAAATGGGTAAGAGGTTCTCTATTTTTACTGCTGCATAGTATTCCATGGAATATAAATGTACCACAGTTTTTTTTATCTACTCATCTACTGATGGGCACTTGGGGCTATTTCCAGAATGTAGCTTCTATTAATTGCACTTCTATGAACATTGGGGTGAATACTTTCTCTGTGATTGATGTTTCAGGTTTCGTAGAATATACTCCTGGAAGTGGGATTACTGTGTCAAATGGAAGTTCCATATTTAATTTTTGGAGAAAACTCCATAAAGTTTTCCACAGAGGCTACACCAGTCTGCATTCCCTCCAGCAGTATACTAGGGTTCCTTTTTCTCCACATCCTTGCCAGCATTTATATTTTGTTGATTTGTTTATGGTAGCCACTCTAACAGGTATGAGATGATATCTCACTATAGTTTTAATTTGCCTCTCTCTTGTGATCAGGGACTTTGGACATCTTTTGCTATATCTCTTGACCATCAGTATGGAGAAATGTCTATTGAGGTCCTTTGCTGAGTTTTAAATTGGATTGTTTGTCTTCCTTTTGTTAACTTGTATGAGTTCCTTATATATTTTGAATGTTAACCCTTTATCAGATGTACTAGAGGCCCAGTGCACGAATTAGTGCATGGGTGAGATCCCTCAGCTTGGCTGGCGATCAGGACTGATTGGGGCCTTGGAAGGTTGGCCAGGGAGAGTGGATGCAGGCGATTGGCCAGTGGGAGCAGGGAGGGGCTTCAGGAGGTTGGCTGGCTGTAGGGGAGGGCCATGAGAGGTTAGCTGGGCAACTCGATTGGGGCCATTGGGGCTGGCTGGCCATGGGGAAGGGTCACAGGAGGTTGACTGGCCAAGGGGGGCCACAAGAGGTTAGCCCGCTGCCACTATCAGGGCCGAAGGGGTTTGCCAGCTTGTGGGGAGGGACTATGGAAGGTTGGCCAGCCATGGGAGGTTGGCTATGGGAGTGCATTGACCACCAGGGGGCAGCATTTGTGTTGAGCATCTGCAACATGGTGGTCAGTGCACATTGTTCGGTCATTTGGTTGTTTGGTTCTTATGCTTTTATATATATAGACTAGTTTCCTGGTGGATGAAATTCATGCATGCTGGGTGTCCCTCAGCCCAACCTACACCCTCTCTGTTCTGGGACCCCTCAAGGGATGTCCAACTGTTGGTTTAGGCCTGATCCCAGTTGGACATCCCTCTCACAATGTGAGACCACTGGCTCCTAACCACGCACCTGCCTGCCTGCCTGCCTGCTCACCCCTACCAATCTGCCTGCTGGCCTTATCAGCCCCATCTGCCCCCACTTCCAGCCTGATCACCCTACCTGCTGCCCCCTGCCAGCCTGTTCGCCCCCAATGGCCCCCCACCACTGGCCTGCTTGCCCCCAACTGCCCCACTGTGCCATCCTGCTCACCCCAAAATGCCCCCACTGCCAGCCTGCTTGCCCCCACCTGCCACCCCTGGCCGGTCAACTCACCCCCAACTGCCCCCCTTGCCAGACTGCTCGCCCCCAACTGCCCCCTGACAGCCTGTTTATCCCCAACTGCCATCCCCCACTGGCCAGCTCACCCCTAACCCCCCCTGATGGCCAACTTACACTCAATTGTCCCCCCTGCCAGCCTGCTTGCCCCCAACTTCCCCCCTACTGGCCTGATCACCCCCAACTGCCCCACAACCAGCCTGATCGCCCGCAACTGCCAACCCACCGGCCTGATCAACCCAAACTGCCCCCACCCTGCTGGCCTGCTCGCCCCCAACTGTCCATCCTGCCAGCCTGCTTGCCCCCAACTGGCCACCCTGCTGACATGTTCACCCCCAACTGCTCCCCTGCTGGCCTGCTCATCCCCAACTGCTATCCCCCACTGGTCAGCTCGCCCCCAACTCCCCTAATGGCCTGCTTACCCCTAACTGCCCCCCCCCCCCAGCCTGCTGCTTACCCCCAACTGCCCCCCACTGGCCTGATCACCCTCAACTGCCCCCACCCTGCCGGCCTGCTTGCTCCAAACTTCCCCCCTGCCTCCTCTGCTGGCCTGCTTGCCCCAACTGCCCCCTGTGCCAGCCTGATTGCTCCCAACTGCCACACTGCTGGATTGATCACCCCCAACTGCCACCCCCTGACAGCCAGCTCACCTCCAACTTCCCTCCCTGCTGGCCTGCTCACCCCCAAACCCCTTTGATGGCCTGCTTGTCCCCAACTGCCACCCCCGCTGGCCAGCTTGCCCCCAATACCTCCTGATGACCTGCTTATCACAACTGCCCCCCCTCCCCCCGCCAGCCTGCTTGCCCAAAACTTCCCCCCCTACTGGCCTGATCATCCCCAAATGCTCCTACCCTGCCATCCTGCTTGTCCCCAACTGCCATCCCCAACTGGCGTGCTCGTCCCCAACCCCCCATGATGTTCTGCTTACCCCCAACTGCCCCCCTGCTGGCCTGCTTGCCCCCAACTGCCCCCCACCAGCCTGATTGCCCCCAACTGCCCCCACCCTGCCAACCTGCTTGTCCCAAACTACACCCCACTCTGGCCTGCTCGATCCCAACTGCCCACCTGCCAGCCTGATAACCCCTAACTGCCCTTCCCTCCTGGCCTGATCACCTCTAACCACCTCTACCTTGGCCCCACCACCATGAATTTGTCCAGAAGGACTTCTGGAAGGTCTAAAAGGTCCCCCAATCTAATTAGAATATTACCCTTTTATTAGTATAAATCATTGCCAAATATATTCTCCCATACAGTGGGCTCCATTTTCATTTTGTTGATGGTTTCTTTTGCTGTGCAGAAAATTTCTACTTTGATGTAGTTCCATTTATTTAATCCTCAGTTTCCTTTGCACTAGAAGTTGTATCCACAAACATTGCTTTGAGATATGTCTGAGATTTTGCTGCCTATAGTTTCTTCTAGTATTTTTATGGTTGCACATTTAAGTCTTTTTATCCATTTTTACTGTATTTTTGTGTATAATAGAAGTTGGTGGTCTCGTTTCATTTTTTTTTCGTGTTTGTGTCCAATTTACCCAATACCATTTATTGAAGAGACTGTCTTGACTCTATTGTATGCTGTTTCCTTGTTTGTAAAATATTAATTGAATGTATTGGCTTGGGTTCATTTATGGGGTTTATTTCCTGTTACATTGATTTACACGATTGTGCCAATAACAAGTTGTTTTGATTACAGTGGCTTTGTAGTATAACTTGATAGCTGTATTGTGATCCCTCCAACTTTGTTCTTCTTTCTGAAGATTGCTGTGGCTATTCAGGGTCTTTCTGGTTCAATATAAATTTTTAGAGTATTTTTTCTAGAATATGCCATTGGTAATTGAATAGGGATTGCATTTAATCTGTAGATTGCTTTGATTACAGTGAACATTTTAATGATGTTAATTCTACCAATTCATGAACATGATATATTCCTTGACTTGTTCATATCTTCCTCTATAAATATTTTTCCGATGTCCTGTAGTTTTCCAAGTACAAGTATTTTACCTCTGTAAATTTTATCCCTAAGTATCTTAATTTTTGTTGCTATGATAAATGGTATTGATATTTTAGTTTCTTCTGAGAATTCATTAATGGTGTATTAAAATTCCATTATCTGTGTTAATTTTGTATTCTGCTATATTTCTGAACTCCTTTATTAATCTAGTTTTTGGTGGGATCTTTAGGTTTGCCTATGTACAGTAATATGTCATCTGTGAATAATTAGAGTTTCACTTCCTCCACTCCAATTTGGATGACTTTTGTTTTCTTCCTATCTGATAACTGTGCCTAGGACTTCCAGTACTATGTTTTTGTTTTTTTCCTATTATTACGGGAAATAGTTTTAGGTTTTGCCCCTTGAG